>CM053622.1:126936075-127065929 GCA_028646595.1 Phalanger gymnotis | reverse complement strand
ATGGGAGGGGAGTGGAGTGACAGAAGGGAGGGCTGACTGGGGAACAGGGCAACCAAAATATATGCCATCTTGGAGTGGGTGGGTAGAAATGGGGAGAAAATTTGTAATTTAAACTCCTGTGAAAATCAATGCTGAAAACTAAAGATATTAAATAAAAAAAAAAATTTTTTTTAAAAAAGACTATAACTTCTTGGCATGAAGGGAAAATCTGTCTATTTTTGTGGTGAGTTAATGGAAAGTATAGAAGGTCACCTTAACAGAAATTACTGGTGTGGTTTTGTAGTAGTATTTGGTCTAAAATCCAAATATATTGACTTTTAAATCCACAATATGTGAAGTGGATAAAATTAAAAATTAAAATTAAATCACCAGGTTTTCCTGAACACAGCTAGTTAAGGTAAAGACTAAAGTGAATTAATCTATATAAACAAAATATTTGAATATCTGTAGTTTATATTGTTATGTTATTTTGCCATCAACAAGGGTTCATGAAGTAAACTCCATTATACTTTAAGTTATACATGAAACTCCTTAAAGAATACTTACTGGTATGCGTACCCTTGTTGGCATTCTGAATACAATCTAGATTTGGCAGTTTTTCGTTTGACAAAAAGGCTTGTGCAATAGCAGTATAGAAACTTCGCGCCACACCACTGCCCTCTCCTGGTTCATCTTTAAATGTAACTTTTACTCTATGTACAGCCATTGGAGTAGTAGCACATCTGCGACCAAAATGATTGTTAAGCTGCCTCATTGTTTGTTGAATTAGAAGATCTCGATCTCGATCAACCTAATGAAATACATAAGAAAAGACTCGTTTAACTTGACCACAAAACATTTATTGATTACTTTTCTTAGGTAAAACAACTGAAAAGGTAAGTATTTTCTTTCACTAACAATTTAAAATGTTTCTTATGCATAATTGAAAACTATCAAAATTCTTAACCTTTCCAAAAAACTTAAGTGTCTCAAAGCACTAGTCTCAGGTAAATAGCTGGTGGCACAGGTAATAGGGCACTGGGCCTAGAATATGGAAGACCAAGTTCAAATCTGGTTTCAGATACTTCACCACTGTGGGCAAAGCCATGCTTGCCTCAATTTTTTCAACTGTAAAATTGGGGTAATAATGGCACCTACCTTGCAGGGTTGTTATGAAGATCAAATGAAGTAATTTTTGTAAAAGGGCTTAATAGAGTGCCTGGCACATAGTAGGCACTGCATATTCCCCACCCCCTTCATGTAAATCAGAATAAAATTGTCTCATTTCTAAAGTTTCTCACAACTAGATAATAAATGTGTTACTCAAACCTAATGGAATACTATCATTTGCATTCAGTCTCAGTAAGTTCACTGCAACTATCACAAAAAGTATAAAATTTATAAAGAAACACAATACCTTTACCTCTAATGTTAAATCTCTTGATTGCTGATTTCTCAGCTTTTCCATCTCTCTACGGAATTTTGATTCTTTTACTTCAAAACCACCTAATTCAGTGAGGATCTTAAAACAATTACAAAATGACAGCATTAGTTTCTGAAATGACCTTGAAAAAATACAGCAGCATCTACAATGAAGAAATTACATACTGATCCAGGTTCTGCTCCAACGTCCTCCATAAACACTCTGCCAAATAACTCTAAAGAAAGGCGCCAGCGTCCCAGTAACATATCATGAGATATAACCATTCCCATGAAACTGCATTGAGGCCTGAAAGAAAAAAGGGGGAAAGCAGGATCATTTAGCTAACACTGCAGATTAATTGGCGATGTAAACTATGAATCAAGACTTCTGCTTCAACTTCAGCAATCATTACATTGCATTGATCATTGCAATTCCAGAAGACTCATGACGAAGCACATTACCCACCTGCTGATAGAGAGGTGATAGACTCAAGAATACAGTTTGTGACACATATTTTTTTGGACATGGCCAATGGTGAAATTTGTTTTGCTTTACTACACGTTTGAAACGGTGTTCCCCTCCTACTGGTTCTTTCTCAATGGAGGGTGAGGGTGGAAGGAGAGAAGATAAATTTTTAACTGAAAAAAATTAATTAAAAAACAATTCTACATCCATTTATCACTAAGGAAACAATATGCAAATACAAAAGAATATGTGATTTTGTCAGCATGAATACTGGTTGGCATGAAAACTCATATCAACAGAAACTGACAAGCTATCCATGAACTACTAAGTTCAAGTGAACTTCCTGAGATGCACAGTGTGAGTGACTTGCCTGGGTCACAAAGCTATTAAGTGTTAGGAGTGGGATCTGAACCTATTTCTTTCTAACTCTAAGCCCAATACGCTTATCTACTAAATCATTTCCTACGAAACTTATATTAATATTCTTTAAATACCTGAATGATGTTAGAGGAGGCCCTTCACTTTCAGTCAATCCTATTTCAGCCAACAAACTACTTTTCAATTGTGCTGCAAGGTCATGAGCAGATGGTCCTGGTTTTGAACTCTCAGATTCTTCTGTCAGCAAATTTTGTTCTTCCCCTTCTTTCTTTTGCCGATTTTGCATGTTCATTACATTTTTCAGGTTGGCAGCATAAGACATTTTAGTTGGAAGAACCTGAAGAATTAATTTCAGGAATGAGTGATACATTTCAAAATCAATTCAAGACACCATCTCAAAACTTAATAATTCTCTAATAGTCAAAGGAAATTAACTCCCACCAAGAAAACGTGACTACAGTAATTCACCCTATTGATCATTCAGTCCAACTAGCTAGTACAACTTACCTCATCTGCTGGGTATCAACCACTACTTTTAAAAATTTACATTAGCATCTCAGAAATTTCTAAGACATTTTTATATGTGTCATATAATTCCCCTTATCATTCTTACTTTGTACTTTCTTCCATCCCTAAAATACTTCTCAAACTGCCGCGCACCTGTGTGTGTGTGTGTATCTCACAGCATTTTTTTAAAAAAGAGGCAAACACTTAAACAATCATTTTATATTTTGAAGAAAAAACTTTAGGCACAAAATATGTCCAGAAGCCCTTGTTTAATAAGTTAGCTTGGGTAGGGAACTTGGACGAAAGTATATTTAATATAAACTGTAACTACTTGTATTAAAAGTGAAAGTCCAAAAAAAAATAAAATTTTTTAAAAAAAAAAGTGAAAGTCAAGTGGAAGAAATCTTTTTAATGGCTATCCTGATTTTTATCTCAAGTTTTTCAAATATAATACCAACTAGTATTTTCAAAGTGCATTACTGTTCTTAGGACAATTTCAAATATAGCAAGAGATAGATTTGATTCTAAGATCTCATTTAAATTTTTTATCTTGTAAGGTAAACAAAGCACACATATCTCCATTTTCTGGAAGACATGAAGGTTTAGAACCAAGATTAGGACTAAGGTCTTCTTACTCCCAATATAGCATCCCCCCTTCCCCAATATATTATGTCACCACACTAATAGTTTACTGATCGTGTTTTATTTATCTGGAGATTTCTAATATGATTGATTTCTCTTGGGAATATTTAGGTGGATCCAAAACATCTGTCTAGTTATAGAACATACCTGAAAAAAAATTAGCTAAAAAATGTTAACAGTGTTTTTCCCCCCTAGAATTGTCACTCTTTTCATAGCAATATGAAATTAAAACTCTGTGCCCTTCGCACCTCAGTTATTACAAAGTGCTATTTTTATGGCAATTCTACATTGCAAAAGCTATGCCTATTCCATTTTGATGGACCATTCATTCTAAGATGTCAAATTCTAGGAACATCCTGTTTTGAGAAGGTCCTTACTAACGAAAAAAAAAAAACCCACAACTTTTCAAGATACACATCTTTGATGATAACAATACAAAAAAAAAGTTGCTAACAAGTTTCAATTAGTTCATTAGTATCCTAATTCTTGAGATTTAGAAAATTTTCAAACACAAATCTATTTACCTCGTTATTCAATATATAATGCTGAATATGAAGGTCATCAAAGAAACACCAACTCACCCCCCTTGCTAATCGCCTCACTATTTCAATTTATAACAAAAGAAAAATCAAGATTTATAGAAGCACTACCTATAGAGAATGTGTATAAATGGAAACGACAGCACTTTTGAACACTTCCATTAGCTTTCTGGAGTTTACACTTTCTTTTAAACAGGTGCCATGCTAAAGTAAAATTGCATTAATTTCTTTTAAAAAATGGTTCAGATTATTGCAGTCTTACCTCAAGGCAGTTTCTATCCACTGTAACTTCCATTAAGCATTTCCCACTACTGGCAGATGATGAATAGAGACCCTGACTGGGACGGCCAAAAAGATCCTCTTTTCTAGCATTTGGCTGTAATTTCAACAGAAACATTCTAGTTATGCTACACATTTAATTTAGTTAAAATTTAGACAAACCAAAAAGATTTCAGAACTGGCCTTTAGTTTCACCTGTAGTAGATGTGGCTGATCAGCCAAAGGGATGGCTTCAGCCAAAGGTACTTCAAAAGGATTTGGTGGTATACACCCAAGGAATGTCATGGAATCTGATCGTCGGAAAAATGGATGATTCTGTCCAGTTTCTGCAGTAAGCGTATCATCGTCTTTATCATTCAGTGTGGCACCTAAATATCAAGAAAAAAAGTTTGTTTTTTAAAAATGGATTTATTACTTGGGCCTTTTGAAAAGTAAAACTCATCCTAAATTTCCTGAAGTTACAAAACTTCAATGCCACTCAAAAACAATGGACAAATAGTCCCCAAACTTTAGAAAATAAAATTGTTAGGAAGATCTGAATCAAAAAACAAAAAAGTTTTAAAAAAAGAAAGATCTGAGCCTTCAGTACAAATTACTCTGACTCTACTAAGGAAACGTTTCCAGTAGGCATTTGTAGGAACAACTGGTGATGCCAAAATCAAAGATCTTTCCTGGTTTCTCCCAAAACTGCTATAATTCTCTCCCCCTACAGGAGACAAAGTGGAAAACATGTCTAACAACTTAGACCTCCAGTCTTGAAAGATGTTTTGACTGAGAAATGGAAATATCGCTCAGATGCAAAAATCTTAACATGTGCTACCCTATTTCCTCTGCTCTTCAACAAAGACTAACCCAAGTTAAGAGAAAAAAGTCAGAAGCAATTTATGCATAATGATCACCCAAGGAATGTATGTGTTTACAAGACAATTTGGGAGATATGTCTATGGAACCCTACCTTACTCCCACTACTAGAGAAAATTGCTAACCAACAAGCTGATAAACACAATGTCCCAATCCTGACATTCATGAGCTAAAATTATATAGTTGGATGTACAACATTCAAGATCCCTTGGCCATTTTAGCTGTTTTGCAGCTTATTAACTATAAAATAATAAAGTTAATTTAGGTTTTTATACTTGGGTAATTCTATTCTATCAATAATACATTTTTTACTGCCTTCATAAGATAAATTCATTAATGGATGTAATTCTGTTAATCCTTTGTGCCAAGGAGTTCTTCAACAACATATCCAAAGGAAAACACGTACATCAAAAAGAGATATGAAGGATAAGTGAGGAAATATGGAATTGGAAAGATAGAATGGAACCTCCATATTAAAAAAAAATCAGGAATGAATATAAAAATACGGCATAAAGCAAGAAAATATTTGGAATAAAGCATGAAGAAAAGAGAAATTCCCACCCAGATCAAAAAATATAGGAAGTTAAGAAGCTTGAAAGAATAATATTGAGGCAGTCATTTCTTGAAATAGATTAGCAGTTTTTCTGTGCACTAACTTTGATTGGTGTCATCATCATTTTCATGTTCTGAATCTTCATTGTCAATACCTAGTTCCAAGAGCTCTCGGGTCCTAAAAAAAGAATGAGTCAGTCATTTGGCCTGAGCTTTTTTTGGCTGCATCCATACCAGGTAAAGTGGGGTCACAGAAAGAAAAAGAAAAACACCAAAGCGCATGAAACCACGTGGAAGAATCATGGATTTCAGGGCAATTGCAAAGAGGCTAGCTTGATAAGTTTCAACAGCATTTGGGTGGTTGGCTGGGTTGGGGTTTTTTTTTCTTGTTTTGTAGAGGGATTTTTTTTGTTTTTCTGCATTAAGTTTAAAATGTTTGCATTTATGATTTATCTGGTAACCACAAACTAGTTTGGCCACCCACTGAACTAATCAACTGATTCAGTTAAAAAAAAAGGTCAATTCATCCAATAACTAACAACTCTGATTATAATGGTGAAAGCAATTTCTCTGTGTAAACATGAAAATAAGGATACACAATTAGCTGGCACAGCTAAGAATAAAAGAAAACTTAGAATTTTTGAAAGCAGTATGTTGAGGAGCTGCTGTCAGCACATGTTTTGATTAACAACTGGAAATGGGAATAGAACTGCCAGCTCAAGGATAGCACTACAAATGATACCAAATTTCAGGCTACAGAAAACACTCAGCTATACTTCTTATCCTTAGGGATCTTACGTATTATATGCAAACAATCTGTGTTAAGTCAGATGAGTTTATACCACTATGTTTTCCCCATAAGTTATCGCCGAGAGTATTACTTCCATTATTTGTTCTCATTACTTATTACCATTATTTTATTCCAATGTGTAATTTGAATTCCTAAAGTTCCTAATCTCACAAGAGGGCATATGCTAGAGTCAATTATAAAGCCACATTCTTTCTTCTAAAACAATGACACTGAACAAATCATAACCTTTGAAAAAGACTAAAATTTCCCAATATTTTATTCAATAATTTTCCAAACCAAAGAACTTAAGTCTGACTAAAAAAAAAGTTGCCATATAAATGGCAGTTAGTTGAATAAAGCTTTACAAAGTTATGTTTTATATTGAACCAAATATAGATAACAAAAAATTCCATATACATTAGTTAATAAGGTTAAGGAGGCTTAAACTCCATTCAACCAATAATTTGACCAACTAACGAGGTACAACCTATCAACTTTTTTAGCTTAACACAATACAACTACTTGCTACAGAGTGACCACATGATACTACCAAAAGTTGGCTATAAATGTATTCTTGTTATAACTTTGTAGTCAGAAATCTGTCTAGATTCCCTTGTCTCAATAGAGATAAAGAAGAGTTTAAGTATGACATTATGTGAATCTGAAAATGTAACTCTCTCATTCTCCTTAGAAAGCATGAATTATTATAGAACATACAACACAATAAGATACTACAGTCAAATATATTATTCTAAAGAAAAAAATAAGCAGCTGTCAATGTTTCATAGGGAAGTAAGTGGTATTTGACTTAAAGACTTTAAATCGCATAAAATTTAAAGTAGGCTCCAGCTTTTGACTTTTTTGTCTATTTTTTTTTGTTCATTCTAATTTAGAATTACTAAAGACATGAGTCTTAACCTTTTTCAAAGTTCTTAATAGCTCTACTCTGTGATTAAGGTGTAAGGGTAAGGAAAAAAATGTGACGTATACAAGTTTTGTAATACTGGGTAACAAAGTAATAAATATTTAATAAGTTTAAATTGAGACAAAACCATAATACAGCCACCTCAAACACTAAGCTCAGTACAGAATATAATGTTGTTGGTTAAAGTAGTAGGTACAGAGGAGAAAACAAACACAGAATATGGTCCTATAGAGGATCAAGATTGTTGGGTGGCCTGCTTTGGTCCATGTACCTTTTCCTTACAGTCTTCTTTTTCCAATTCTGATCTCTTATCTCTGAAGTCTGGTGACATGAAAATAAAGGTAATCCCAAGCAAGTAAGTTTTAAAGCTGGTGTAGTTTACCTTTTGCGTTCCAGCTGAGGTGTATCCAAGGTTGTCTGTTGGTTCATTGCTTTAATCCAATAAATAAGGGCTTGAAAAACATACGCTACATGTTTCAGCGAGCAAACATCCAAAACAGGAAGAACATCAGAATGCTCATCATTATGAGATCTCATTAAAGAAAGGGCGTAATTTAAGAAGTCACCTCGAGCAGACATCATTCCTTGGCGGGCACTGAGTAAAGTGGCACGCCTGTAGAAACAAAAACAAAACAGCTGAAACTGAAAACTCTGAAAGTATAATGACCAAGTTTGACTCCAAAGTAGATATATAACAAGCCACCTCTCCCAGGTTCTTTGCAGACATGGAGGAAATAGTCTAGAACACTGAATACACTGTCAGACTTTCTGACTATGTTGATTAGTTTTGATTTGTTATAAAGGACTGTTCTTTGGCAGTGATGAGCAAGAGATAAATTGGGAAATATAAAAGATGTGTAAAAACAAATCAATAAAATTTATTTAGCAAAGAAAAATGGATAAGTAAAATGTGATTTTGCTGTCATAATTTCACCAATTAGTAGCTTGAAAACACTCATTAATAACAAAATAGTATAAATATCACTTCAGGGCAAAGACTTTTTGTTTTGTTTTTGTACCCAAGGACAATGCTTTCCTTAAACATAGTAGAAACATACTAAATGTCTGTTGAAATGAATGGATTATGTTATCTCCCTGAATCTGCTTCCAGATCTAATAATGCCTACTTTTATACCCAATACTTAGCACATAGTTGATGTTTTGTATTCATAATAAATATATACTTCCACAGCTAGCTGTGAAGGAATTTTCAAGTGCCTATTGTAATGGATCTCACATTTTAGGAAGGACATTGGTGAGTTGAAGAGTGTCTCTAAGAAGGTAACCAAGATGTGAAAGCCCATGAGGATAAGCTAAAATAAGAAAGAATCCTTGGAGAGAAAAAGAATGGGGAATTGGTGTGGGTATGTGGGGAGAGAATATGGCACCTGTGGTTCAAGTATTTGAAGGACTATCACCTGGAGGAGGAAATGGATCAGATACAAACAGGCAGACATGATGTAAGGAAAATATCCAAATATATGGAAAGGGGTGGGTTCTGTCTACCTCTTTGGAGGTCTTTAACAACAGGCTACATGACAAGGGGATTATTCTTCCTCAGGTATGTATCTGGACAAATGGCTTCTAATGCCCTTCTATCTTGAATGCTGTTCTAATAACAGAAGTATATTTTCCTGTTAAAAGAGGTAGGCCCAGTATGCTACACACTAAGCAAAGAGTTAAACCTTCAAGTTAAGCTTTCAAGAAAGTTGTTGTTTTTGTTCAGTTGTTTCAGTCCTATCTGACTCTTGGTGACCTCATTTGTGATATTCTGGCAAAGATACTAGAGATGAGTCTTCCTGACACTCTACTGTGCCACCTGTCATTTAATTGAGCTAAAAATGCAAAGGACTAAGACTACTTTACAGAGTAGACTTCCTAAGAAAAGGGATTTCATTCACCTTTATTTTGGTCATGAAATCCAAGAATGTACATCCAACTGTGTGCTGACTTTTGATCCTTGATATCTGGCCTGCATGTCAAACTAAATAAATCTTAATCTTAGCCCTAAAACCAAACTTACATTATCTCCAAATAAACCCTTCTTCTTGATTGTCCTCATTTTCTTTAATGGATCTTCTAACACTCTGCCAAGTAACTCCAACAATCAAGCAGTCCTCCTTCCCAATATCTCTCAAAATTGTTCCTTTTCCTCCTTTCTCCTCATGGCCACTTCCACTAACTCTGGCCCTTATCTCACATCTAAAGAGTTTAGTGTTACCTGGTCTTCTACCTCATCGACACCAGTACAGCCTACACGCTACCAACTGTTTGAAAGTTACCCTTTAACCCATGTCACCACCCTCTTCGAAAACTTCCTGTCTAATGAATAAAATCAAAGCTCTTTGTGCTGGAATTTGAGCTCCTATACAACATAGTCCCAAAGTTCCAAGTCCAACCTTTTCAGCTTGATTTCCAACATTCACCTTAAATATTCTCTAAGCTCTAGAGAGGAAGCTAGATGGTACAATGAAAGCTAGCTCAAACACTAGCTGTTTGATATTGAGTAAGTCATTTAACTCTGTCTGCTTCAGTTTCAACTGGAAAATGAGCTGGAAAAAAAAGAAAATAGGAAACCACTACAGTAGCTTTGTCAAGAAAACTCTAAACTCTAAAACACAAAGAGTTGGAAACGACTGAACCAATATTTTATGGAGAAGAAAATAGCAAACCACTCCATTATCTCTGCCAAGAAAACCCAAAATGAGGTCATGAAGAGTTGTACATGACTGAAAAAGGACTGAACAAAATACTCTGGCCAGACTGGAATGTGTGTCTTTTCCTAAATCATGGTATTTCTTTCACTAATAATGACCTTCTCTTATCCCATCTTTGTCTATAAGTATCTCGTATTCTAAGGCCCAGATAAAACACTACACGTAATCAGCACAGGTAGAAGTGAACCATTTTTCTTTTATGAGTCTATTTTACTCTACTTATATATAGCACACTGAATTCTAGCAGTAGAGTTATCTGTCACTATCTCTACTTTTGGATTATATGCCCCATGCAGAAACTGCATCTTGTGGAGCATCAAGCATAATATCAGGGACTAAATACATTATTTTGTTTTTTATCAATAAAAAAGTGCACTCAAACTACTCTTGGTGAACTTATGGGAAGACATGGACAAGAGTAACACAGAAGAGGCTGAGACAAGCACTCTTGGAATGACATCCAAACCAATCAAATACTACTTGCATCTCATCTGAGCATGTATTCAGGCTACTCTTCAAGGACAAACATTCAACCAGTGATACAATCCCTCTTAGCAAACTGGAAACGATCTTTCCTTCAGCAGCTGGTGGCAGAGTGGACAGTGTGCTCAGCTTGAAGTCAGGAATATCTTCATTCAAATTTGGACCCAGACACTGTGCAATCCTGAGCAAGTCGCTTAACTTTTGTTTGCCTTAGTTTCCTCAACTGTAAAATCGGGCTAATAAATGCATCTATCTCCCAGGGATGTTGTAAGGATCAAATGAGAGAACAGCAATAAAAAGTGCTTAGCACAGTACCCAGAACATAGTAGGCCCTTTATAAATGCTTATATTCCCTTCCCTTCCTCTTTTTTACTTTATGAATATCTATTCTTCACTAAAGCTACTTCATCAAGTCTTCACCAAGACTACTATATAAGTTCTATGACGGAAGGCAAAGGGATAGTTTAGTTGTTTTTTTTTTCCTCTTTCTCTAAGCACTCAGACAAGGCTTTGCACATAAAGTGTTTAGAAAAGTGTATTTATAAAAGATGTTCCTTAATTCAAACCTCTGAATTACAATTTATTCTATCCCTTGTCTTCTCCTCTATACTTCACTACAAAGACCAATCATTACCAGTATGGATACAATTACTAGAGAAGGCCATTTGGGGCTGGTAAATATCCATTTTAAGAGAGATGGAAAATCCATGGAAGTCTAGGACATAATTATATCATTTTATTATAACCCTATACTTTAAATTTTAAAGTAGTCAAACATGGATACTTGTTTTCTTGATTCCAAGCCAATTTAGACTATCGATATGGAGAATTAAAGAATATTCTTCGGCTCCAGTCTACAAAGAGTTCTCTTTTAAAACTGAGGAGAACATTAAAAAAAAAAAAAGACTTCATACCGTCGACCCTCCAGCGTTCTTAAACTAGCCTCCTCACGAGCAGTCATTCTTTCCCTCCTGGTTGAATTCTGAGAAGCATGAAGAGGGTGGTTTGGATGCCCTGGATCACCAGCAGATGCTAGTGCAGAACCATAACGCAATTGGGCTTCTGTAGAATCCATAATACTGACCATCCAATTCCATGTAGGAATCAGCTTTTCTTCTACATAATTCTATTTAAAAAACAAAAAACAGAAAGATGATGCAATGGAATAAGAGCAAGGCTAGTTCAAGAAATATATTTATAGTTTTAAAGACTGCTTTACATATGTAGGTGACTGAATAATACGCCTGCTGACATTTCAAAAGGTTACATGTAGTTATCATAATAATAATAGAAGGCAGAAAGCTACTAAGCATTTTAAGCTGGTTCATACCTGTAAGTTTACTGCATCTTGATAAGTCAGTTTCACAGCTGCTGGGATCTGAGAGTACACAAGGTGGTTGTATTTGGGAATAAGACCCATCAAGTCAGAGATTTGTCTGATGACGATGCTATATGCCCTTGCTAAACTGCTTGCGGATGTTAAGTAGCTACTGGCATTGCTAGCTTCGAGAGCAGCGGCAGCAGCTGCAGCACTTGTACTGATGGTACCACTACGGCGTAAGTTGGATGGATCAATATAAATCAAACCTGCTGAACTGGCTAAAAGGAAGAAAAAAATTCACAATGAACTATCTATGTATTGACCATTATATTTCTCTAGCTCTGTACATACTTATTATATAGTATTAGAATTCCCATGACAAATCTATCTGTATCAGTCCCAGAACATTCAATGAAGATGCTGATTTCTTAATGCTGATTTCTTTCTTGGGAACAAAGAACTACTATAACTTATGGAAACAGGTTTGCTTTTAAAACTCAAGTCATAACACAAACTACTTTAAGATTTCATTTTTTTCCCAAGGTAAAAATAAGCATTTACTAAAAAAAAGTAAGTAAAAAAGTAAGTATTCAATCACTAATTAGAAAACACAGCATTTAGACTTGCCTGCTGGTGCTGATGTACTAGAAGGAGTTGTGCTGGTAGTTCTCTGATTTTGGGTGTTGCGTACAGCCCACTGCATAGACCGGGGTGCCTGGGCAGCACCATTAGCATGAGAACTATTTGTGGTTCTTTCCAGTGGCTCATCAAGCATAAATGTCTCCTGTTCTATGTCATCACTCTGGCTACTGCTGCTGTCTGAATCACTGGAGTCATTGGACTGAGAGTCATCTTCAGAAAAAAAGGCAGGTACACTGCTGGCACCTAAATTTATTAAAATAAAAAAATTTGTCCTGGATTTCTTGGTAGACTTAAATGAAATTATTTTGCTATTACAGCATATTCACTTTGAGAAAAGATACAAGTACAGCAGAATCCTCAGAATGTGACCAGTGGCCCATAAAACATCAACATCAACAACAACAACAACAACTACTACTACAAAAAGCTAATAAGAACTATTTATTATAAACTTATTTATTATTAAACTTAGTTCTTATTATAATTTAAGACAACAGAACTGAAAATAAATCAACATATGACTGGGAACATAAAGCTGAAATACTGCTAAAAATAATTTCTCTAACACTAGATAACCCATAGAATGAGAAAAGTGAGGCTAAAAAAGATGTAGCATCTCCTATGTATATAACATTATGTACCATTTTCATCAATTTAGAACGAGCAATTCAATACTGGTCAGAATTTAAGCTTATCTTTTCCCCAAAATCAGGTTTAAAGAAAACCTAAGAGCAGCCTACAATCATGTTTTTTTTTTTTTTTAATTCTTTTTGCAGGGGAGGAAGGCAGGGCAATTGGGGTTAAGTGACTTGCCCAAGGTCACACAGCTAGAAAGTGTGTCAAGTGTCTAAGGCTGGATTTGAACTCAGGTCTTCCTGACTCCAGGGCCAGTGTTCTACTCACCATGCCACCTAGCTGCCCCAACAATCAAGTTCTTAATACCATATGAAGAAAAGCTATGATTTAGGCTGAGAACCCAGCAAACAAAAAGAAATTTAAGTTACTTCACAACTTTTCTCCTACAGATCATTTGTCCTTGTGGAAAGTGACACTAGTCTCCTAGTGAGATGTTAGTGACTGAATCTGTCTAAAAATTGCCTGTGTTTTATAGAATGTATAAATGAGTTACCATCACAAAATTAGACATCAATTGGGCTAAGATGTAGTTATGAGCTGAATTTTAAAATAGCAATTATTAACTACACTAAAACATCTGAGATGGTGTGGAGCACATGCACTTGGAGTCTAGCCTCATCTCGTCACTTAGGAGCCATATGCTGCTCACTGGCAGGTCATGAGCTTCCCTAAGCCTTGATCCTTTATCCACAGAAAACGAGGGGAACATTTATCTATTTCTTTCAGGGAGTTGTTGGGAGGAAAACACTTTGCAAATGCTAAATTGTTACATAAATACACAATTAGTAGGGAAGGAGAAAAATATAGATATGTCATTCATTGTGGGTAAGATAAAGGGGGAAAAAGAGGGCTGTTTTCCCTTAAGAAGCTTTAGAAGGGACACTATAGGGTAAGTTCCTTACTTCATGAGGAAACAATGAGAAAATGCAATCAGCAATGAAAATACTCAATTCATACTCAATTAGAAACACCAAAAATCATATTACATATGATGACTACCAGTAAGCAACCTTTAAAGGGGACAGAGAATCGAAAAAAAAAAAATAAGCTTAGCTGGCACAATTCAGATAGATAAGGGTTTGACCAAGTATCTACCACAGTGTTATTCTTCACTAACTTCTCTAATTCTAGTACAAACTGTATAGGACTAAGAGATGGATCCAAAAAAAACATCAAAGTCAGTTTGTATCCTATGCAAACTTAGTCTCAAGTGGTCTAGCCTCTGTACTTCCTCGACTGACTTACTGTTCATTTCAAGGTCATGTCCTATCATTTTCCCCCATTCTAATGCAAGAGCCAGTACAGTCATTTACCATCCAATTTAGCTTTTTACCAAAATCAAAGTATTCTGAGGAATATATGAGAGTATCACGTGACACCTCAACTGTGCTTTTTTCTGCTTCTACAAAATGCCTTGTTCCCTTAATATAATAACACAAAGTATGTCTTTTTATAAAAACTATGGGAAATGGGGTTGGGGGGAAGAGGAGGGAAAAGGAGAAGTTTAATGAACATTAAAATAATCAAATAACAAAATTTTAAAAAATAAGAGGCTTGGTGCTCCTCTCCCATGAAAGACTAATGCTAGGAGGATTCTGGAAAGATGGAGGTCAGAAAACTTTCGGCTCTCCAAATTTCCTCCACAGAAAATGACAAAACACTGTCTCAGAACAATTATAGAGGAGCAGAAATAAACAAAAGTCAGTGTAAAGCAGTTGATCTCAATCTCCCAAGACAACTAAAGAAGACCCCAGGAAAGGAGGGACCTGTGTGAAACACCTCCAGGCTAACTCTGCAGAATGAATAAACAACAAGCCCTGGGGGCAGTTGAGGTAGGGAGGCAGCCTCAGAAACTTTCATTTCATGTACAGCTGTTAAGATGCATCCCAGGCTGTGGCTGGGGGGAGAAAGAACTAGCACACACCCAGGGAGTGCAGTAGCAGAGGGGTGGGGACCCTGCTGACTATGGGTACTTGCAGGAGAGCAGATTCCCTGGTTTCAGTTCCAGGACAGAGAGGACAGCTGTAGTTTGCAGCCACCAGAGGGACCACAGGGAGCAAGATCGTAAGGTTAAGCTCCAGGCCAGACAATAGAAAATAACAGTAAGAAAGAACTGAGTCTTGGGGCATTACTCCCCATACCTCAGTACTACAATCTGATCATACTAATACCTGAAAAATAAAATAAAAATAACCAAACAAAGGAGAAAGAATCCAACCATAGATAGTTACTATGGGAATAGAGAAGATCTGGGCTCATATTCATAAGATAATAGAGCTAAAAAGGTCACCCCTTTTTCAATGAGAAAACTCAAATGCTCCCAAGCATAAAAATTTCTTAGAAATTCTAACTTTTTAAAAAGGACATTTAACAAACTGAAAGAGTCAGGTATTTGTGACAAAAACAGCAGAACTTAAAGGAAAATTTGACATACCACACCCAGGAAAAATACAAAGTAAACATTAAGGACCAATTATAAAGGACTCAACGTCTAAGTGTTTATATACATATAATATATATATATATATATATGAAAATATCAGTTTTATTATGACTGTCATTTTCATTTGGGTAATTTAAAAGAAATGGGTTGAGTATGATTGGGTGATTCTAAAGAAAATATAACAATGTAGGGAGAGATAAAAAAAAAGGCAATTATCTCATATAAATGAGGCAAAAAAGGAAAAATCGATAAAGAAGAAGCTAGTGGGCAAAGGGTGGAAACCTTTCTCTAAACAGGAGTGGGTTAACGAGGGAAGAACATCTATATCTAGGAGGATATAAAAGTCTTCTATATTCAAGAAAGAAATAAGAGGGCAAGATGATGTGGGGGAGGTTAAGGGAAGGATTCCTGGAGCGGTGGGTAGGTTAAGGAAAAGAAGGGCAAGGTGGGGAATAGAAGTAAAGCAGAGGAGTGAGGAGGGATAGGTATAGGGTGAGAAGGACAGTGAGGAAATACAGGAAGGAGAAAAATATACAAGTAACTATAGCTAAGAATGGGAATGGGATGACTTTACCCATAAAACGGAAACTGATAGCAGATTAAAAATTTGAATTCAACAATATGCTGCTTTCAGGATATGATATAAAAATGAAAGATACACACAAAAATAAAGGTCAGGAGTAAAATTTATTATATTAAAAAAAAGCAGGGGTAGCAATTATAATTTCAGACAAAATTAAAGCTAAAAGAGAAAAAACAGGGAAACTACACTATGTCTAAGCCATATTACCAACATTGTTTTAGACCATTTAAAAACTAGACAGTATAAAACCTGAGAGCATGCCTGCCAAAACAGACATAGGAACTATACGAATACAAACATAGAACACTTTGTATCCATCCACACTTCATTGCCTTCTTTGGGGGGAGAGGAAGGGGAAAAAAAATATAAAAACTGCACAGCAGAGAACAAAAGAAAGCCGACAAGGAAGCAAAGAAAAGCTGCATAGATTTGAAAACAACATGTAGTATTTACTATATAGGTTTTCTTGAAATGGAAATTTATTACTTTATATTAAATTTTTGTGTTTTGCATGACAATTTTTTTCCTTTTCTTAAAAATAAATTTTAAAACTTAAATAGGAAAATTAAAGACTAATACTAATAAGCTCCATCTATAAGTCATCTGAACTGTTAAAAATAAGACTGGATCCTCAAAACAGTATCTAGCAGTTATTCCAGATGGGAATAAGTAACTTCTACAAGTCTTCAATATGATTTTGTAGAAGTCTTTTAAGGAAAATTTTTAAAGAAATGATTAAATTTAGCTGCTGTTGCCACAGTAACAAGGTTGTACAATGTTTTTAAGTGCATAGGAAAGTTAATTTCCAGATTTATCATTATTATCCCCTCCCCAACATTCTTCCAGATTCTATGGATGATGTAGATAACATGATATGGTAAGAGACCAAAAAGGTGACGGAAACAAAATAGTTGTCATAACAGTATATAAAACATCTTTTCTTTGAACTTACAGAACTTTTACATCAACATTAATGCAATTCATGAAACTATTTTTCTTTTCAGAATAAACCTTCTGAAAAAAAATTTCAAAGCTATCTATGTCATTTGGGGCTCTGATGTATTTTGGGACCAGTAAGATGTGCTTGGCATGAGAAAGAAGCTGAGCTGAGACAACATACCTGCTTCTGAACCCGCAGTAGCCGCAGTCACAACACTTCTTCTCCCACTAGCATTATCTTGGTTGCTGTGGTTACTCTCACTGTCACTTTCTGTTTCAGCTGCTGCTAATAAATCGAGTTCCATATCACTCCCTTTAAAGGAGAAATATCAGTCATTCTATCAAATCAGATTAGAGACCAGAAGACACAGGAAAAGAGAAAGCATTAAGGACAAGAAACAGTGACAGAGTCGGATGGAAATAAACAGTGTCAATCTTAGTAAGTGATAGGCAACCACAAGCTCAGACTTTAAATGGGAACAAAAACAAGGATCTGAGCATAAGTGTGTGTATGTGTACATATACACAAGTGTATGTAATGCTACTTTAATTTCTATGAAGAACTACTTAAAGGCTTATTATATACAAGGTATTCCTAAGATCCTTCATTTCCACGCCCTCTGTTCCATCCACTTTCAAGGTGTTTTGTTAACACAAACTACAAAGTCCCTCTCCTCACTCTGCAGAACACGCCCCAGCTAACGGGCCTCGTACCATCTTCGTCATGCTCGTCGTGCTGACCCTCCGCTTCAGCATTTTCTTCTCCATGTTCTTCTTGCTCATCGTGATGATCTTCTTCTCCAGCAACACCTTCCACAACCTCAACCTAAACCCAAAGTCTTATTTTTAGACAAATGATAACAGCATCCATTATAAAAACTGCATTAATACTAATGTTCCTTTTATAATAATTACTCAAGTAAAATGAAAACATATTTTATGTTAAAAATTAAGTGTATACTGAAGTACTGGAAGTGAACCATGCCACTAAATAACTGTGTTTCAGAAAGTGAAGGTCTTTCTAACTATTTGAAAGACACTGTTTTTACGATAATGAATCAAGTTCACTGGTATTTACCCTCAGTCAACATGTTCTAGAAAGAGAAGTGATTCAAACATTAAAGATGCCCTAAAACTTTTAAGTCACACTAACTATTTTCTACCAGGTCATGAATCAAGGATATCAGGTATTCAACAATATAATGATGATTATACCAGAAAGTTGAAATTAAACTATTAGTCAACAAGGTATCTGACTCATTTCTGTGACAAGACAATACTATTATACTAACAAAGCAATTAAATATTAACAACTTAATCTGATAAAACAAGACAACCTCTTCCACATCTGCTGAAACAATATCATCTTGCTCTTCATCTCTGCCCCGAACAGGTTGGGATTGACTAATACGTCTCTGTTGAGGATTCCTTATGATGTAAGATGACTGAGATTGGCTAGAACTGTAAGAAATCAGAGAAGTTTTAATATAGTACTAATATAAACAGTTGACATTTCAAATTATTAAGAAAGCATATTTTGGTTCATAAGAGAAAGATGATGGTCTAGAAATAAGACATTCTAGACTTCACTTCTAGTAAAATTATAAGCGTTACAGAAAACTTACACAGGTATTATATAGTAAATATCTCAATAAATGTATTTCAAACATAGTGCTTTAAATTCATGGACGCAATAAATTTATACAGTATGCCCTACACTAATCTGACCACACAACAGTATTTGTCTTGGAATATACTGAAAGAAAATATAAATAATAGCCCAATAAGTGTAACTGCATTAAACACCTATACAAAATTGAAAGAGTGAAGGAACTGGGGTGGGGATGTGATTAAGATAATTTTTATAGTGAAAAACTGTCACATAGCATTTAATAACAATTTCGAATCAAATATTTTAGAGCAGAAATTGATGTTTGCATCAAAACTTCCCCAAAAGGTCCTTGACCAAAGGTATTATTGTCTTCTTTATATTAGTATCCTAAGCACAGTACCTGGAATAGACAGACTTAATAAATGCTTGTTGATGGATTAGGGAAATGTTAAAGTAACTCTGATAATCTATAAACATAAGATGCAAATTTATACCAACAGATAAAATAATTTTACTCATCATCAGAAAACAATTTGCTGGTCTCAGAAATAGTTTTAATTTTTCTGATGCGCAACTTCCCTTTCTTCATGGGTATCAAGATAGTACTTGAACACTTCAAAAGACAGTAGTTTTGTCAGTGAGGGTACTTCTATTCCAGATGAAGATCATAGGCTGTTAAGAATCTTCTGAGTTGCTAAGACATCTCACCACAAATGAATCGTTCAGTCATTTTTCAAACCATGTGCAACTCTTGTGACCTCATTCGAGGTTTTCTAGGCAAAGATAATGGAGTGCTTTGCCACTTCCTTCTGCAGCTCACTTTACAGATGAGGAAACTGAGGCAAACCAGATTAAATGACTTGCCCAGGCGCACACAGCTATAAGTGTCTGAGGCCATTAAACAGGGCACTGCCTACCAGAAAACTTAAGTGGTATTCGATGATATTTATAAATTGTTTTCAGTAGTTTTTGAGGCAAATAAAATGAATTGATATTTACTAGTTAACCTTAGTGGATTGGTCCTTCAAGGACAGATTTTTATCAAGCACCAGGATCTTAGGAAGTCACCATCCTAAGCTGTATCTGGCAGACATTATACTATACTGGTAAAGCTTCCACATCTCAAGGTCATCACCATACCACAATGAATGAAGGAATCAGAATAGGGTTACAACTTTAGTGCAAAAAAACTGCACTAAATTTGGATCCCAAACATTCGTGCTAATCAGCAAAAAACAAAAAGTCCGAAGGGAGAGGATGGGGAATGAAGGGACTTACTTCCTCCTTTCTGGGTTTCTGTGATGGATTCTCTCGAATCTCCTTTCACTTTCAGAACACTCCTCAGTCTCCTTAGCTGGCTCATTATCTACATTCTGCAGCCTGTTTTGCCCAGGGCTCTGTTCTGGGACTTCTTTTCATTTCTCTCCAAACTGTCTCTAGGAGATCTAACCAGTTCCCAGGGCTTTAATTATTATCACTATGCAGATGACTCAAAGATCTGCATATTATAGCCCTAGCTCTTCCCAGAGATTCAGTCCTACATCAACAATTGCTTACTGGACATTTCAAACTGGATACCACTGAAGTATCTCAAACTGGGTATGTCTTAAACAGAACTTATTGCCTTTCCCACAATCCCCTCTTTAAAACTTGCCCATTTCTGTTGAAGGCACCAACATTCTAGTTTATCAAGTTCATAACTCTGGATCTACTCTCAACCTCTCATCCCATATATTTAATCAGTTGCCAAAGCTTGTCATTTCTACTTTCACATCCGTCATACCTGACCCCTTCTCTCAATTCACAAGCCATGACTTTGGGTCATAATTGTTTTCCCTAGTTAATCCACTTCATACAGCTGCAAAAATGATTTGCCTTCAGTAGATTTAATCATTACTCTCACCTCATCTACTTCTAATGGGTCCCTGGTAGCTTCTACGATTAACTATAAACTCCTCAGTTCAGTTTTCTAAATTCTTCAAAAAGAGGCCCAGACCCATTTTTTCTAATCTTATTATATGCTGTTCTCCTAACGACATTGTATGTTTCATCTAACTGGTATTTCTTCTATTCCTAAAACACAGTCTTCCATTTCCTGCTTCACTGCCTTTCCTCTAATCACTCCTTCCCCCCCACCATTGGAATGCATTGTCTTAGGGAGAAAGGCAGCCCAGTGGAGAAAGCCAGCGCCAGGCCTGGAGTAAGAAAAACCTCAGACATTTATGACCTGTACGTCTTTGGGCAAATCAGTTAATTATTGGCTTCAGCTTCTTCAACTGTAAAATAGAGATAATGATAGTATCTACCTCACAGATTTGTTGCCAAGGTTCAAATGAGATAATATTGTAAAAGTGCTGGCACACAGAAAGCACTTAATAGATGCTTTTTCCCTTCCTTCTCCATTCCAAAACACTACTCCCTTTAGAAAACTGTTTTTGACCCTTACTCCCCACATCCCCTGAATCCTATGCATTTGTTCCAAAAGCACTTAAAAGATCTGCATATTCAGATATATACATGTTATCACCTTTGAAAAACTGTAAGCTCGTTGACAACAAGGGTTGTTTCATGATTTGTATTTCTACTTCCAGCCCCTAACAGTGTCTCGTACACGATGAGAGCTTAATAAATGCACTGATTAATAAGAAAGTATCATTAAACCTATTTACTATCTTTGTAATATTTAGCATGACATTTTTCTTTTCCTAACAAAATTGTTGCAAAATAATGTTTGCTTAAAGTAATTGCAAGTGTCATCTCATGTTTATGCTTCAGCTATCAAAAAAAACCCCAAAGGCTCTAGACTAAATGATGCCAGCAGAATATTACTCTCCATTTTCATGGATAAAAATAGCCTGCAAAAACCAAAGATGTTCCAGATGTAAAAGAGGATACACTCTAATGTTTAATCTACAGGAGGGAACCAAATACTCTTAAGCACTGTTGCCATTATACAAAATATGCTTACTACAAATGAACCTTTATCATTTATAGAAGGATGATATAAACCATCCTATCTGAAATTTGCATACAATAGATGCTAAGTACTTGCTAAAATAAACAAAGATTTTTATAGATTTGCTTTTACTATTTGAATAAGGTAAAAAAGAACTCTCCATACAGTTTTGTTTCCTTAACTCCATTTTTGTTTGTGAAAACAATGACAGGTAGCATTTATATAGCACTTTATATGTGTTATGTCTTATAGATGCAAAAAAAAAAAAAAAAATTCCCCTGGCTTTTCTTTTTCAACAGTCAGAAAACCTAGTCATCTTGAGTCATTCACAAGAACAGAGGCCTACTGCCCTTTAAAAAAAAATTATTCAGCACCCCTCTGGAAATCTACTTTCTTTTTAACCTTTTTTTTTTGAAATGACACAAATTTCAAATATATATATATATATATATATATATATATATATATATTTTAAATGATGCATCTTAAATTTAATATACCGTAAATCTGTGGATTTTTTTCTTGCATTGAAATTCGATGATGCAATATTGCGTCGTCACATAATCCTATAGTATTGTATTGTAAACAAGTCATCACAGCATATATTCCTTGCCTCCTCATGCTGGACTTCCTGACAATGTGGGACACACTTGCCTTGCCTGCCAACACTTACTTGTTAAGATCTGTCGGCAGACTTGACCAGTGATTTGTTTTAACTTGCATTTTGTGTGTTTATTTAAAAATTATTTGAAAAACAGTGTTAATCACTACAACTTTAACTCTTGTTACACAACAGATGAAACATATCCGAACGGTTTTTCAAAATTTTCTTATCTTCTCTTCTTGTGCTTCTACCTACCCCCTTATTTTAATTCAATACCACCCAACTGTACCTGAAGCTATGTACCCCCTCATCTGCAAAAGAAGAAGGCCTGATGTAATTAGAAACCGTTAAGGATAAAAATGCCTTCATCATAAAAGATGAAGAACTAAAAAGTGTCTCTTGGCAAACTAAGCACAAGATGGGTGCTCTGAGGGAAAAGGGAAGGAAAACGCCAAACAAATGTGATGGAATTAGTTAAAACCTTTTGGTTGACAGTAAATAGCTAGGCAATATTAATGTGATAAACAGTGGGAAACTGACACTTTATTTGATAAAAATATGAAATGATCTAAACAAAATGGCCCTAAAGAACCTACAAAAGAAATGATTAACATCCTCTCCCTTGTGTCTAGAACACAAGCTTTTAAACACCATCTTCAAAATCCACAGAATGCCCACAAAATGTAATCTGTGAACAAGAGTGACTAAAGGATATGGAATCATATAATCAGAAGCTTGCTAAAAGACCAAGACAAATAAACCCCATTTGGGTTCACCAAACAATCAAAAGGCATTTATTAAGCACTTACTGGAATTACCAAGACAAAAGGAAAACAGCATTTGCCCTCCTGGAGGACCTAGTAAGTCACAGTGGAACACCACTTTTTTTTTTAGAAATATAAAAAGTCTTGTTTGGTTGGGACCTCAGTACATACCCAAGGGAATGCTTATTAAGGTAGGATGGGATGAGGTTACTAAGGGCTTTAAATGTCAAAGTGAGGACTTTATCTTGATTCTAGAGGTTAACAGGGAATTGAATCAAGAGAGTGCACTGAGCAGTGTAGTGATGAGGTCGGATTTGTGCTTTAGGATTATCACTTTGGCACCTGTGTGGATAATGCATTGAGAGGGACTTAAAGCCTCAAGATCAATCATCTTTGGCCCATGATTCAGTCATTATACTTTTACTATGTTCTTCAATTTTTTCTGCTCTGAGACACTGGGCAAAGGAAACTGTAGCTCAATGAGATAGATGAAGATAAATAAGCATCTAGGTTTACAGTCCTTTCCAGGTCAACACATGTAGCATATTATCCAAGATGGAGAGAGACAGAGAAAGTAAGCCATGTAAGATGTTTCCAGTAAGACTACTAAGATTATTCAGATTTAACAAATATGTTGTTACTTCACCTTTCCCCGTCTTGGCAGTCATACAGCCAAGTCAAGCCAAAAGTTTAAGACTTGTGTACCATAAACATTAATGGAGACAGATGGAATTCAGAAGACTGCTGCTGCTGGCACCCAGCTAATGTATTATTGAGAACAAGTACCAGAAATGAAATTTACCTGTTAGACTGGTCCGATGATGGCCTTGGTGGTAGAGGCTCCACAGAAAAGAGCTCTTCGCTGCCCTGCATGGCATCTATACTAGTACTAGCTAGAGTAAAAGGAGCAGTGGGACGAGCAATCCCCATCCTAACTGGAATAATCAAAGATTCTGCTACATTACACAGTTCTTCCACAGCATATGGCAACAATGCTTGAAATACTCGTTTACACTTCCCAATTGGCTGTGGAATAAAGTTGCTGAAAAAATAAGAATAAATTATTTAATAATCCTTTGAATATAATCAACAAGCTAAAAACTACATGCCCAAAAAACCCACAAAAGAATACTGAAAGTAGAATCTTACTTCTTCTTTTTGGATGAGGCCATTTCCACACTAAGAATGACAAAAACCCTTGCCACTGAACGCAGAAACCTCATTGTAACAGCAATAGCTTCTTCTCTACGACCAGGTGTGTATTTATTCTGTAGTTCTTTCACAAGAGTACCAAGCAGTGTATCTAAAAGCTGAACAACAGAGTGCTCCAATTATAACCACCCTTGAAATGCCATGAAATTCCCCTATTTATTTTTATTTAGCACTATTATAAAATTCAGTAGAGTTTTCATTTGAACAATGCTTCAAAGAAAAAAAAGTCAAATTCAATCATAAAAGAATTCTGAAAACTGGCCATTAGTCACACAACAAGAAAGCATTCTGATTAAACAGAACTCATCTAAGTTGGAATCTACAAATTATCAGAATTGTGGGTTTTGTTTTGTTTGTTTGTTTTAGTGTGGGAAAGGGGAGGGGAAAGCTGCTGAAAGCCAATTTTAGAAGGGTACAGCACATAGTGGAACAAAACCTATATAATAAAGCAATTAACCACAACAGAACACTACTAAACATTATTTAAAAAACCCAAAACACCTTCCAGGGGGATGTGTAAATTCAGTCCAATCTTTCTACAGCACCTACATCTATAATACAATGACAAGTGAAACACATAATAATCTTGAGGCATTACACTAATTGGAAAAGAGGCTAAATATCTACCTCAGAATGTCAATAAGTCCAAAAGAGGGAAGTTTCTGTTTAACTTTAAATTAAGCCACTTAGAATCCCTAAGTGTAGTTCAAGCAACACTTCCTTACAAGAGACCTCTTCCCAGCTAGCTACTCTATACCCCTTGAAATTTCCACCTATTTATTTTTTATGCATTATAAATATCTGTACAAGTACGAATCTTTTTCTGCAAGCTCCTTAAGGGCCAACAGTTTTATTTCTGTCTTTATGTATTTCCAGGGCCCAGCACAAGTACCTGGCACACAGCAGATATTTAATAAATGCTTGATGACAGATTAAACCAAAATTCCCAATCCTCAAGTTCTATGGTTTATTCAAAGTAAATAGGAATATACTTGTAAAGTTAATATTTTAGACAACATAAATTCCTAACAAAATTTTAAAGTAACACTTTAATGAGGTCAAAGTAAACATTTAAGTTACTCACCAAAATGTCTGCTGTACACTTAACTATAAGGCAGTGTGTAAAACAATCCAACCGAATTGTGCCACTTTGCTGATTAAGGTATACCTGCTCTTCAGGCAAAAGGTGACCTATTCTACTGCTGGCACTGAGACTTGAAAAAAATGACAGAAAAATTACATTCAAATGTCTAAACTACGTAAATACAAATTACTAAAATGAAAATTTACTGACTAATACATACGGATCTTTATTTTCTTGCGAACCAAACATAATCATAGACTTCAGGGCATTCCAGTCCTGTAAAACCCTCTCCAAAGCAAGTTGAGCAAATCTTGGTGGCTCTAAATCATGATCAGGCATATCTGAATCTAGAAGACAGTAAAAAGAGAAGTAAGAGTGATGAGGGCCAGGGGTTTTACTTTTTACCCTTGAACTAACTGCATGTTCCTCACCCTCAGGATTTGCAGTTTTCCGGTTGCGGTCTTCTCGGATTCTAGGTGGCCGATACTGGCAGTGCTCCACCGTCTGCCTGGCCACAGTCTGGACTAAAAATAGGAGAAGGTGTTCTCCCCTAGGGAACAAGAGAGCCAAAGGGTCACATAAAACAGTAAAATAGAAAAAGATGTCTACTAATACCACCCATTTCTATTTCCTTGTATACATGTAAATAGAAATGAGGAGACCAAACTGTTTGTGTGCACGCTGATCTCTATACTCACCTGCTATTTGGCAGAGTGACCAGGTTAGTGGTGGTGAGCAGCCGATAAAGTAGATCAAGACGTGCAGATTTTTGCCCAGCAATGAGGGTTTTACATTTGCACTTCTCCCAGCAATCACAGTAAGCTGTCGGGGAAGTGCGCTTGAGTCTAGAAAGAACATATATTAGAAATCTTCAAACTAAAGTTCTGAAAATATTTCTCAAGTAAAATGTCATTTGAATAGGTATGTATTGAAACTTGTGGAACTTGTGAGCCCATTTTCAAATATGCACTGAAAAGTACTGGATGTACAAGACGAAGAAGCGTCAGAGCTGCACACCCGGCACAACTGGGCAATCACATACAGCTCCTGGAGAAAGAGTGACTGGAGCCTGCCATGTCAGTCTAATCAGTACTAATCAACTACATCAATATTTAAAGCTTGCATGGGAGGCGCTAGGAAAATCAAGACTAATACTTACTTGTAATCATGACCTTTATGACAAACTCTTGCACATTCTGTACAACAGCAAAGTGATTCTAATAATCCACAAGTTCGACACTCAAAAATATCCTAAAATCAAAATGTACAACATAAAAATAACAATTAAGTTTTTAAAGTCGTACGGCTGTAACAGACAATGTCAACTATTTTTTTTCCATAGATTTGGCGACTATTCAAGTACAATGAGGGTAAAACTCAGTCATAGGATCATAGATCCTTATCATCTCAAAGATAAGGAAACTTGGGCCCTGGAGTTTCAGTAACTTGCCATGAATCATGCAAAGCACATCACAAAAGCAGAATTTGAGGCAGGGTTCTCAAGACTCCAAATTCATTGCTCCTTCACTGTGCCACTGGGGAAAGTCATTCCACATATTACACACAGAGAAGTGCAATATTAAAACTAGCACTTTAAAAAACATTGTTTTCTGAAAACAGATTCTATGTTTGCTGCATGGAAAGATATACATGTACATCAAATTACCTAACTACGTTCTGTGGACCTGATATTACCAGTCTTTAAACTGTAACAATGTATTGCGTGAATTCAGATTTTGTTAACATAGCCTTCCATCAAGGACATTGCTTAGCTTGTCCTATTCTCATCTTGAAAAAAATTTTAAAAAATAAATATTTTTTGAGGCCCACAACCAGGTACTGGCTTAAGCCAGGTGATTTTTTTTTTCCATTCTTTTTTTCTTTTTCTCCAGAGGGAGCAAATCAAATCACAAAGGGTACTAAGGTATGGTTGGTTATGTATACTGGTTGAGGAAGTATTCATACAGATAAAATTACGACTCCTTTAAATATGGAATTAAAATAATTCTTTTTTTGTGAAAATCTTTAATACAAAACCTGAAAATTATCTGATTGTTTGGTACTCAGTTTATGAATTTCAACTGTAAAAGGAGAGTAGAAGATGAGGAGATTGGAACTGGAGAAACATTTTTTAAAATCTTAATCCTTCAATATAATTAATATTTCACATTCCATGCTACATAGTATTACTTACTTGATTAATATGCTCTGTTCCAGTCCAGGTAAAACTACATGTATCATTGCAACACAAGACATACAAAGGAGAATCATCAGGATTCGTGCCAGATGGACAAACCATTCCCATAAATACATCGTCTTCTTTTTCACTTGAAGATGCCTCTGCTATCAGGATTGAGAACAATGACTCAAATAAAATAATTCTATCATTGTCACTTAGTTTTTCCTCAAATGGGATAGTTAGCAAACATACAATAAAAATATTAAACTATTAAGTATCAAAGTCTAAAGAACATGCAGAACGAAATCCAACCAAGTGACGTAGAATATTACACATCATGAAATAGCAGCAATACACAATTAGAGGTAGGCTAAATAATTCATCTGAAAAGATGAGAGGATTTGTTTGACTATGCATATTTGTAACAAAGAATTTGTTTTTTCTTTTCTTTCCTTTTATTCCCAATGGAGTGGGAATGAAAAAAAAAAAGATTTGTTTGTTAAAAAAATCTTTAATACAGAGGTTGGGAGGATGCTACAGATGTGGAATGTTTCATGCACTTACAGATGAGGTCATTTTATTGTTAGTTTTGCTTAACTGTTTTACATTGTGTCTAGGGACTTCTAATGTAATTTGTAATGCAAAAACAAAACATCAATAAAACTTCTTTAAAAAGTGGAGATAGTTCATCTAAGAAGACAGGATGGGAATCTTATCTAAAATTCCCTCCTCAGACCTGCATTAAATTTGCTCCTGCAAAAGGTTTTTAATTACACGTAATCCAAATGTTCTATTTTATCTTTTATGGTCCTCTTCATGCCTGTAGCCATAGTATCCACATAACAAACAATGACGGTCATACCCTTGATCTTGCCATCATTCACAGATATACTACCTTCACACTGAGGAATTCTAAAAACCTAATCTATTGGGCTTTTCCTCTCTTCCAGTCTTTCCTTACATAATCCCACTCTTCCCACCATGATCTCTAATCCTTTGACCCCTCAACTTTCTCCTAAGCAATCTTTTCTGGACCAGCTGCCACTCTCTCCTATTTGTCCTATGTTGATCTCATAGATGAAGCGATTCAATTCTACTCTGTCCTTCTCTCTTGAATTTCTAAACCTTTTATCATTCTGGCCTCAATGTTGGAACACTCATTCTGTTTGCCATTTTTACTCCTACATACAAGCTGCTGAATAAAAGTGGAGAAAAATTACACAACTGTTCTGAGTGGGTCCATTACAGGCTCTCGCTGCTGATAGGCAATCCTACTATACCTGTCTTTATCAACTCACTATCCCACTCTTCATGGTGGCTCTTCTAAACTTTTTCCTCTTCTTCAAATTTCCTATGGCACCCTATTCCCCTACCCTCTCAGCTGAGAGCCTTGCCTCATATTTTACAAAAGAAATTGAGGTCACTGACATCTCTTTCACACCTCCTATCACTCATGCCTTCTGCCACTAACTCTTCCTTCAACTCACAATGAGGTAGTCTTAATTCTTACCAAGTCTCACTACCTCTAAAAGGTTATTCTAAATTTACATGACCCATAATCATCCAATTATCCTAGAAAACTCCACAAGGGGAACACATTTTGGAAGGGGATAGATCCTTACTTGGCAAGATGAGCATGAGACTTACCCTTGACTGGAACCTCTAAGTTTTTACTAGTATTTGGAGGGAGAGTAAAACTAAGTATGATAGGAATGGAAAAGGTGGCTTTCTCAAGTCCAAGTGGGAAGGGCCCTACACGTTAGCTAAAGGTAAAAGCCTTTTAGAGTCAAAGTTCTTATTGGGGGAGAGCTTGTTGTATAAAAAATTGAGAAAACGAACCCTCTCTACCGAAAGGATGAAAGGGAGAAGGGGAAGGAGTATGAGGAAAAGAAACTACAGCATTTTTTCCCATTTTAAAAGTCTCCCTATTATAGCTTATATACCAGAGGACCAGTGGAGATTACCTGTGAAGGTAGAGGACAAGCTGCAAAATGTTGAAAGAAGAGTCTTTGCTATAGAGATGTTTAATATTTAGATAAGGGACACTTGGGATGAGGTTTGTATGCTCCTTTTTCTGTGGTTTTATACATGGTTGAAAGATAATTATAAGAATGGATTTTGATATCAGAATACTATATAATACCGGATTTTTGGGGATGTTAATTTTGTTTTTTTAAGTATTAATTTTGTTTAACTGGCACTATCTCCTTTTTCCTTATTATTAAAAGAAGGAGGAATTGTAAATATAAGTGATAAAAAAGAAAATGTATCAATAAAATGTATTTTTAAAAGAGCATAGTGTAATAAAAATGTTATCTTAAGGACACAGGCAGCAGACAACACAAATGAAAGGAACTGGGAGTCCTTTGTCTTTAGTATTCATTACTAACACTGAGAGATAGTCAAAAGATAACGATTCACATACTCATTAGATGAAATTAATTGTGGAAAATGCGCAGTAAACAATAATGAGGAGAAACACTTGATGACACAAATTCAAATGACATTTGGAAAGGTGCAAGAGGAGAGGTGAAAGAGTCAAGTGTGTGGGAAGTAACTCTCTTAAGGAGGAGGTGTTGTGTAGCAAAAAGTTAAATTAGAGTCACTCATACTCAAAAACTTGTAGGCTATGGCCTAACTGAAGCTACTTAGTTAGACTGTATTGAGTTGAAATACTAAGCAATTAGATAAATTCAAGAATCTTCCAACATTATTATATCTCTGCCTAGGACAGAAAGGTAGGTCAAAGAAAAACAAATCTAATTCATTTCTTAAGTGCTATCCGTACTCAACTCTTTAAGAAGATTTGTTACATGTGTACTATATGATAGGTACTACGTATACCAATACAAAGAATAAAATCACCCCTATTTGCTAAGAGCATACATTCTAATGAGAAACAAAAAAGTATGTTCAAAAATTTACATCCCTTGATTTGTCAAGAGAGTTGAGTGAGATATTTCACAAAAGAAAAACTCTTTCTAAAGAGAAATTTCCATTAACAATGTAATTATTTCTATAAGTACAGGAAAAATTTTTTAACATAAAATGCACAAATAACTCAGTACATTTAGGAAATTACACGAATTTACCTTTTGCAATTTTCTGTGCTGTTTCTAAGATGGTGATCGCAGCAGGGTAAGCTCGGCCACTTACTGCAGACATAAATGGTGTCATACCTCTTGCATCCCTAGCATAAGAAGAATCTCATATTATAACTTAAACTATTTCTATTAATGCTTGAAATGTTTGATTTCTCAAAAGAATTAAATTCAAAGAATATTTATTAAGTATCTACTACATACACAAAACACTGTAATAGAGTTATTAGGGATTCAAAGATTTAAAAAAAAGCAAGTCACTGTTAACAGAACTATATAAATGAAGATAATGCATTCATGGTAAAATGGTTAATACTCTTGTCCTTGAAAAGTTTCCCCTTCCTTGGGTTTAGTGACCCATTATCATAGCTCTCAATTCAATTAAAAAATTAGGCATAGAAGGGACCGTGTCGCTTCCTGATTTTTTGCTGGGTCTTCTTTCTCCTCAAGGGTTAATACTAAAAAATTTGCTTCTCTCTCTCTCTACTCTTCCCATTCAGAGACTGACACAGCTGCAATAGAACACAAATGAAGATTTTTGTACTGATCTTCCAAGATCTCATTACACACCGCATCTCACATTGTGGTTTAAGTAATTCCACTTTGATGTCCATCTATTCAAACTTACTATGTCTAACATGAAACTCCTAAGATTCAGAGCTAGAAAAGACTTTATGGATCAGCTTCAGATTCCTACCCCCTCATTTAACAAATTAGGAAAATGCAGTACAGGAAAGGTCAAGCTGTCTGGGTTCTGAGTCCAGTACTTTCACACTATATGATAAGAGTTCAATCTTTTTCTGATAACTTCGTGGTTTTGTGCATAGCTGTACAATTAATAAGAATAAGGAACACTAAGCTGTCATTCCTCCATTACTGCCCATACCTTGTAATTTTGATACTGGAGACATTATGACAGAAAATTCAAATAAATAAGAATAATTTACTGCTGGAATTTTTTTTTAAATAAAAAGAAAGCAAACCTAAATATACAAAGAGGACTCAGGGATAATACTCTAAAATATCAGTCTGAATACGAAATCAGATTCAAGGAAATGTAGTAGAAAGACACACTGTTTCTGTGTACATAAATATGAATTCTCTCCTCATCTCATCCTTATAGAATCTCTCTTTTCTTTATTCCAAACACAATTTAAGCAACGCCATGTAAATGAAATATTTTCTGACACCTTCCCAAAGCTGTAACTGACTTCCCCAACTACCTGAAGTCATTCTCCATATACATATATAATACCTAGCATTTCAATAGAGCATTTTAAAGGTCTGCAAAGCACTTTACATTCTCTCATTTAATGCTCACAACTGTAGGTTCTCCTATTACCACCACATCACCAGTGAAGAAACTAAAGCTGAGAAAGGTTAAATGACTTGCCTAACTAGTAAGCATCTAAGGCAAGAGTTAAACTCTTGACTCCAAGTCTAACATTTTATCTACTATCCTACTTTGCTGCCTCATAAATGACCTGTCTTCCATGAGACTTGAGTTTAGTTTCATTCTTTATATTTGTATCCCCAGCACCCAGTATAGTGCCGGAAAACAGTAGATTCTTTATAAATACTTACTGATTAACATTCTAGTATCTCTGTCATAATGCATGCCAGCAGTCAGCAAACTGAGTGGTGACTGGTCCAAACTAGACTACTCTCTTAATGATTTAATTTAAAGGTAGTTGCTGACATTAGGAATGACAGTGAACACACTAAAATCCTGTTTCCCAGAATCATAGCTCAAGTGAGAAAAAGAACCATGTGAGTAATGTAAATCAATTCCTTCATTAATTTTAATGTGAAAATACCAAGGCTCAAAGATGACAAGTAACTTGTCCACAATCACACACAGTAACAGAGGAAAAATTTAAATCCAGGTGCATGAACTATGAAGACATAATTCTTCTAACTGTGCTCATGAACCTAGCAAATGATAAATTGTACTCATTTGCTATTGAGACAAAATACCATCTTTCTGATATAAGAAGCATTATATGAAAATAAGCCATTGCCCTTTAATTCATGGCTAAAGAGAGTGGGCAATTCTAACTTGCCCCATGATTGGGTGACACTAATTTCAATACATATGAGAAATAAATCTTTATGATTATGAGTAATGTAGAAGTGTCAGAAGTGCGTGCGTGCGCACGCCGGCGCACACGTACACACACACACACACACAAATGTGTAATGTACTGTATTGGCAGAGAAGCCCCACCTAATTTGCTTTTGATAAGTAAATTAATTTGTATTTTTGAATGTATATTAAATAATGGCAAGACATAACAACTTTGAACAAAAGGCTGGAGAACCAAGCAACTAAAACAGGATTAGAATTTTCTTAAGAGACAAATGATGTTAAAAGAATTTTTAATATTTTACATGAAAACATTTCAAAGAGTTACTTAAATAACAACATCAATTGAAGTTTAAAGTGAAAAATAAATTAAAATGTCTTACTTGGCAGACAGGAGTTCTCGTAAATAAGGCTGCAGAACAACACTGTCACATAACAATTTTAGTATAAAGTGAGCATTTGCTTTTCGATCCTTTGACTCAACTACAGATGGCTCTGTGGAAGGACCTGTAATTAAACACAAGAGATTTGTAACAAAACATCAAAATCTGTGTTATATAAAATATAACCCAAAATTATGTATTAAGTTAAAAGATTAAATAGATCATTGTTAAGAAAAAAATCTACTATTAGTCATGAGTTATTATTTTCATTAAAATAATTTTTCTAAGTTCAGAATACTTTTACGAACCTGAACAAATTCTAACAAATTCTCTACACATATGCCACATTTTTGCTGGAGTGTGAAACATTAATTTAGAGGAGATTAGACACTTTGTAAATCAAGACAACAGAACTTTAGGTAAAACATGTATATGTAGAAGCCTGTATGCAAAGCGAACCTTCTTCTTTTTCATAATGCCTATGCAGATAAACAGTGGATTCTCACCTGGGATGGTGGAGGTGCTTGGTCCTTGACCAGTGCCAGTCGCTGCTGTGGTAAGAGATCCCACAGCGGGGGCCAGGATAAAATCAATGTCACCATCTTTCAGTAAACAGAACAGCAGGATGTACATCATTATATACAACATATCCCTAACAAATTGCTCTTAACTGACCTTCAGGCTTTTCTGCTAGCCAGAGGTTAAGTCAGGATCAAAATGGATTTTTAAAAAGAATGCAATAAAACAAATCCACTTAGATTAATGACTATTCTGATTTATTAACATACAAAGGGTTTAACTTTTTAAAAAAGAATATAAAGAGAATATCCTAATACAGAAGAGATGCTTGAAGTGATTTAAAAACCTATTTCTAGCATTTCAATAAATTTTAAAATTAACGGCTTTCTCAAAGAAATTATTTGGTAGCTAGATTACTAAAACTATTTATTAGATATTACATAGATAAATAACAATCTTTATTCCATAGAGGACATCAGTTTCTTTTCTTTTAACAACTTGTATTAAATATTATATGAAAATAAGAGCTCTTACCAGGATCCATGGCAGGAGGGTCAGGAACCCAACTGGGAGGAGCTATTGGGGGAGAAACTGGATCTTGGTGGTCACTAGATGAAGCTCCAGCTTCATGTCTACCCAAACCCGCTGCTCTCAAGGAACGTCGCATCATTTCCCTTAGTCTCATACTAGAAACAACCAGATAAAAAAGGAAGTGAATACTAACATCTAGCTGCCATACTATTATTTAATGAATAGCAAAACAGAACTTTTTTTTCTTCAAATTTCAAAATATATTTTACAAATAAATATTACTCCAATTCAGGAAAATCTAAGGTACATAGAATGTCAGAGCTGGAAAGAAACTTAAAGATCATCTGGTCCAAACTCATCATTTTGCTGGAGGAAAGGTGAGGCTAGAGGGGCTAAGTGGCTTGCCCAGTATCACACATCAAGTTAGTGGCAGAGATAGGAATGAATAGAAGCCAGGTCTCCTAGTATCTAGACTTATGCTCTTCCCACTATGCCATATGCTGCTTCTAGACACATATATACAATTCTAGGTTCACAGAATGAGCTGAAGGGTGAGTGTGTGTGTGAGTGTGTTTGTGCGTGCAATAGCCTAGCTTCCAGTTCAGTCCTATAATCACTGTGTCATGTGCTCCTATATTATAAAAGAACAAATCGACCACTTTGAGGGAAAAAAAGGGATTACAAGTAATTAAAAACTCCTTTTACAACTTCAAGAAAAGTGAAAACAGTTAAATATGAAAAGTCAAATACTGTATTCCCTGATTCATAATCATTAAGTATTAAACTAAAGTATAACAGGGAACAATGCCTCTATCTAAAGTAGTTTTATGAAATTATACAACACTTACCACCTTTGTATTCTAAAAATAGCCTAGTAATACAAAGGCAAATCAATACTAAGCAAAAATTTTTATCAATTTCCAGTACAGAAGTTTAGTTTTTGAACTTATACAAATACCAGAAAGAGATGATTCCCATCACAAGGATAATGAACAAAGAAATTAGATCTTTGAGGCATACTTTTAAATGGCATTAGTTTTAGTACTTCTTGCTCTATAAAAATGATATTGTAGAAATATACCCCGGATTGCAAGAAAAATGAAAATAATTACAAAGGCCATAATATATTTACAAATAATTAATCTAATATAAACAGCAAAAATCCTTATACTCACTAGGACCTCTAAAGCTTTAGAAAATGAAAGTCTTAAGAACCAGGCAACATATACAGAATATGTTCCTCTCCCAGTAACAATCTGGACATGATTTTAAAATATAAATGTCATTTGTAATGGTATTTTATGAAAAATTTCTATTTAAATGTATTATATATATATATATATCTATCTATGTATCTTCTTGAGATCACATAAATATTTCCCATGATGCCACTATAAATAAAAAAAAATTACCTTTACAGAAATTCTCATTGTTGCCAAGTTTTGAGAAAATATCTTCCGTAATATGGAACATTTCACTGTGCTTTTGCAGTGTGTGAGTGTGTGTGTGTGTGTGTGTACATGTATTCTGAAAAAAAGTTACATGGAGCTATCTATGCAATCAATCATTTTAAATATACATAAAAAGAACTCAATGGTTAATACTTTCTATAAAACAAACAATTCTTCTGCAATATATCTTGTTTTGGGAATGTATAGGTTGTGCTCTTAAACTGAACATCCAACGAGACAATATAAAAAGCTACTTCACTGAGTCCGGATGACCTCAATTCCTCTGAAATTCTATTCAGGTATCACAGCTCTATGACTAGGGCACTCCATCAGGACAATAGTTATCTGTTGTGTTTCTTACGGAATGATACTTTTACAATTTTATCTAATTAGGAGTAGACATTTGGTGTCCTTAAACGCCTTAAGACACAATAAACGATAACTGGGAAGCATTGTATATTTGATTCACATACAGCAAGCACACAATATGGTTTTATCAAGGAGAGGAATGTTTAGGGTGTGTGAAGAATGCATGAAGCTTACAAAGCAAGAACTTGTAAATTTCCACTTTTGTTGTTCTGATGTAATCAAATGCCTATAAAAGAGAGGAACAAGGAGTAATCCCTCCCCCTTACTTTTTTTTTTTTAATTTTAAATTGTCCTTAGCCTTTTTTCTTCATTTTCTTTTGGGTAAAGATTTTTAACAGAATGCCCAGGTCCTCTTACAGATTCTTAAAAAAGAAAATTATTCTTCAAGACGTTGTACACAATTCATGAAGATTCACCTGGATCCTCAGTGACTGAGGATTATACTGAGGAGATACCATCTTGGCTGCTAAGATTCAGAGTTTTGAGTTTTCTTCTTATAGGCTTGCCTGCAGTCATCGTATTTTCTTACACAATATGGAAGAATTCAAGGACGGTGTAATTTCCTCTTTGTAAGCACGTTATATCCATACTATAGAAGCCTTAGTATCCAGTCATGGTTCAAATACACCACTGTGACAAAAAAGCGAAGGTCATGTGTCTTCCAGATTAACGATCTTTAGAGTAAATACACCTGCAATCAGATGCATCAATCATGTTTTCCACTAAATCTGCCCTTTGTACTCTGGATCTATCCAGTCACATAACAAAACTTGAGGTAAATCATCATCTGAAGGAATATAACAGTATTTAACACTGACAGTGCATCAGTTTTAGGCATATAGCTCATGATTCTCAAGCCCTACAAGATGACATCAATGAAGCTGATTCTGTGGATTTCCTATTGTCAGACGTTGATTAAGACTCCTGTGCTTTCATCTGTTTCAACAGACGGCCCTGATTTTGAACTGGTTAAAAGTATTGCAGTAAAATCTTCAGCAAGTTCCTCAAAGGAGCTTATACTGCAAATTATTTGTGAGTCATTTGTTAACCACTCCTGAAGCTCCTTTTAGTGTTTGCCTTCAAAATAATCCTCACATGAACAAAGGATGGCAGCAGTAGAATTTGGACCAACCATATCAGAGAAGCCAACTTGATTTGCATCAGTACCTTCCCTGAGGAAGTAAAATGCTTGAAATAATTCAAATACTGAATAATTTAATTTTTCTATAAATCTTAGACCCAAACCTTTCCTTCTATCTAGTAGAGTCCTAAACATATAAGTTGAAGACAAGAGTCAAAATAGTTCTCATTTTATACATTTCACTTTCTGTGCCTCATTGAAGCCATAATATTGGACAAAGAAAGGCAGTGTAGTGTAGTGGAAAAGGCAATGAACTTAAAGAGTTATTGGACTTGCTCCTCTTTATTATTTTTGTGACCCTGGCAGAGGAGTGGGTGAGGAGTGATGAGGGAATTGGGGTGGGGAATGGGGCAGGAGGTCATTTAAGCTTCCTGAGGTTCAGTTTGCTCACCTGAAAAAATGAGGATAAGACTTCCCTATCTACTTCATAGGGTCGCTGTAGGGAAAACACTTTGTGAAACATAAAGCACACGCGTGCGTGTATGTGAGAGAGAAAAAAAAAGAGAAGGTGAGAGAGAGGGAGAGGTTATTATGTAAAGGCACAAATAGGTGCTTCGTTTGGTTTAATGTTTTCTTGTACCTAAAAAGCTTTATTTGCAGGGGCAGGCTTTCTGGTATCACTTGGAGAATAAAAAATTTTAAATGGGAGTCCTTGTTTTCACATTAATGTATTTTTCATAGTGGCAGACACATCAGTAATCAGAAATTATGCCTACATTAAGTATGAAATGAGGATGCTTTTCCTTCCTGTCAAAGAAAATTTTCCTGGAACATTTTCTTTTCAAACACCTAACCATTTTTTTTTTTTGAACATGCAATACAGTCTTTATCCCACAACTTAAAAACACTAACATGGTGTGAATAGTTTTGTGTAACACAGTTCTAAATTAAGTGGTAGAGATTTTCCTAATATCCCCTTTCATTATCAAGACACACTAATACAGAGACCTAGGGTGTGTACATAAAAAAAATAATAGGGGTTCTTTTCAATTAGGTATCTGTTTCTCCTGTGCAACAATGATTAATTTGAAATACCTGGAAAAATGAAACGTGTACTATTTCTTTGGATTATAACAGGATAAAAATTCACTAGATTTTGGAGTTTGGGGCTTTTGGGAGAGGGAGGAGGGCTGCAAATAAGGTTGCTCTATCATATCAGATACTATGAAACAAGAATTACAAGTATTTCAAAAAATACAAGAGTACTTTCTTCTTTTTATATTTTTCTTCTCTCTAAATCAAAGTTTCTGTTAAAAATCACTTTACCTTCGGCTACTTGATGATCCAGTCCGATTACCTGGACCATTACTTGAAACCACAGATATGGCATTTGCAATAGCCTCTACTGCTGAAAGTCTTTCTGCAAATGTGTTTCTTTCAGAGCGCTCTGCTTCTGAAACATAAGAAAATATTTGGTACCAGAGGCAAAAGATGAAAAATGACAATTAACTATAGCTAATACTTTTATTTATTCATTTTTAAAATCAGTTAACATGAAAGTAGGAAGTTTTTCTATTCTATAGGAAATATCATTTAGTTAGGAATAGACAGCTTTACCACTGTTGTTTTATGCTATTATTGATCTGCTTTAATGAAACAGTAAAGTTAAGAAATTAGTATATGTACAAAAACTAGGTAATCAAAACATTATACAAAATAAAGTAAAACCTCGAAAACTTTCCCATCATTTATCTCCCTGAATATTCTCAAAGGAGTGAGGTTTATATTTAATAATTAACACATTACAAGTATAACCTCTTACAAAAAAATAATATCAAAGCAATTTTGCAATCAATCACCGGCTATTAGGTATGCAATAAGTATGAATGCAAACATGCATACACATTTATAAAAATATTATCATCATCTGCCCCCCCCCCCCACCGAAGAAAAGCTATTTCTATTTCATATGCCCTTCTATTAGGTAAGATAGATAATTTTTACCTTCCAAGCACTTTTTAAGCTTACCTTCTTCTTCCTTGGTTTCTTTGTTGCTGGTTGGAAAGCATACAGATACACAAGCATGCAAAATATTACGATTTCCATCACATCTATGACTAAGGAATGTCTGTAGGATCTGTGGATTCTGATCCAAAACAACTGCTTGCTCAAGATTCAAGAGGTACTGTCGACAGGCCTCATAGTCACATCGGAGAATATGCTGCATTAAGGTTTGCTTCTGTACTCAAATGAGAAGAAGAAATAAAAATGATAATTACCTTAACTACAAAGAGTAAAACTTTAGGTCACATCTAGAAATAAATAATTACTTCTGTAATCCAGGAGATTCCCTCATACACATTTAATAAGGAGAACCAAATCCATCTTTTCGCTGATAATGTTAGGGGAAAAGGTTTAAAATATCAATAAAAGGTAAGATTACTTGAATTGTGTCTCCAGTATATTCAATGAGTACAGTAATACCTTGTTTATCTGCAATGGAAGTGACTGAACTGTTCCACATAATTATACTGCCTAGAAGCTTTTCTTTCCCCCCTTTCAAGCACCAAAATGATTATAACCATTTTGACACATGTGCTTCTGAAGCTTTAGAATAAACAAAATACTTCATTTCCTTGATAACAAACATCATTCCTAGGACAGTGATACCATAGATAGCTTAAAATTACAAGTTTTGCTACTAAGCATCTCCACAACTCTATGCTTTCTTTGGTTGTTTTTCTGTCACCTTCCTGCTGCTATGAGCACACTTGTTCTTAGCAATAGAACAGTACACCACATTGATGCGATGCTACTTTACCAGACCTTTTAGAACTATCCCTGAAAAGTGACTCAAGAGCTCAGTCAGAGGACATAGACAGGATCTTAGAATCATCTACTTCACTTATGAATTACGAGAGGTCATTAAACACAACCCCTTAATTTTACAATTGGGGGAAGTGAAGCTGAGAGAGGAACAGCGACTAAACCAAGGTCACATGGGGAATGAGTGGCAAGGTCTAGATTTGACCCAATTTCTGAATCCATATGAAGTGCTTTTTCCCTTGGACCTTGATAGCCATGAGAGGTTTTACAATAACTGATGTGTGTGAGTTTTGGTATACAGATTTAGGGGTACAGACATCTGGTTCTTGATGTTCCAAATACTTGGCTTTTACATAAGGAAATTGTATAGCCTCTTGTTCAATTTCATTTTGTTTAGAAAACTATATTTTTCTTTATATAACATTGATCAGACTTATTTATAAGTGTGCCCCTTACTAAAAGAGCCTGAGGGACAAATACTTTAAAAAATGAAATATCTAAACTCTCAACAATATCAAAAGTAGCATGAATGGAGTGTGCTCTAATTTCAATCATAGCCAAACCTACAGTTTTGATTATTTTAATTACACCTCTAGTTTTGATTATACAAAAAAAATTAAATATTTTTGCCTCATAGTGAAAATTCCATAAAACTGGTGTGAATTACAATCTTTAGCTCTTACAGAGTTTAATTACAAATTTGTTTAATGATTGCTGCAATGAAACAAAGGTGTTCAGCATACTGAATATTTAGGTATTTTACATGCTGTCAAGAAACTTGTCAAACAAAATATTTCTGGAGACAGGTTTTGTTTTTTTTTTAAAAATATCTAACCCTAAAGACTTTAGGATTCTTTAAATTTTCCCACAACCTGATTCTCCTTTCTTGTAAAAAGTATGTCAGCAAGTATGAATACCAAGTTAGAACATTCAACAAATAGTTCTTAATCACTCTTTTTTTTTAAACAAACCAGGACACTATGCTAAGCATGGGGGCGGGGGGAGAGATATAATAACAATAATTAAAGCATTCCCTTCCCTAAAAATCTATCCTTAACTTCAAGAGCAGTTATTTACAAGTTAGGACAATATGCAAAAAACAGCAAAAAAGTTGAAATGCACACAGGTAGAGAAATAAATACTAATTGATACTTAACAATGAAATATGAAAATCAAAACAGTTACGATAAACCAAGTATCTGCAGGAATGGTTTCTTATTAATTGAACCAAAAAATAAACATTATTTATTGAATGTCTGCTATGGCAAATCACAGTACTAAGTGTTGTGTTGTACAGTTGTGATGGAGGAGATACAAGAGTATAGTTCCTATCCTCAAGCAATTTATAACCTAACTGGGGAAATAATTTACAGTCTGCAAGTTGAGGGGATGAGGGTGGTGGGGAGGGGAAATAAGTAGCTTCTAGGCAATAGTAAGCACCGTCAAAAAAGACAGAGTTACGTTTCAGACCTGATTCCTCTGGAAGATGACAGAAGCTGGGAGGATGGGAGAGTGTCCCTCTATCCCTAACCTGGTTCTTTAATTCTCTTTGTCCAGACCAGGAAGAGCCATAGGAAAAGCATGTGTTTCCTGCTGCAAGAGAAATTGGAGGGCTGTCTCTACAGGACAGACAGTAGGGGATACCCAAAACACAATATACTGCACATGACCTGTGAGTAAGGCATAAATTTCAACTCAGTAAGTAGAAGGCTTATCCTTGACTGACAAGTGATACTCTTCATTGTTCAAAGAAACTGGGAATACTGACGGAATTACTTGCTGAACATCCCCCCAAAACATAATGGATTTAGCATTAGACAATCAAGGTTCTCCTGGCTCTGTCACTATTTTTATCTGACCTTTGGTAAGTTATTTACCTCCTAGGGCTCAGCCCTCTCTTCTAAAAAATGAAGGAGTTTGACCCAGATGGCCTTCAAAGTCCCTTCAGTTCTAAAGAAATATGCTAAGAGTAGCAGAAAAAAGAGATTCAGAAGGAAGAAGTTCAGTTCTTTCTATGGGGCATATCGAAGCTAATACAACTTTAGAAAAGTTCCTTTTAATTAAATTTCTTCTCCATCTAATAAATTATTTAAGAATGAGCAAAATACTGAAATAATGCGAAGTCACTGTGATGCCTCCCCAAGAAGATTTTAAAATGTCCACATTTAGTGGCAGCAAATAACACAACATAATAATCAGGCCATTTGATACACAAGCTAGAAGTGTGAAAATCAGCTTGTTTTATTGTAAGAGGCCTCACTGTGGTCCATGATAAAGACTCAAGGAAAGGCCTTCAGGTTATAATTGGCCATACCGACATGGCATACTAAGGCCAAGAGGTCTAGGGGTTCATTTCCAAATATTCGACTCAACAAGTACTTACATGCTTACTATATGTCAACATTACACTGACATAGATCAGTATTAACAAGGTAAATCTGAGGCATGCTAAAAAGTAAAACTAATATACTACTTCCTGCTTCTTAAATGAATCAACATTGTTGAATATTCAAAAGGCATTTAACAAACAGCTGAACAGAGGAATTGTTAAAAAAAAAAGCCTTCAGTTTGAAGCTCATAGAAAAAGACATTTGTAAATGCCTCATTGTTTAGCAGAAGGCTTTAAATTACTTGAATATTTATAAGAGAAACAAGGGCCAAATTTTTTTTCACATTCTTTTTATTAGTATTTACACCTAAGATTACAGTAATGGGAATCTTAATTATCCATAAAGCTTGGTCTAGAAAACTAAGCTTAGACAGGACCAGAGAAAGGAAGTATGAAATTCTCTTAAAAAAAAGAAAGAAGGAAGGAAAGAAAAAAAGACAATCTCTAAGCCTTCCAAAACAACTAAGAGCAAAACAAATATAGTACATCTCTGGCAAAATATACTGTCTGGAAATAGGGTAGTAGACATGCTAATAGACTGACACACTATAGGTAATACATGACTCTATGCACTCCTAGGCTAAATACAGTAATAACAACCATATATTACTTTACTCTCTTATTTGTTAGACTTATTCCTAAGAGGAATTTTTATCAAATGATACTTACAAATTTATTATTTTAACAAAAGAGAATTCTACTTTTTTCAAAGTTAAATTATTTAAAAAGAAAACACACACAGTCTATTTACTTACCAAGAAACTTCAAAATTTGAAGAGGCAAAAACCAAGAAATAATGTTTAAAAAAAAAGAAAGAACTGGATCTCCTGGGGAAAGGGACTCTAAACCCTTGAACTAAAGCTCATGAGTATTATTATGAGAGATTCTGGCATTGATGGTGCTCAAAGTCTATTTAACAGACAATCTAATAGACATGACAATTGGGTTTTTTAGCCCACAGCAAATTAAAAGTGGGCCTAAGGCAGAGAACAGTTAAGAAAATGAGGCAAAAAAAAAAAAAATCAACAGCTAAAATTTAAAATGAGGAAAATAAAAGTAGTCATTAGCAGACACAAAAATAAATAGATAAAATCAATCCAGGGAGTATAATATGAAAGGCCTAAGCCCTAATACCTGAACAGACCCTAAAAGATATAGTTATACAATGATATATGCCTCCTCAAGGGCATACACAACAAAATGAACCAATGATGATAAGAATGAATGGAAGTCACCAAGAAAAGGCTAAAAAAAATAATGCAGTGTAGTTCTGATGGAAGGGTAGTTTATAATGATTTTAGAAATATTTCTATCCATAAAATAATTCTCAATAGGGTAAACATCAACTATCTGAGACAACATATATACAAAGGCTACTGCACATCCATGACATTAGGTTAAAAGGGTATTAATATAGTTAGAATATAGTAATACATAGAATCTGATACTTCAAGATTAAATGTTTAAACTTTAATAATGATCAAAGTTTAAAAAGGAGAGGAGGTTATATTTTGCACATAAAGACTTGTTTATAACATACCAAAGCATCAAATTATTTCTGTGGATGTACTGGTGCAACAAAGAAATTCTAATTTATATCTAAATTTCAACTATTATTCATAACTGTCTGATTAATCTAGACTGCTTTAACTGACATGTTAAGACTCACTGACCAGCCTCTTGGATTTACTCAATTAAAAATATTGCTAAATATAACCAGATTTGTTACTAATAAGGCCCGCTTTTCAAAAGCACTGCCCTATACTCAAGTTACATCTAAACTTTATTTTGACTGTCAAGTCCTTTCTCAAAATTTTGGACATATTTCAGAGACTTCAGTACCTGACTGTAAACAATGTTTATTTAAATTAAGTGGACTTCAAATAATGAAAAGGATTTGTCATAGCCACACATATATCTTCCTGCAACAAAGAACTATATCACATTAACTCATTAAATCCTGTATTTTAAGAAATGCTACAAAGGTAAACATGCCAAACCAAAGAAAATAAAGAATATGCTGGATTAGGGCAATGACTTGAAACTTTACAAAGAATACCTCATAAAAGTAATAATATGAAATATTACCTCTACGGCCATGATGATAATAGCAGCTTTCTTTTTGATGGTTGAATTAGCAGGAAGATTTGTTAAAGAATGCACCCCCATTCCAAGACTACTGATAGGTGGAAGATCAAGCCAATCAGGGTCCCTTATTCCTCCCATACAATCTTTTGCCATAGGATAGATCGTACCGTTTCCATCTCTAAGGATAATGGGCGATTCCTGTATTGAAGATTGGAAAGGAAAAAGAAAAAAGCTTGACTCTTGCTAGAAGAAACTTAATTTCAAATTGTATGTTAAAATGATAATAAGAGTTCTGATATTAAAATATGCTAAGGAAGACAGGGATAAGACCAGTGATTTCACTTGTCTCAGGAAGTCCTGGGTGAGGCACTATTTCTACCAATGGAGATCAACACGATCCCTACAATTTGTACTTTTCAACAGTCACCTAGAGCATGAGAGTTCAAAAGCCTTTTTCATGGTCTCGAAGAAGGTATATTTCAGAGGAAAGACTTGAAACCAGATGTTGCTGACATTAAAGTGAACTTAAAGTACACCAGGCCCCACTGTCTCTTACACAGGGTTAAAACAGCCCGAGAGGCTTTAGAATCTGTTGTTTTAGACAATAATAAAAGACACAGGAAGGGAGTTCTTAAAAATTTAGTGTTGGCTCATTTATAATTGTTGATGAAAATCAAGTCAGCAGAGAAGAGGCTAGAAATAATTTTTTTCTTCAAACAAGCAGTACTGGAATGCTTACAAAATAAGCTAAATGCTTTTAAAATGTTGCTACAAGTTACTAAGCAAGCACCCTAAGTCCACATAAACTTTATAAAGTATGTATTTCACCCTAAATTCTGTATGTCTCTTAACTAAACTATTTCACTATCTTCATACCTGTCCAGCTGTGAAAATAGCAACATTTCTCTCATTCTGACCAAGGAAGGCAATACTGCTAGTAGGAAAATTGTTTTCCTGTTCTGCTTTTCCTGTAGCAAGGTCAAAGATACAGTATCGCACCCAATTCCCCGTCTTCAAAACAGCATGTACACCTTCAGCAGCATGTAAATGAAGAAGAAAAATTAATTACAAACATGCATTGATTTATCTAACACCAATATCCTCATCACAAACCCAAAAATCTCTAGCAGGTCAATGTGAAAAGCAATTCACAACAAAAACTACCATATTCAGTAAGTGCACAGCTAGTCACAGAATGATACTACCACCACCACAGCCAACCACCATTAATGACACCATCTTAAATTTATCACTTTTTTATATCACCTCACTTGATCTTGAAAACAACCACATGAGATGGATAATTTAGGTGGTGCCATTCAAATTTTACAAATATAGAAACTGAGGCTCAGGCTAAGAAATTTATCCAAGGCAAGATAACAGATTGCAGAGTCTGGACACAAACCCAGGCTTGGGTCCTATTATGGTATTTTTTTCACTATACCATACTGTCCCTCTATTACTAGGTAATGCCTGCAATTAGTCTAGACTATTTCCCCAAACTTTCTTCACATCAGCATATTATAGAACCATCTCTATTTATAAATTACAAAAGCATCAAAAGGATAAAAAAAAATAATGAAGTGACAACTGGAAATAAGTAAATAAGAAAAAGTTATATAGGTTAAAAAAAGTTTTACCTTTTGAATCTACATTAACTGCTAAAATTTCTGTTTTTTCAGGAATACACAACTTCTTGGGGGTCCTTTGGAAACAGTCAGGAACCTTAGGTGTACCACCAGTTTTGACCACCTACATGGCAAAAAAGAAATTAAGTTTCTGAGTCTACATAGAACCAACAAGATGAACCCTAAACTTGAGCTGAATATAACTTCAAAATGTAGTAAAACGATTTCAAACATACCTGTAATTCATCAATTCTAAGAAGCCTACAATCTTGAAGAAGAGAAGATGGATCAGGATCTGAACTAGAGCTGCTCTGACAATTTGTATTACTGGAAGTGCCTGGAAATTTCACAGCAACATAGGCACCATCTACTTTTAGTACCTAGATGTATAACATATTAAAAATGTTACTTAAAGCACTACATTGAAATTACTAGATTCTACACATCAATTCTATTTAAAATTCAGAAGAAACAGTTATGATTCTTTTGGTCTTTATGATAATAGAAAACAAAAAATGATGACAAAATTGATGCATCAGAGATTACAAGCTAAAAGGAACATTAGAGGTCATCTATTCTAACCCCTTCATTTTATAGTTTAGGAAAATGAGTCCAAGAGAAAAAAAAGTGATTTTGTCCAATCACAAAAATGGTAAGTAGGATAGCAGATAGTTTACATTTCAGTTTTTGGAAATCTTAACCAAAATTAAATGACTAGTAATTGTAGACATTCAAGTTATCACTAAACAATTTGCAAACAAGTCCACAAAGTTAACCAAATTTTTTTTCTCTACTAAAAAGCAATCTAGGGTCAGGTAGGTGGCATAGTGGATAGGGCACTGGCCTCAGCATCAGGAGGACTTGAGTTCAAGGGGGGGGGGGGGGGGGGGCGCAGAGAGAAGAATAATCATTTCTCGTTTAAAATCATGGGACATACCACAGCACCATGCAAACCTGCACTAGTCCTGTTTAATTTCCTCTTGTGGCATGTCAGTGGGTATTGGTTATCAAAATCAATGGCAGAGAAGCAAAAACTCTCCTAGGTCCTACCAAACTGCAAAGGCTTTGATTATAGGTCTAGTCAAATGCGGTTTGGCTAAGGTTTTTGTTTTGTAACAGCAGTACTCAAAAATCACCTATAAAATTGTAAAAAGAGGGATCAGCAATTTGCTTTGGAGGAAGCAGTCACACCTATAAAAACAATGGATCCCTGAAGTAAGTTTAATGAAATCAAATGAAAAGATAATATACTATTTAGAAACTGAGTAACATAGAAGGATATAGCAATTCAGTATATAAAATCCCTATTCCACCCCCCCATCATCGGGTGTTTTATTAAATTAAATGAAGAATATTACAAACTGCAGATAGCATATTTTATAGAAATTTCAAGTTTTAAGATGAAATAACAAACATGAAGAAGCTGTGAGCTAAACAATTTATTTTGGAAGCAATGTTTTTAATACTTAGTAGCTTATCACATTACAGAGTAAAACTAAGATATAAAAAACCTAGACAAAACTAAGATAAATGAACTTAGGCAAAGATCATTGATACACAGAAGAAAAAAAGGTTTTCAATTTTATAATCATTCTCCTTCCTTTCTTAAAGGATAGCTAGATGGAACAGTAGGATAGAGGATGGGGCCTAGAATCAGGAAGACCTGAGTTCAAATATAGCCTCCTATGCTTATTAGCTATGACTCCAGCCAAGTCACTTAACCCCTGTTTTTCTTCGTTTCTCAGGCAAGTTCTTCAATCTCCCAGGGCCTCAGTTTCCTTATCTGTAATGTGAGTTGTACTAGATGGTTTCTGAGGTCCATTTTGGCTTTGGAGCTATGATATTAAGATCTCAAAAATCTGCCCTGCCCAACTCAATAGACGTATCAGCTGTGTGACTCTGGCAAGTCACTTTACCTCTATTTGTTTTAGTTTCCTCATCTGTAAAATGGGGATAATAGCACCCATCTTCCAGGTTTTTGAAACAAATGAGATAAGTATAAAGCACTTACCATAGTGCCTAGCACATACTACTATATTAATGTTAGCTATCATTACTGTTTAATATTATTATCATTACTACCACTAGCACCACCACCACCACTACTATTAAGACTTCGTAGAAAATTTTATTCAATCCTAAAATAGCAGTTAGGGGACACTAGGTGGTACGGTGGATGGAGTGCTGGGTCTGGAGTTAGGAAAACTCATCTTCCTGAGTTCAAATCTGGCCTCAAATTTGAACTCAGCTCTGTGACCCTGGGCAAAACAACGTAACCAAGTTTGCCTCAGTTTTCTTATCTGGAAAATGAGGTGGAGAACCACTCCACTATCTTGACAAGAAAACTCCAAATGGGGTCACAAAGAGATGAACAAAAGCAGCTAACACAGGACTTCTACACTTTCGAAGTATAATCTTCAACACAATCTGGGTCAAGTCATTTAGCTTTTAGTAAGCACCTACTATGTGCTGGGCATTATGTTAAGCACAGGGGATACAAAGAAAAGCAAAAAAAGTCTTTGCCTTCAAGGATCTATCAATCTAATGAGACAACATGTATCTATAAATATGTATGGACAAGATTTATATAGGTTAAAGTGGATATAATCACAAAGTGAAGGCCCTAAGATTACTTGTATATTAATTATTATAGCCATCCCTGCTTTACAGATGGAAAAACTAAACATTGAGAGAGCAAAGTAATTTGTCTATGGTCACACATCTTCTAAGTTTTGGAAGTAGGATTCAAACCTCAGTTTTAATTACTTCTAAGTCCAGAGTCCTTTACATTATTATAGCAAGCTGCCTCTCATCTCAGGGAACCCTTGTTCTGACAATTGTGATCAAACGTTCAAAATGCAAAATACAATTTTATTACTCTGATGCATATATTTATGTCTAGAAATGATTGGTATCAGAGTAAGAAAAGCAAGAATGAAAAGAAAACAAGAACTGCCTAACTCTTCTTAGTTTTCTTTATTAGCCTTTTTAGGGAAAAAGATGTAACTATTCCCTTTTGGTGTCTGGCAGATATTTGGTATGAATAGCAATACCAAGGGAATAAATTAAGAACAATTCATTTTAGCCAAGAATAAACAAAGTGTTGGACACAAAAAAGGGTTGCTGTTCAGTTGCATCTGACTCTTCATGACCTTTTGGCTCATACTGGCCATGGGGTTTTCTTGGCACAGATTTGGTTTGCCTTTCTTTCTCCAGTTGGATTAAGGCAAACAGAGGTTAAGTGACTTGTCCAGGGTCACAAATCTGAGGATAAATTTGAACTCAGTTCTTCCTGACTCCAGGCCTGGGCCATCCAGGTGACTCTGAAAATAAAATAATAAACCTCAAAACTATACCTAAACAGTTGGCATCAAGTTTCTAGGAGAAAAATTAGCACATCTAGGACAACAGAAGGATTTCTCTAGAAATATCATTATTGATGCTTTGTTTTGGAGCTGATTACAATTCTACGAATCCTAAATAGAATTAAGTGATTTCAATGGCTTAAGTAAAACATTATGGTCTTTAGGAAGCTCAAGGATAAGACTAGCAGCAACCAAGACAAAACAAAAACCAAAACCTTAAGTCAAATATGCTATCATCCTAGTTATAGAAAAAATAACTGTGCTGCCAGACCTTTTTTTTTTAATCATCTATTGAGGCCTTTTCAAATTTTGTACTGGTCATTATAACCCTGTATCTTCCTCACCACATACAGCAAGCACAACCTCTGGCCTTTTACCTCTTCGGGCCCTTGACCTCCAAAGGATTTTGGGTAGCCCACGAAAACTGTAGAGGAAAATATCCTTTGTATGTAGAGGAAATCCTTTGGCATGCAGCAAGCAGCCTGAGGGCTGAAAGCCGACCATGGACCCAAGGTTGTGTAAGCCTGACATACAGCCTTCCTTTGCAACAAAGAACAGTTAAACAAAATGTGTTTGAAAGCGTATTTAACATTCTACAATTATACTTCTCCACCCCCTCTACTACAAGTGAGGAGTTTCTTCAACTGTCCTTTTGGACCACAACTGGTCAACAGATTGAAAGAAAAAAAGAGCTGAAAACTTTCATTTTTACATCAGTCGTTTCCAAATTGTCACTCCCCTACCATGCCTTCAGCAATGAACCTTAGTTTCTATCAAAGAAAAGTAATCAAAAACATAAACTCAGTAAAACACTCAATCCTGATAGCATACACAATATTCTATATTTCAAGTTCTCCACTCTAAGCTAAAGAGAAAGAGGAATATTACTTTTATCTGTTCTCAAATAACAAGACTGGCCACTGTAACCACTCAGAATTTGGCTTCCTTTTAATGCACTTTGTATTTATATTATTGTACTCATTTTGTAGGTTACTTTTTCTGGTTTGCTTTCTTCACTTTTCATAGTTTCATATGAATTTTCCCATTTTTCTATCACATTCAACTAATACATCTTGTTCTACTATCACCAAACTCTCCCACCACCCTTGGGCTACTATGACTACATTGGCATATAAACAAACTCTATCTCTGTCATTTATTTCCCTGGAATACAGGCTTGTCGAGTCAAAGGGTATGAATATTTTAATGACTTTGTTCACATAAATCCAAGTTGTTATCCAAAATTAGTAATTCACGGCTAATTACTAGTATATTAGTAGCTATGCTCCCAGGGCCTCCATCTTTACCTGCTGAAAGGTAAGAAGTAAAAATGCAGAACTGTCTTAATTATAATACTCTTGTTAGTGATTTAAAGAGTATTTCAAATATGGCTGTCAAAAATTTGCAATTCTTTTAAAAAATACGTACTTCTAGGGTATGATCCTTAACATTTTCTGTCTGCTGCAAAGATTATTCCCCACTTATCAATCTACCTTTTTATTCTGGTTACAGTAAAAAGTTTTTGCAAAAATAAGACTAAAGTTACACAACCAAAATTGTCTCTAATTTCCTTTCTGCTCACCTCTATGGATTCAGTCAAGGAATTAACAAGCATTTTTAAGTGCTTAGTATAAACCAAAAACTGGAATAGGCTAGTGTAAGTAAGGAGAGTGCCATGTAAGAACTACTGCAAGAAGAGAAGTTGGGCAACAACCAAAAGTAAAGAAAGAAAAAAAACGTATTAGGCTGATTGTGAATTCTCTCGCTAATAAAAGCTCCAAAGCACAGTAACCCCTTCACTGTTTATTTTTATAATGTGCTATTTAATATCAGAACCTTTATATATTTAGAGCTTATGGGATATTTGATATAAGTTGCATGTAAATTAATTAATTAATTATTATTAATTTATTAAATTTAAATTATTATCTAGCTCACTATTTTCAGTTTTCCCAGTATTTTCTATCACACAGTATTTCGAAATTTAATAAACTCAGGAACACAAACTATCTGTTAATTTTCTCTAGGCCTTGCTTATCTATTCTGTTCCAATGATCTGCTATTCTACTATTCACTCAATACCAAATAGTTCTGATGATTATTACTTTATAATATCTGAAGAAGACTGGTAATACAATCATGCCTTCCTTTTTTGGGCTACCATTGCAATGCCCCCTCCATTATTTTCTACCTTTTACTCACACAAATGAAGTTAATATTTGTCTAGTGTTTAAAATATCACCCACTGGCAGACTGAATGGCATAGCACTAAATTTGTAACTTTATTATATCCATGCAGTGCTACCACAAACAAGCATTTCTCAAATTACTTATTCCAGAAGAGAATGGTTTACATTTTTATAAATATTAAATCCTGAGTATATCTTGATAGTTCAACACCCCCACCTGCCCAGCCCCCTGTATTTGGTGTATTTTGTAAAAAGTTAAAATCTGTAACTTGTAACATCTAGGAATAGGTCAATAAATAGGGTAGATTAAATTGATATAGGAGTAATAGTTCAAAAACTGAGCATCTATAAATCTGGACAGAAGACTTATAAGTAAAATAGTGGTCTTCCAAGAATAAATGATGGGTAGCAATGTGCAACAGGTAAGAGATATAAGGAGGATATTTTGGCTTCAAAGATGAACATTGTAGGGTCCAAAAATGAGGCAAGGTAACACGTTCCTTGGCACTAAGTTTTTAGAGAACAAAGTTATTCATTTGCCAACAAATATTAAGCACCTACTAGGTTCAGGCCATTGTCATGGGCTGAGAAGGTAATACAAAGTTTATATTAAAGAATTTCTTTCATCATGGAGTTTTTAATCCAGTAAACTCAGTAAAGGTATAAAGAACAAATGAAAGTTAACTAAAATTGTTATTATGTATTAGAGTTGACAAACAAAAGATTTAAGGTCATTACTGACCAGAGGTTTCAGGAAAAGTTCATGGAGGCTACACAGCTACTTTTGGCAGCAGGATTCAAAAACTGGTTAAGATATTGGGCCAGATGCATTCTAAGGTTCATTCCAACTCTAAGATTCAATCAGTAAAGAAAATGAGACTAATAATAGAAAACAAAGGTAGGAGAGCACAATGTAATTAATGGAACTAGCATTATTAAATAACTCAACAAATTCTTTAAAATGTAAGCTGCCTATGTTGAGAAATGATGTAGATAATACCTTTACTACACTTTAAATGATTAAGACTAACATCTCAAAAAGAGAGAACAAAGGTTTCCTCCAAACCTTGCCAACAGGAACATTCTTCACATCTTCTACGAACACCACCTCCCGAAGAGACCACTGCTCTTCGTTCACCTTCTCCTCTTCTTTTGGAGCAGGAGTAGACCGTCGTCGTTCTTAGACAACAACAAAATGGTAAGTACCAAAAGAAAAAAAATTTTAAAGAGATTTTATATATTTCATCTAAATATGAGGAAAAAAATCTATCACACACACATGACTAATAAATGAACATTAAAGTATAAAAAGGTAAAATGACTAAGAACAAATATCTAGTGAATTGCTGTATACAATGTCTTTATAAACTGACCTGTTTAGAAAGAAGAAAAGCAGCCACTGTAATAAACTGCAAATTATTTGAATGATACAATAAATTTTTTGAGGAAAAAAAAATAAATAGGATAAGTAAACGCAAGTAAGGTTTACTTAAGGAGTAGAAAAAAATCTAGTATTATACACAGTTGTGCCAAAGATTTACTCTGTGAAAATTAACATTGCACTACAAACATTTCCAAAAGTCTTCCATAGACAGAATCTGCAGAAACTACTTGACTTAGAATTTGAAATGCATCGCATATACTACATACGACTTCAGGCTGATTTTGCTGATTTTTCTTTTAAAAATCTTTGTTTTCTTAGAGGGGTAAAAGGAGAAATGCTGATAAGAAATCAATAAAAAGTTTCTTAGAAGTCCAGAAAACCTTAAACTACTAGACAGCCTATAAACATTCTATAGAGCTAGTCTTTCCTTAACATAAGAGGTATAAATGGGTTCAGTTGACAAAATTTCCCCCTACAAATTCCAAATAAATTATATTTTTTACAATAAAGTACTTGAATAGATTTATAATCTCATGGCTATGAAGTATTCCTTCTGCAATCACAGATCAAACATGTTATATTACCATGTGCCATTCTAATCAATGTTCTCTTACAGGTCTAACATAGAGAATCTATCCAACATACCTGAAGCCATCTTCTAGTACTTCATACATTTTGTGGGCATAGCCTTTAAGTTGTTATTATTCCTCTTCATTTCTCATCTCTCACTCTTAACAAGAGTAGACCACCCTCTTACATTTCCTTAATGAATGAAATTCCTTACACCACCACTTGCTGAACATAAGTCATTTTAAGGAATGCAACAGAAGTTTATGCACATCCATCATTCACCTATCTACTGTCTTTTGAGTCCCCTATAATTTCAATTTTTAAGGACTACCATGTTGGAAGATTCACAACCATACAAAACTGGGAAATAATTTCTAAAATGGGTTTTTGGGACAGGTAGCAACTTGGTTCATTAAAAACCCTGCATAATTTCCAAATGCAACCCAGGCTACTCTTTTGATCCTCTTTAATTCTAGAAGCAACTTACTGTTTCTCCAGAAATACCTGTCCCAGATATGATTATTAATGGATACAATAAATTCAACAAATCAGACATACGACTCTAAATCAGAGTTAGGATGATAGAACTTTTCTAATATTTAGGTTTTTCTTTATTAGATTATGAAGTCAATCTCTTTTGAGTCAACATAAAACTCACCAAAGGGGCCCTGTAACATCATGCTGAATTACATCCATAAAAGTAATGCATCATATTTTGGAAATTATTCCTTCATTTCAACCTGATAAAGAATGTCATCCATGACAAAAACAGATAAACTTAAGAATAAACATTTGGCTATTTCATCCCTTACATCTGATGCTAATCATCACAGATGATTACTGTCACTGAAGAATGTCATCTCAGTGATTGTCAAGGAACCTTATATGGGCTCAACACTGCAGCAAAGAATCCTTGTTGCCTTTCACCCTACCAAGACAAATTATTTTTGTCAACCATCAACACTGTGAGAACCAGCATTCTTCCACTCTTTTACTAAGCTGTTTCTGAAAGCCTACTGGTTCATTTCTGATATTTTCCATCTAGGTTTCATCATCAAGAGGAAAAAGTAGACACACGGATCATAGTTACTCATTTTTATCATCTTTTTTGTCTAGCAGTAATAATGCATGATTTTTTTCTCCCCCTACTTTTTCTAATCTCCACCTACCCTATGCTATGAGTTTAATGACCCAATGGTAATTTTAAGAGCATACTGCATATACCACCTATTTCCTTGGTATGCAATTTATCTGATCTGGCTGATCTTCCTGATATTACTTTTCTTTAAAAAAAAAAAAACTTTTGCAAAATAAAAAAACAAAACCCACTAGATTTGTAGTGACAGGACCCGAGTTCAAATCCTAACTCTGTCATTTACTCTTATGACCATGGATAGGTGACCATCTCTTTCAGTGTCAGTTTTCTCATCAATAAAATTAGGGAGATGAATTCAATAACCTATAAAATCCTAATTTAAATTTATGATCCTATGAACTCATTAATATAGAACATTTGAGATTGAGAAATGGGAACAAAAAGAATTGAACCCTATCACACTGGACTATATGTCAGACATTCTGCTAAGTTCTAGAATTGTTGTTCTGTCATGCTTGACTTGATGTCACTCCATTTTGGCATTTTCTTGGCAAAGACACTGGAGTGGCTTGCCATTTCCTTCTCCAGCTCACTTTACAGATAAGGAAAGTGAGGCAAACAGGGTTAAGTGATTTGCCCAGGGTCACACAGCGAGTAAAGAGCTAAGGCCAGATTTGAACTCTGGAAGACAAGTCTTTCTGACTCCAGGCCCAGCACGCTATTCACTCACTGGGTCACCTAGATGCTCGTAAATGAGGAGGCTATTATAATAGATGAGAGGTAAGATGATAAAGACCTGAAATAAGTCAATGGGCATGAGAGTAGAGAAAAGAAGCTACAAGATGTTAGGAGGGTAGAATCAATATGACATAGCATATGATTAGGTAACCTGATTCAAGGTTCAGCTCTTCTAGCTGACCCTTCTAGACCCTTCTAGCTAGCTAGGTAAGGAGAGATTACGTGGCTTACATAGAGTAGTGGAACCACTCTATGAATAAGTATTTGAAGACAAGTCTCAGACCAGCACTCTATTCACTATAAAATGATACCTCTTAAACAGAACATAACCTCTCCGTCCTATTGATGACAAGTATCAAAGCTTTAGAACTGAAGGGACTTAAGAGGTGATTCACTCTAACTCTTCCATTTTACAGCAACTTACAGTGACTTGCCCAGAGTCACATAGCTAGCATGTATGCAAGCCAAGATAATAGATCTGACCTGAAAAGCCTCTAGAGTAAGCCTTTCATTTTATAGACAAAGAAATTGAAGACTCAGATGGATAAGCAAGGTGCCTGAGGTCATGCAGCAAGTTAATGTTAGAGATGGGATTTGATCCCAAGTCTTCAGACACATGGCATGGTTTTGCTAAATTGTACTGCAGGCCCTTATCAAGTTCTTCACAGAATTTCTCTAGCTCTTCATCCTCAGCAAAGGATGATGGAGCATAAATTGCAATCACCTTTATGGTGGTCTTTTTTTCTTTTACTTATCATGAGCACTAAAAAATATAATCAAGAGTTCCCATGAATGGCATTTCTTTTGAACAAACAACAACTATTTTTCCTGCCTGTGAAGTATGATTTAAGTACTAGTTCATTTTAACTAATGGTGTACTTTATCCTGGGAATATCAACATAACTCCAATATGATAAGGAGTATTATCAAAATTTTAAAACTTTCTTTTAGATTAAGTTTTTAAGTTATATTTACACCTTTGAAAGATTATAGTCATATTTTAAAACCTATGCATCATCTAACAAGTAGACTTAATAGAGCTCCATATAAACAAACTTAAACAATTTATACCAGCTACATAACTTACTATATGGCATTGATGCACTGCTTGCAATTGAAGACGCATCACTACATGTGGAAGCTGGAGAAGGTGGGGGACCCATTTCAGTTTTCACAGGCTCCTGTTTACTTTCAGGTCTAAAATTCAAAATAAGATTTTACTTCTCAGTAAGAAAAGAGGTATTGGAAAAAATACAACACTAAAACTTAGTAAAATGGCATTTTAAAAAGCAATTATGTGTTAATCTATACTTATTAAAGCTTTGAAATATTTAAAATCTACCTGATGAACTTTTACTGAAACTGATATTTAGATGAGAAAATCATCGAGCCCCAGTATACTAACAAACACGATTTGTCTATAGGTATAAAAAGTATAGGCCAAGAAAAATTTACTAATACACATAATTTTCACATGCTATTTGGTATATTTCCTTCATTTAAAAAAATAAATTATTCCATCTATCTAGCATCATCTGTACTTCAAGGGTTCAGGTTAAGGTAAAGAATTCCACTAATGAGACATCTGCTATTGGTCAGTAATGTCTGAGTCTTCATGACCCCACTTGGGGTTTTCTTGGCAAAGACATTGGAGTGGTTACCATTCCCTTCGCCAGCTCATTTTACAGATAAGGAAACTAAAGGAAACTTACTCATGGTCACACAGCCACCAAGTGTTTAAAGGCCAGATTTGAACTCGGGAAGATGAGGCTTCCTGACTCCAGGCCTGGCACTCTATCCACTGCACCATCTAGATGTACTTTTAGGAAATGAGGAGGGATCGAATTATGTAGCACTAGTCTCCTGTTTATCCTTAATCAAGAGACTTCCCATTTTGTTCACACAGATCAAACAAACTCAATTATCACTAAGCTTCCTAATCTATGCACTAGCAGCACAGAACTCTCAAGAATTAGAATCTACCACTCAGACACATTCAAAAAATGGTGATGTCTACTAAAAGATAAATAAACATCTGTAGCTTTCCAAGGTGTTGAGTGATGCAATGAGACACTACAGTGGACTAACAGACTTGAATCATCTATAACCAAAAAGTTCTAAGCATTCAGTTTAAGATAAAATTTTAAGCGTTCGGTTGAATTTAGTTAATTCAAGTTGGTGAAATCAATTATCCACTTCAGAATGACCCATTTATGTCCATTCAGAAAATGCCATAAATGGACTTTTAGCTAGGGAAAAAATGTCACCAAATATCATTAGGTTAAAAAAAAACAGAACTGAAACTAGCAATTCATTCTGTGAAATACTCTAATCATCTAGAACAAGGCTGTCCAAACTCAGGTTTTTATTGAAGGAATAGACAATATATTTTGATTTGCCCTTAAGTGAGAACTCTGTGGTAGCTCAGCTTCATTTACTAAAGCCATTTATGTAAATTTCTATGCTTATAAGTGGCCACATAAATCCCACTGCAGCTGCATTTTGGACAGCCCTGATCTAGAACTATACTCTATTCTAGAAGCTTAAATAGTCCAAGACTTCAATATCATAAACAAATAATTTTGCTTACCAGCAGAAAAATGAAACAAATCATTCTGATATCTCCCAAGCTAAGAATAAGCCAAGAGAAAAGGACCAATTCTCCTGAAAAGTATAATGAACTGAACCCTGAACATTTCCAAACCCAAAAGTAAAGTGAATGTGTGAATTTAAAACCATAGAACAAATGAAAATATTTTTCATCAATGTTAGAAAATAGACCAAAACAATTACACAAAGTAAAGACATGTGGCTGAACCACCACCACCACCACCACCACCTCAGTATGATAGTGTTGATAAGCCAATGCTCTGTAATGACTTATGTACTCCTACAAGAAAGCAACATAATAAAGCCGAAATAAAATTTAAGAACCCAGTTAAAATCACTGTCTTACTTTATTTTTTAACTTGTCTTTTTTATTGAGATTAAAAAAACTGAGGAAAAGAGTATATAGAACTTTGTACATTTTCAAGTCATCTTTAAAGACTCTACAACAGCTTTAGATGACCACAACAACCTCGGATTTTCAGATTTGACAAACCTAAGGAAACAAGTATTTGATATCATTTATTAATGACAAACAGTTGGTATGTAGTTAAACATGTAACATTAAAAGATATCTAAAATCAGAGAAACTGGAGGAGTGGGGATAATGATAAAGTTTCAGAATCTTTTAAGTTTTCTTCAAGATCTTCCATGGTTGAAGAGAGATTCCTCAGAGTAAGGAACCGTTGTATCAAGCAGCCTATTTTTTTCATTAGGTATCCACATTTCAATGATTTCCATGAGGAGGGAAAAAGGAACACAAAAGCCTAGAAGTTTTTCCTTCAAAGCAAATAGTCCTACAAATTTTGTAAGCTATTATCTGTGATCAAGATATAAGAAGCAAAGATGGGAAAGAAAATAACAGGCTCTCCAAATTTCCTCCACAAACATCAAAGTGAACTTAAGAGCGGCAGAAATACTTAAAAGTCCGGCAAAGCAATCGTCCTCTTAAGACAACTTGGAGGTTTGGCCAGAGTAAAGTGCAAACACCTTCAGGAAGACTCTGCTGACTCAACAAACAACAAGCCCTGCAGGTAGCTGGGTCCTCTATTTCCGGACCTTAAACTTAATTGGGGGGTAGGGCACAGGGAGGGCAAGAAACTGACCAGGGGAAGCTTTTTTTACTCTATTTACCAGGCCAAGCTCTGCTGACCAGCCAAGGTCCAGTCTGTGGCTGTAGGAGCAAACACACACCTCATGAATGGGGAAGAAGCAGGGTGGGGAACCTGTTGGCTGTGACAGGAGAGTAGAGCCCCTGGTTCCCAAGCCAGTGGGATGAGTTGAAATCTGCAGCCATTCAAGGGACCACAGGGAACAAGAGCACCACAGAGGGGGTCATAGCCTCAGCTCAGGGCAGAAAGCCAGGGTTGGGTACCCAGACATTGTTTAGAAAAAAACCGTGTGAAAACTTGAAGTCTGAGACACCACCTCCCCCACCCTCCCCACAACTCAGGACTAGAAGCTGACCATAACAATATGCCACTAAAATAAAAAATGAGTAAGGAAAGGAGAAAGAACTCAACCATAGCAACTATGGGGATAGAGGAGATCTGGGTTAATGCTCAGAGGATAGTGCATTTAAAAAAGCTACACCTACTTTAAAGAAAAATGTCAAATGGTCGCAAGCCCAAAAAAGTTCTTAAAAGAGCTTAAAAAGGTCTTTGAAAGTCAAATAAGACAGAGCGAGGAAAAAATTAGGGAAAAAATTGAGAGCAATGAAAGAAAAATCAAGAAAACTATGAAGAGAAAGTAAACCAACTGGAAAAGAGATCCAAAAGCTTAAAGAAGAATATAACTCTTTAAAAGCTAGAATTGGGCAAGGGGAAGCTAATAACATTGTAAGACACCAAGCAATAATAAAACAAAATCAAAAGAATGAAAAATTAGAAGAGAATGTGAAACATCTCATTACAAAAACAATTGATCTAGAGATCGAGAAGAGAAAATAGAGAACTGTTGGCATCCCTGAAAGAAATGAATTTTTAAAAAAGAGTCTAGATACAATATTATGAGAAATCATTAAGGAAATTTGCCCTCAAGTTCTAGAATGGGGGGGGGGGGGGGGGGGGGGGGGGGGGGGGGGGGAGAGGTGTAAAATAGGAATGGAAAAAAAAATCCAATCACCACCTAAAAGGGATCCCAATATGAAAACTTATAGGAATTTCATAGCCAAGTTTCAAACCTCCCAGGTTAAGTAGAAAATACTATAAGAAACAAGAAAAAACAACTTTACATACTATGGAGCTACAATTAGGAAAACACAAGATCTAGTAGCTTCTCCAGTAAAATTCTTGGTTGCAAACCCAGCTCCTTTACCCTTCAAAATACCAAGTTTCAAGAGTCTAACTTACCCAGCAAAGCTGAGTATAATCATGAAGGGCAGGCAGGGGTGGGGGTGGGGGTGGAGGTGGAGGGGCAGGTGTTTTAAGAATTGGAAGACTTTCAGGTACCTACATGAAAACATGAAAGCAATTAAGAAAATGGGAGAAATAGGATGAAAGGAAATATATAGTTACTACTATCATAACGTGAAAAAAATATATAGCAAATTTCCCTGATAAAGACCTTACTTCTCACCTATATAGTCAAATTTATAGAAATAAGAGCTATTCCTCAATTTATAAATGGTCAAAGATATGAACAGGCGGGTTTTCTGATGAAGAAATCAAATTATACTTTAAATCACAATTGATTAGAGAAATGCAAATTAAAACAACTCTGAGCTACAACCAAACACCTACGATATTGGCTAATCTGACAGAAAAGAAAAATGATAAATGTTGGAGGGGATATGGGAAAAACTAATGCACTGATGGTGGAGTTGTGAACTGATTCGCCAATTCTGTAGAGCAATTTGGAATTATGTCCAAAGGGCTATAAAAACATGCATGCTCTTTGTTGACTAAGCAATACTTCTACTAGGTCTGTATCTCAGAGATAAAAAACAAAAAGAAAAGAGACCTGTATGTACAAAAATATTTACAGCAGCTCTTTTAGTGGTGGCAAAGAATTGGAAATTGAGATGATCATTACTTGAGGAATAGCTGAACAATTTTTCAATTTATGTCTAGAATGTTGTACTTATGATAGGAATACTATTGCGCTATCAGAAATGACAAGCAGGATAGTTTCAAAAAAAAATCTGGAAAGACAGTAACTAATGCAAAGTGAAATGAGCAGAACCAGGAGAACACTATACACAGTGATAGCAATACTGTATAATGATCAACTGTGAATGACTCAGCTATTCTCAGCAAAACAATGATCCAAGATATTTCTGAAGGACATAGGATGAAAAATGTTATCCATACAGATTGAAGCATATTTTTTCTTTCCTTTTTTTCCTTGTGTTTTTCTCCACAATGTGACTAACATGGAAATATGTGCTACATGACTGCACATACACAACATATCAAAATCCTTCACTTCGGGGGGGTGGGGGAGTGGAGGAGAAGAGGATTGGACCTCAAATTTCAAAAACAAGAATTAAAAACTTTTTACAAGTAATTAGAAACTTTTTAAAAAGTAATTAAGAAGTTTAACAGAATTTTAGATAAGCTAACTATGATATATTTCTGGAAAGAATTGAATGGGAATAAATATGAATACATCTTCTAAGCAGTACATGGTATCTTTATAAAAACAAATCATATATTAGAGCATAAAAACTTTAAAATTGGGAGAGAATTTTTATACAGTTTCTCAGATAAAGGTCTCATATCTCATAAATACATAAAGAACTACGTCAAATTTATAAGAATACTAGTCATTCCCCAACTGATAAATGGTCAAAGGATATAAACAGGCAGTTTTTTGATGAAGAAATCAAAACCATACAGTCATATTACAAATACTCTAAAAATCACTATTGATTAGAGAAATGCAAATTAAAATAACCCTGAGATATCATCCTACACTTATCAGATTGGCCAAAATGGTAGAAGGGGAAAAGTGGCAAATGCTGGAGGGGATGTGAAAAACTAGGAAACTAATTCACCGCTGGTGGAGCTGTGAACTGATCTAACGATTCTGGAGAACAATCTGGAATTATCTCCAAAGAGTTATAAAACTGTGTTATTAGGTCTGTTCCCCAAAGTGATCAGGGAAAAAGAAAAAGAACTTTTATATTGTAAAATATTTATAGCAGCTCTCTTTCCAAAGAACTAGAAATTGGGGAATGGCTGCACAAGCTGTGCTTTATTGTTGTGACAGAATACTATATTACGATAAGAAATGATGAGCTGGTTGATTTTTGGAAAAAGCCCTAAAAACCTACATGAAATAATGAAGAGTGAAAGGAGCATAACCAAGAGAACGTTGTACACAATAATAGCAATGTTGTTCTAACAGTAACTTTGAATGACTAAGTCATTTTGAGTATTATAAATATTAAAATGAACCACAAAATATCTATGAAAGAAGATGATATCTACGCCCAGAGAAAGAACTAATGAACAAAAGTATGTAAAGGATGGTTTTACATATATATATAAAAAAGGTAGCACAAAACAGAAAAATCTAGAAATCAGCACAGAAAAGCAGGGTACCTTTGAAAAAGATGTATAGTGGTGATTACATAGTTTTCCCCCAAAAAAGTAACAGTGTGAAATGGATATGGATGGCTTTATATTGAATCCTCTTTTCATGTTGTGCTGTGCACATAGAAATGTTCTTTTTGGGGGTCCTTTTGTGTTTAAGTTCAAAATGAATAAAACATTAATAAAGACTGAGGGGGAAAGAGATATAGTAAGAGTTTGAAGATGATTCAGTGGGGCTAAATTACCAAGAACTTCACCTAATGTTGGTTTGAAATAAAGAATATCTGTAGCAAAAAAAAATAATCCTGAATTTTTAAGAGGGAGTCTAGTCTAATGAAAAAGACACTGACAGGAAAATTCCATGTCATTTGACAATCTGCCTTTCTATTACAAAGATTACTATGAATTAATGAAGGCCCAACTTAAAATACCAAACGACTGATACACACAGACTCACTGTACACAAACTTTTAGGGAAATAAACAAAACACTAAAATTTGCTTTTCAGACAAGTTTTTGAAGAAAAAGAGTTTTCATAGGTGTCCACCATTGTAAAGTTGTTGCAGCTCCTTACAAAGTTCTGAATTTTAAAAAATATTTTAGAATGAACATTTCATTAAATATACTTACTTAGCTTCAGTAGTTTTGCTAGCTTTCTCCATGTTTTTCAAACTTTCAGGTGAGCGGAGTTGGAATCGACAGCTGTCATTCATATTCCAAACTGACTCCATTAATACACCAACTTTAGGAATTCCAGCACTAATTGAAAAGGCAACTGCTCCAGCATGATAGAGAGGATTATTTCTTAAGCATACCTGACAAAAGAAAATTACCATATTACAAAGGAAATTAAAAAGATGAGAGGAATACTAGGAATCAAGCATTCCTTCCCCAAGTTTTCCGAATCAAGGCAACATGAAACAAAGAACAAGAGAAACAAGGAACAAATTTAAAGAATTCCATAAGTAAATTTATATGGGTAAGAAATTTAAGTAACTTGAGTAAAAACTCAAGTTACATAGGCCTCAGAATAGATCCACTACCAAGTTCTAGGTTTTTTGTTTTAAAGAAAGTAACAGTAAACAGGTAATTATCTAACTTTTTTTTTTAAGGCAGCTTTACAAGCATCACAGAACAAACAAGGCGAAAAAAACACCAGAGAAGCAAGTATATGAAATAAACATATATCTTCTCTTTGGCTTTATGAGGTCTGCGGCTTTTTAACAACTACTACCCCTGCTTCACTTTTCTTGATTCTAAAAAGGGGACAATATTACTTCCCAGGGTCACTGTGGGCTGGCAAACCTTAAAGCCTTAAATGTCAGTGGAGAGTGTTTGTGAATTTCTTGAGGAGAAGAGGGATGCAGTGGGGACAAGCATTAGACCTATAATTTCACTTGATATAGTAAACAAGGCGACAAAACTTCCCTTAGCAAAAGAAATGGGAAGTTCCTTTAGAGGAGAGATTGTCTCATTCACTGTATTTGTAAACCTAGGGCCTAGCACAAATGCTACTTGATTCATTCTGTTTACAGTCTTATATCAGTCTTGGATCCAAGCCATCAGCCTACCAGAGTCATTCCTAGGTCTATCACAGGCTTCTCTTCAGAAACATCCCTGGGAATTCAGCCCCTATCCAACATGCTTGCCTGTTTGTGGATCCTTCACTCCTGGGATTTCCCCAGTAGCCGCATGTGGCAGCATGACAGTGGAAAGAAACAAACTAAGAGTCCAAAGCCCTGATCTAGTCCAGGCTGTAAAACTTAATAACTGTATTACTTAACATAAGCCTAGATTTTTCTTTTCCATTCTATAAAACACAATTAGATTTGCCTAAACTACAAAACTGATGGAGAAAAAACAGGGAAATGTGTGAGGAGGTATCAACTGGTAGTATTTTGAAAGTGAAACTGAGGCATTTAAACAGTGAAATTAGTTTAGCAAGGGAAACAAGAGGCAGAAAGTTACATAAAGAAATTTAGAATTATCTGGGCAAAGGATTGAAGGTTCAATAAGGATTAAATTTAAAAGAAATTAAGGGAAACTTGTAACATGAGATAATGATCTAGTAGATAACAACAATAATTTGCCTTTGTTGGCTCTTTAATTCAAAGATGTAGGTAAAAATGACTATGAGCTATGAATGTAAGTATGGTTCAAATATAACAGATGACCAATAGTCCTCATACTTTGCAACCTAAGGAAATTTCTCCAATAAAATGACTCAACTGCCCATGGAAAAACTGTTTTCAATGGTAACTGCTTCAAACTCTCCTATACCCAAGCACTTGTTCAAAAATGTTACCCTATTCCTGATACTTATCAGGCTGGTCTAATTTGTTGCTGATTCTAAGCTATCAAAATGTTTGATACTATGCTTTCATGAATCCTTTGGGTATTATTTCTGATTTCTCCACATATGGTTAGGTCATTTAATCTTATAATAATAAAACAGCTACTTTGGAATCTATTACGAAGTAGGTCTAGCTTGAAAAAAGGCTACAAGAATATTAAAATTATTTACTTTGATTCAGTGAAACATATATTAAACACCTATTCTATGTAAATCTAAAACTGGAAAGCCAAAAAGGGACATGCATGATTGAAACAAAAACGATGAACGGCTACTGCCACAGGCATAGCATGAAATAGGTATACGCTGCATAGAACTAGGAGCAAAACTCAGTGAGACCAACATGTAAGACCAGAGTTATCCAGTATTCCATGAGATTTTCTGTATAAAAGACAGGCAATAAAATAAAGAGTGCTGCCCTATATCAACAGTAAAACTGAACAATGAAGAAAGCTTCTGCGAGAAAGAAATCCTAGTATTTTTGTAAACCTAAAAGGTACTTACTGATCATTGGGTTGATAACTCAAATCATTTATATAGGTTGGTACAACATTCCATATGGGTTATCTCATTTAATCTTCACAACAACCTTGTTGCAGAGGGTATTACTATCTCCATTTTCCAGATTAGGAAACCAAAGTTGAATAAAGGTTGAGTGACTTGCCAGAAAGTTAGAGAATGCATAAGGAAGGATTTATTCAGGTATTCCTGAATAAGGAATGTTATATTATTACTAAAAAGGAAGAACAACTGCACCTACCAATTTAGGTTAACCTTAAATAAGTATGACTTTACAACTAATAAAAAACCCGTGAAAAAAAGAGCAGCTTTCAAAGATAGGTTATTTTCTCTCTATAAAATACAGTCTCCACACTTACCTGGGTGCCAACTGTGATATTGGGCATTGAAGAGATGCCAGCACTGGACTTGGGCTTTTTATTTTTTGCCCTTGCCTTTTCTAACATTTTCTTCCTCTGACTAAAAGGGACCACGCCCCTAGAAGAGAATACACACACCAGACATGAGAAGCTATGACACAGTAGGAACTTTCATTACTTTAATATGTTATTCTTAAAGCATTGCTACGAACCAGGGAAAGGTATTTTTAAACATTTCAAGAATTTTAGAATCAACTGGGCAAAGGCTTGAAGAATAAATTCCAGAAAATTAAGAAGACTATTGTAACATGGAACAAAATTTTAAACACTTTGTTTAAAAATGTAAAAACTGCAAATACTGCAAGCAGCCAGAAGGAAACAATTTGAGTATCGTGAAAACACAATCAGGATAATACAAGATCTAGCAGCTTCTACATTAATGGATCAAAAGGCTTGGAATGTGATATTCTGGCAGTCAAAGGAGCTAGGATTAAAACCAAGAATCACCTACCCAGCAAAACTGAGTATCATGCTCCAAGGCAAAATATGGACTTTTAATAAAATAGAGGACCAGAGCTGAATAGAAAATTTGATTTTTGAATACAAGAATCAAGAGAAGCAGAAAAGGTAAATAAGAAAGAGAAATCATAAATCACATAAATTACTAAAGTGCAACTGTTTTGTTTACATTCCTACAAGGAAAAATGATATTTATAATTCATGAGACCTTTCTCAGTATTAGGGTAGTCGAAGGGAATACACACACACACACACACACACACACACACACACACACACACACACACACACACACACACACGGCACAGGGTAAGCTGAATATGAAGGGATGATTTCTAACAAATAAAATCAAATTAAGAGGTGAGAGGAATATATTGAGAGAAAGGGAAAGACAGAATGGGGTAAATTATCTCACATAAAAGTGGCAAGAAAAAGCAGTTCTTTTGGAAGGGAAGAGGGGGTCAGGTGAGGGGGAATGAGTGAATCTTGTTCTCATTTTATTTGACTTGAGGAGGGAATAACATACACACTCAACTGGGTACATTACCCCACATAAAAGTAGGGAGAAGGAGATAGATAAGAAAGAGGAGATGACAGAAGGGACGGCAGATGAGGGAAGAAGTAATCAAAAGCAAACACTTTCGAAAAGGGACAGGGTCAAGGGAAAAAACTGAATAAACGGGGACAGGATAGGATGAAGGAAAATATAGTTAGTCCTTCATAACATAACTATTTACAGGATTTTGCATGATGATACATGTGTGGCCTATGTTGAATTGCTTGCCTTCTTAGGGAGAGTGAGTAGGGAGGAAAGAGGGGAGACAATTTCGAACTTTTTGAAGTTTTAAAAGCAGATGCTCAAAAAAAGAGTTGTTTTTGCATGCAAGTGGGAAATAAGATATACAGGAAATGGAGCATAGAAATCTATCTTGCCCTACAAGAAAGTAAGGGGAAAAGGCATGGGAGGATGGAGGAGGAGTGGAATGACAGAAAGGAAGGCTGACTGGGGAACAGGGCAATCAGAACATATGCCATCTTGGAGTGGGGGGAGAGTAGAAATGGGGAGAAAATTTGTAACTCAAAGTCTTGTGGAAATCAATGCTGAAAACTATAAATTAAATTTTTAAAATTATTTAAAAAAAAACGTAAAAACCAGTCCTAGCTTCTAAAACCAAGTGGCTTTGTCAGCCTTGCTATGGAGAAAGAAATTCATGTGATAAATGTAAGATGGTCATATAATTAATGTTCACATTTCTGCATACACTGTAGACTGCTTTTAGCTACTGACAATACTGGTTAAATCATCTTCATTAGCTGATTACCAAATATTTTCTGTTATCTTGCATTATCTGGAAATTTTTCCAATGATAAACGATAAAACAGACTGCTTTTTGTAGTAGACATGGATAAGAATCCCTGTGCCAGTAATGAGATGGTCCTCATCCTCTAATCAAAGTTGCTTAAATCTCATTCATTGTTAAAATTGCCAATCCCAAAATCACAGCTTCAAATTGGGTGATGTACCACAGGGTAAAAAATATATCATTTATTTTATCACCTATATACCTTCTTGAGATTCAATAGTTGAATACTTGTAGATATCCTCAAAACAGGTCTACTTTAGAAATCTGTATGATTTTAAAAGACTGAATATTTTATGCATTCTAAAGCAAAATGCTGACAAAAGGTTGAGTCCAACGCTTAAGTTATTTAAAATCTATTATAGCTGATATGTTGAATATTCCTCAGGCCCCAGATGCTCAGAGAACTTAAAATATGCAATTTGATTTTTACTGTAACTCACTGTAGGTAAGTTTAAATGGCTGCCAAATCAATTACTTTTTGTTGATGCTAATCCGTATTATTCGTGTATTAAGTGCTTACAATTAAACTTTGATAAAGGGTTCATAACCCAGTGCCAGTAGATTAGGTACTTACAATGAAACTTACAACTTATTTCTAAAAGTATTTTAATAATTATATTTCATCCTATTTTGTTTCCTTTGATCCTATGTATTTTATTTCATACATTTTAAAACATCATGCTGATAAAGGATGCACCAGACTGCCACAGGGGTCCATAACACACAAAAAGATAAGAAATCCTAGCTTAGAGTCATCAATTAAATTTCAAAAGTGATACCCCTGTCTCATAAAGACATTTTCTTTCTTGATCACAAAATAATTCAAGAAACATCTGTCAAGTTCTTGTTTACAAGGTGCTATAGCCAACGTGAAAACTATCGTTTGTCTTCAGGGAGCTAAGAGGTGAAGAGGAAAACATGGCTGAAGAACAAGCCACAATAATTCCTAAAGACAGTAGAAAGGCAAATCTATTCCAAATGAAAGGTCAATAGGAAAAGCGTGAGAGAGACTTTAAAAGAATGGGTATAAAACCAAGAGAGTATTCTGGGCATGGAAAACAGTACAATCACAGAATAGAAAACTCAGGAAATATAGTAGAAGTGAAAGATGGTGCAATTTATTCACTGTATAAAGTGTGATGTGTTTTTATGAGTGTGGTATCACAGACCCTGAATGCCAAGGGAATGCCAAGTTAAGGAGTTTGAATTTTACTCAATATTAACATCTTGACCACGACATAAGGAACAATAGTTTAGCAACAGAGTTAAGGACAGATTTTGGGGGAGGGAGAGGAAAGGGGAGAGGGAATGTTGGAAGCAAGGAGAATAATGAATAAAGATAATACAATTCATTCAGACACATAAACCAACGTTAGGGATAACTGAAGTAAGGATAAATCAGCAAGACAGTGGAATGATAGGATTTGATTTCTGATTAGAATGAAAAAGAATCAAAGACAACAGTTGGGCTTTCAGCTAAATAAAGACAAATAGGAGACTGAACAATACAAACACTCGTAGTGTGAGTGAAATTAGAAGGAAGAATCCTAAGTGAAGTTAAGAAAAATCGGTAGCAAAAGAAAAATTAAATCTATTTTCATAGTGAAAAAATGTCACACAAGTATTTGATAATTTTATATATCATAGGAAAAATAATTGAAAGAGAAACCTATTATACTGACAGTTGTTTCAGAAAACAAAAAACTCTAGCCATCCTATACCCTTAATTATGTTCTACCTTTTCTAGCATTAACCAAAAGCAAATAGCTATTTCAGTTTAAACCTGAAAAAAAATTTATAGGCACGATAAGAAGTTTGTTAAATATGTACTCTTCATTACTATTATTTCCTGGTCTTTGACAACTAGCAATTATCAAAAAGCCCTTATTAATTTCACACAAAAGAGTTTGGGAAATACTGCAGGCTTTTTTATTGGTATTGTTTTGCTAAGTATTAATTCATCTTCCCCCCTAAGGGGGGCAAAAAATCTAAATTTTCAGGTGTGGTATTTGCTGACAATATTAACTTCATCTTTTTTACTTACCACCAATACAGATTATTCTCTAGTTGAGCACAGGTGTAAAGAGCACAGCAGTGTAATGAAACTATCCGTTCTCCCTGAAGCTCTGAGTAAGTTTGTGCAGTATGCTCTAGCTTAGAAGCGACTGAACTTAAAGTTTCATCCACCCATGTAGCAACCTAAAGAACAAAATATTGCTTGTTTAGATAAAAATTTCCACAAAGAAGTTTGTCATAAACTACCTACCACACACAATTTAGACACAGAGTGAACAGAATAATTGAAGTTCCATAATGGTTCTGAGTTAAATGCTGGGAAACAATTATATTGTAATTCTTCCATTATATAAGCAGAAAGTATTTTTTTTTAGTTTTTTTACATACCAGAAATTCAGACATGTATCCAAATTGCCTGCAAATTACACAATTTCCAACTATTTTTGGCATTAACCAAAAGAATTCAAATGTTTCATTATTTTTTAAAAAATGAATTCTTCAAATAGAAAAATTTTAGACATAATATGCATACTTCTTCAATGTGTTTTGCATAGCTCTCTCCCCCTTCTGTCTCCATTCCTTCCCTCCCTACCCTACAGCAGAAATCTACTATGAGAAATGTTAGACAGTCCAAAGATAAACCAGGTAACAGAATTAACTCTCCTTAGAATGCTACCTAATTTTAACCAACAATCTATTTCAAATTTCTCACAAAATTCACATACTTATTTAGGAAAACAGTGAACTTTTAGTCATCTCTAATAAACAAAAAAAAATGAACTGAATTATGCAATCAACAGCAACGTGAAGTATTTCATACCTTGTTATTGTCTGTAGCTACAGTCGCTCTGATACTATTCGCAGAAAGAAGGACTATCTTTTCATTGGTCAACCCCAAAAATGTGGCTCGTGGATGATGTAATGAAGGATTCTTTGAAAACATAAGAAAAATGCTTATTAATTTATGAATTGATATGCAGAGCTAATTGAACGAGAACTTAAAGAAGCCAAGTACCTGTGCATTCCTGTAAGGCTCTGATTCACTCCATTTCCACTGATACAGCTCTCCTTTATTGCTAATTGCCAAAAGCTCAGAATACAAAGCTCCAATAGATGTAAATTTTGTTCCATCCTATAAGACAAAAGAATCAGAACACCACAATATTAGAATGAACTATTTCTGAAGTTTATACATTTGTACTTTAACTCATCAACATTATCTAGGAATGTATAAATACATGCATGTATGTAACAAAACTCCTTCTGGGGAAGCACTGGTTTTAGGGTGAAGAGGATTACAAATAGTTTTCCCAGCAATTCATCTGAAATCTGGAATTCTTTTCCTAGATGACTTATCTTTTCAGGATTACAAAACATTGGTTTATTAAGCTCTACTAATTGTAGTTCTTCCTTATCTAGTCTATTCTATCCTACATTTTTTAACCAGTAAAAAAATCTAGTTTTGATTACTTAGTAACATAAAAAATTGAGATCTTACAACAGGAGAAAGTATGTTAACTTAGGAGGAACAACTCCTTTATGTTTTAAGACTCCAATTTATAACTAAACAGTTGTTATGTAAGATGTTTTTCTATAATAAGAAGTGGAGTATACACACAGGGTAAAGGTAAAATGCTGGAGTAGAATATATGGTGTTTCAGCCAATGTAATAAAAGCAGGGGTAGCAATCCTAATCTCACACAGAGCAAAAACAAAGATAGATCTAATTAAAAGAGATAGGGAAGGACACTACATCCTGCTAAAAGGCACCACAGACAATGAAGCAACATCATTACTTAACATATATGTATCAAGCAGTATAGCATGCAAATTCTTAGAGGATAAGTTAAGGGAGTTACAGGAAGAAGTAGAGAGTAAAACTATACTAGTGGGGGACCTCGACCTTTCCCCTGTCTGAACTTGATAAATCTAACCTCAAAATAAACAAGAAAGAAGTTAAGGAGGTGAATAGAATTTTGGAAAAGGCAGATATAATAGACCTCTGGAGAAAACTGAATGGGGATAAAAAGGAATATATTCTTTTCTCTCAGCAATACATGGCACATACTCAAAAACTGACCATACACTAGGGCATAAAAACTTCACAATCCAGTGCAGAAAGGCAGACATAGTCAATGCATCCTTTTCAGATCATGATGCAATAAAAATTATTTGCAATGAAGAACCATGGAAAAACAAACTAAAAATTAATTGCAAAGTAAATAATCTAATCCTAAAGAATGAGTGGGCCAAAGAACAATTAATAACTTCATTCAAGAGAATGACAAAAATGAAACAACACACCAAAACTTATGGGACGCAACAAAAGCAGTCCTTAGGGGAAGTTTTATATCTCTAAATGCTTACATGAATAAAAGAGAAAAAAGAGATCAATGAATTGGGCATGCAACTGAAAAAGCTAGAAAAAGAACAAATTGAAAATCTCCAATTAAATACCAAATTAGAAAAACTGAAAATCAAAGGAGAGATGAATAAAATTGAAATTAAGAACATTATTAAATTAATAAATAAAACTAAGAGCTGGTTTTACGAAAAAAAAAAAGAAAACGACAACAACAAAATTGATAAACCTTTGGTCAATTTGATTAAAAAAAAAGAGGAAAACCAAATCACCAGTATTAAAAATGAAAAGGGTAAATTCATCTCCAATGAAGAGGAAATTAAAACAATAATTAGAAATTATTTTGCCCAACTGTATGCCCATAAATTTGACAACCTTAGGGAAATGGATGAATATTTACAAAAATATAAATTGCCCAGGTTTAAAAGAAGAGGAAGTAAAATAACTAAATAACCCCATCTCAGAAAAAGAAATTGAGCAAGGCATCAATGAACTCCCCATCCCCAGAAAAAAAATCTCCAGAGCCAGATGGTTTTTCATGTGAATTCTATCAAACATTTAAAGAACAATTAATTCCCATGCTTTATAGACTATCTGGAAAAGTAGGTGAAGGAGTCCTACCAAATTCTTTTTATGACACAAATGTAGTGCGAATACCTAAGCCAGGAAGGTCAAAACAGAGAAAGAAAATTATAGACCAATTCCCCTAATGAATATTGATGCAAAAATTTTAAATAAAATATTAACAAAAAGATTGCAGCAACTTATCACAAGAATAATACACTACGACCAGGTAGGATTTATTCCAGGAATGCAAGGCTGGTTCAACATTAGGAAAACCATCAACGCAATTGATCATATCAACAATATAACTAGCAGAAACCTCATGATCATCTCAACAGATGCAGATGCCTTTGAGAACATACAACACCCATTCTTATTAAAAACACTAGGAAGCATAGGGATAAATGGAGCCTTCCGTAAAAATTATAAAACCATCAACAACAAACATTATTTGTAATGGGAAAATGCTAGATGCATTCCCAATAAAATCAGGGCTGAAATAAGGATACCCATTAACAGCCCTATTACTCAATTTGGTACTAGAAATGTTAGTTGCAGCAGTAAGAGAAGAAAAAGAAATTGAAGAAATTAGAATAGGCAAAGAAACTAAATTATCATTTTTTGCAGACCATATGATGATTTTACTTAGAGAATCAAGTAAAAAACTACTTGAAATAATAAAAAACTTTACAAAGTTACAGGATATAAAATAAACCCACATAAATTCTCGGCATTCCTGTACATTACTAAAAAAACCCAACAGCAAGAAACAGAAAGAAATGTTAGCTGTAGCAATAAGAGAAGAAAAAGAAATTGAAGGAATCAGAATAGGCAAAGAAGCTAAATTATCACTTTTTGCAGATGGTATGATGATTTACTTAGAGAATCCTAGAGAATCAAGTAAAAAACTACTTGAAACAATAAACAACTTTAGCAAAGTTACAGGATACAAAATAAACCCACAAAAATCCTCGGCATTCCTATACATTATTAACAAAGCCCAACAGCAAGAGATAAAAAGAGAAATTCCATTTAAAGTTACTGTAGACACCATAAAATATTTGGGAGTCTACCTGCCAAGATAAACCCAGGGCCTATATGAACACAATTACGAAATACTTTTTGCACAAATAAAGTCAGATCTAAATAAATGGAAAAACATCAGTTGCTCATGGTTAGGATGAGCTAACATAATAAAAATGACCATTTTACCTAAATTAATTTACTTATTCAGTGCTATGCCAATCAAACTACCAAAAAAATTATTTTATGGAGCTGGATAAACTACTAACACAATTCATCTGTAAGAACAAGAGGTTCAGAATATCTAGGGAATTAATGAAAAGAAATGCTAGGGAAGGTGGCCTAGCCATCCCAGATATTAAACTATACTATAAAGCAACAGTCATCAAAACTACTTGGTACTGGCTAAGAAACAAAGTGGTAGAATAGTTTAGGTACACAAGACGCGGTAGTCAACAACTATAGCAATTTACTCGGTGATAAACCCAAAGAATCCAGCTTCTGGGCTAAGAATTCACTATTTCACAAAAGCTGCTGGAAAACTGGAAAATGGTAGGGCAGAAACTGGGCATAGACCAATATCTTACACGGTATACCAAAATAAAGTCAAAATAGGTTCATAATTTAGGAGTAAAGGCTGATACTATAAGCAATTTGGGAGAGCCAGGAATAGTTTACCTATTGGATTTATGGGAAAGAAGAGAATTCATGACACAACAAGAGATAGGGAGCATTTCAAAATGTAATATGGGTAATTTTGATTATGTTAAATTGAAAAGTTTTTGTATAAAAAAAACCAATGCTACCAAGATTAAGTGGGAGAGGGGGCAGAGCCAAGATGGCAGCTGGAAAGCAGAGACTCACTTAAGCTCTCCCTCAAATCCCTCCAAACACTATAAAAAACAGCTCTGAACAAATTCTAGAGCTGCAGAACCCACAAAATAAAGTAGGAAGCAGGTCTCCAGCCCAGGACAGCCTGGATGGTTGCTGCAAGGGTCTACTGCACAGTGCTGGAAACGGAGCACAGCCCAGCACAGGCTACTCCAGGAAAGACCAACTGAGAGTCGGCAGTTACCAGACCTCTGGACCCACAAATGCCAAAGACCATGGAGCAGGTTAGTGGTAAAGCTGCTGGATCGGGTGAGAGAGCAGTCTGAGGCCCAGCCCTGGGGGCAGCAAAGGCCACATGGTGGTGGCAGAGGCAGGAGCAGCAGCAGCAGAAAGTTCCTGTGGCTGCTTCCAGAGCTCCACCGTCAGCTGCTTATGAGTCCCTGGCCCACGCAGTGGGAAGACTCGAGCAGCAGATTAGAGAGGGAGTGCAAACGCTCTGCCCTGCTTGGATCTGGGTCAAGATCCTGGTTGGTGGTTCTTGGGAGAAGAGAAGCACTGCTGTGGCAGAGCTTGCATCCACAGTGGAGTGGAGTGACTTTGGGACAAAGTACTCTCTACTCTACAACCCCTGACAAAAAGCTCAAGGGTCAAGTAGTTGGCTGGGAACATGGCCAGGCAGCAATAAAGAACTCAGACTCAGACTTAAGAAATCTTTTTTTGGTGACAAAGAAGATCAAAACATACAGCCAGAAGAAGGCAACAAAGTAATAGAGCCTACATCAAAAGGCTCCAAAGAAAATATGAATTCGTCTCAGGCCATGAAAGAGCTCAAAAAGGATTTGGAAAAGCAAGTAAGAGAAGTAGAGGAAAAATTGCGAAGAGAAATGAAAGAGATGCAAGAAAATCATGAAAAATAAGTCAATGACCCAAAAAAATACTGAAGAAAATAATACCTTAAAAAATAGACTAACCCAAATGTCAAAAGAGCTCCAAAAAGTCAATGAGGAGAAGAATGTCTTGAAAGGCAGAATTAGCCAAAAGGAAAAGGAGGTCCAAAAGACTACTGAAGAAAATACTACCTAAAAGATTAAGACTGGAGCAAGTGGAAGCTAGTGACTTTGAGAAACCAAGAAATTACAAAACAGAACCAAAGGAATGAAAAAAAATGGAAGACATTGTGAAATATCTCATTGGAAAAACCACTGACCTGGAGAACAGATCCAGGAGAGATAATTTAAAAATTATTGGACTACCTGAAAGCCATAGAAGGGAAGGCAGATTGAGAGAGAAAGTAATTAAAAGCAAACACTTCTGAAAAGGGATAGGGTCAAGGGAGAAAACTGAATAAAGGGGGACAGGATACGATGGAGGGAAATATAGTTAGTCTTTCAAAACATGACTGCTGTGGAAGTGTTCTGTATATTGATACATGTGTGGCCTATGTTGAATTGCTTGCCTTCTTAGGAAGAGTGAGTGGGGACGGAAGAGGGGGGAGAATTTGGAACCCCAAATTCTAAAAGCAGATGCTTAAAAAAAATTTTGTTTTTGCATACAACTGGGAAATAAGATCTACAGACAATGGGGTATGGAAATCCATCTTATCCTACAAGAAAGTAAGGGGAAGGGGGATTAGGGTGGGAGGTGGGGTGACAAAAGGGAGTTCTGACTGGGGAATGGAGCAGAACCAGGAGAGCATTGCACACAACCATAGATATATTGATTCTGTGATGCCTAACCTTGATAGACTTGGCTCTTCTCAGCAATACAACATTCAAAATCAACTCCAAAGGACTCATGATGGAGAGAGCTATCTACATCTAGAGAAAGAACTATGGAGCCTGAATGCAGATCGAGGCAAACTGTTAGCTCTCCTCTTTTTTCTCTTTTGGCTTTTTTTTGGTTTTGTTTCTATTTCTCATGATTCATTCCATTGGTCATAATACTTCTTTACACATGACTACTGTGTAAGTAAGTTTAATGTGAAGTTATATGTAGAAGATATATCAGATTGCATGACATGGTGGTGGTGGTGGTGGGGGGGAGGCAGGTAGGGAGGAATCTAGAACTCAAAATCATGTGGAACTGAATGTTGTAAACTAAAAATAAAAAAACTTAATTAAAAAAAAGAAGTGGAATAATATAGTTTGATAATAATGTGCATACCCCCAAAATCATATAAACTAGCACTGTTTCAGATTTGATAAACACCTGATAATGACATTAACTGATAGCTTCCTTTTATTATAACCTTAGGTAATCAACCACCAATTGGAATTTTACTTATAACTTGTAAATATACTTAGCCAGAAGGAAAAAACAAAAACAAAAAACCCAACTGTCACAATCTGCTGCTGAGATTGTGACTAGAACAGACTCCTGCATTCCCAGCACTGAGAAATGTAAACATCTCATTTTTGCTCAAAAGCATTACTGACTAATGGAGATTTTTCTAGAATGCCACCTCAGAGGAAAACAGAGCAGGGCATAGAAAAAAACCTGGTCAAGAGTACCAGTTCAAGATATGTTTAGCAGGATCTTTAAGAATCAGGTCACTAATTAGTTTCTAGAGAGTGTGATGTTTGTATTATTGGAAAAAAAAAATCAATAAATTTTAGATGCATGTATTGATAATTTTGCAAGTTCTACTAGTAGCATCAGCCCTAATAAGCAGATAATAGAAAATTGGTTTTACCCAGGCACCATGTCACAGGTATGTGTACTCTTTCCCCCACTTTATTCTTTTTTCCCCTAATTATTTCCTTTAATATTGTAGAGACCTTTTCTTCCTGTAAATGAATTCTATTGTAATACTAGCTTGATAAAATAAAATCTGTAGTATAATTTTTATCCTTTCACTATTGCCAACAACAGGTAGTAAATCTTACTTCAATTATTAAAAGCTGCTCTATCAATACATGTACTGAGTATGCTTCAGTAAATTGACTATCAGTTATTTTACGTCTTTTCTAATTATTTTAAATAGGACTTTTTACCAAATAAGAGAATCCCACCCCCATCCCAATATAAGTTAAGCTAGTTTAGGCTTAAGGCATTTCAAAACAAATAAATAAAAAACAAAACAACAAGAAAAATCTTTATAATTGGCTCAGAGGTCAAAAGACTGAGGCAATTAATATCACTTTCTGGTTGCCCAAGTATAAAAGAGCCAACAACAGTAAATTTAGGTGCATGCGACCACTGGACCATGAGGGACAACTCAGGAAAGGACACTTTATTCAGCTTAATCATCATCTCAGGTTATCCTCAGTGCATATCGTGTTGAAAAGCTTTCTCCTACAATAGCCAAGTAAAATAACTATTGAATGACCTATTAGTTTTTCTTTTTCTTTTCCAACTACTAAAGGATTGGCCTAAGTCAGGCCCAGCCCAGAATAACTTCTTTATCTATTATTCTTTTTTGGACAGTATTACTGTTATTTAGAAATTTTGTTTGATTTGATTTTGTTAGATTTATAACCTGTTACTTTAGAGAAGCTATCTTAATTAATTTCCTAAGTAAACTATCATATTACTAGTAAATAAGGATAGTTTTATCTCTGCTTATTTTTATGCATTTAACTTAATAGGTATTGCTAGCATCCTAGAATTATGTGAAGTAATGATAGGTAAAAGTTTTCTTCATTCCTATATTCACTAGGAAAAGCACTAATCTTTCATCACAGAATATAATGGTAGCAATTTAATAAACTGTTAAACTTCTTTTTTTCGATAAATTTTACCAGGCTTTCCCCTAGGATTTCCTTTAAATTTTTCACTAGATACTCATTAATAAAATTAGTCTTTATATCTCCTTCTCTAAGAGATGTTGAATGAGGTACGAAAAAAGTATTTTTCTTCGCTTTGTTCTCTGTTAGTTTTGCCTTAATTCTAAATTTTATCTCACAAAAGCAGGCTTGCGATGGTAAATTGATGGCATGGACGAGATGAAAAAGAATCAGTAATATATAAAACCAGTGTTTGAAAAACCTAAAAACAAATTCTCTTGCTCAAAAACTGAAAAGCTACTACATGGACCAAATTCATGCAACCAGGAAGACAAAAAACTGAACAGAAAAAAGAAAAAAGTTTCCAAGATGGATCCCATCAAAGCACAATAAGAATAACTGTGAATTGCTAAACAATATGAAAAGAAATCTGTATTTATATGAAAAAAGTGACCAAAATATCCACACACACTAATAGGTGAACATTCCCCACAGGAGGTCAAAGACAAAAACAAAGGCCTCAAATACACCAAAATATTTATATCAGTACATGTATCCATGCATATATCATACATATACCTATACATATATCAAAGAATTGGAAATTAAATACCCATAACCTGGGAAAGGGCTAAAATGAGGTTTCGTTCATAAGTGCAATTAATATTGTAATAAAATTTTGTGCTATAATAAACCAAGAAACAGGGAAAGACAAGTGCAAAGTGAATTAAGTAGAACCAGGAATGCAATATATAGTGTAGCTAACATTAATGTAAATGTAAACTCCTCAAGGATTATTGTAAGGATAAAATGAGATAAAATTTGCAAAGCACTTTAGAAACCTTAAAGTGGATATAAATGCTAACTCTCAGTATTATTAAAATAGTGAAACATCTGGAATAGACTGTAAGAGAGAGAAACAGACCAGGATATTAGGGATCTGTGAAAGGAACAGTTTGTAATGAAGAATAATTTGTGTTGTCTTTTTTTTTAAACTGCAAGTAGAAGAAAAGTCAAAAGCTATAGCTGAAGAATGAAATTTCAAAGCTCTAAATCATTTAGCTAAGATTGTGGATTAAATCCAAGGTTATGGAACTTATACATAATATTCTACGAAGCAATTAGGAGGAGGGAAGTGTCATCACATATTCTAGAAGTTATGTGAAAGATACTGGACAATATAAGATGAAAGGCAAAGACAATAACATGATTATTACTATAATCTAGGTAAGAGATAATGAGCAGTGAAAAAGGAAGTCGGATGAATAAGATGATGATTATGAAAACAGAATAAAAAGGACTTAACAACTAACTGGATATAAGAAACCAGAAGAGTAAAAAATATCCAGATACAAGACTAAAATAAAAGGACTACAGTAGTATCCTCTAGAAAATGGGAAGAAGAGCAAAAGAGGCAAGTTTCTTTTTTATGAAGGGGTGGGAGAGAGATTAAATCCCACTTGAACATGTCAACTATGTAATTCAGACAGAACATCAACATGGAAATATCTAGCAATCATCTGAAAATTCATGAGTAGAGTGGAGTTCAAAGGCAGAAATCAGGGTTGCAATACATTTAGTTCATATATAGCCATGCAGATCAGAAATGATCATTATTGCCATGTGTTCACTGAAGTACATAAAATTTAAAAAAGGAGAAAATGTCAAGGGGACAAAAGGGTCAGCACTTACTATGTATCGAGCAGTATGCTAGCTGATGATACAAAGACAAAACAAATGCAACAATTCTTCCTTTCGCGAAACATGTACACATGTAACTATATACAAAACAGGGAAGGGGTGAATTACAAATCGGGAGGATCAAGAAAAGTTTTCACGCAGACTATGGATGTTTGAGTAACAACTTGAAAAAAATGAGAGATTCATGAGGTGGAAGCAAGCACTTCAGTGAATGGTGAGGAATTCCACAATTAGGAGGACAGAAGAACTGGCAAATGAAACACAGAAGGGAGCATTAGACAGATAGGTGAACCAGGGTAAAACAGTATGACAGAAGTTAAGTGAAGAATATTGAAAAATGTAGAATTAGAAGAATAGAGTCTCTGAAAATGAGAATGAATCGAATGGTAACCAAAGACTCCATGAGACAACAGAAGTATTATAACAAAATTAAAACACTGAAAAAATAGAAGAAAATCTAAGGTATGAAATAAATTTTTTAAAAATTAACCTGGAAAACAAGGAGAAATAATTTAAGAATCTTCAGATTAATTGAAAACCACAATTTAAAAAGAGAAGGCAAGACATCAAATTTTTAAGAATTATAAATGAAAACTGCCCCTATCTATTAGAGGACAATGTGATGCTAGAAGGAATAGAGTAGACCAATCACCTGTTAAAAGGAAATCTCATAAATGTCAGCCAAAATCCAAAGCTCCCACATCAAAGAAAAAAATACTACAAGAATTCAGAAAGAATTCAAATACCAAGGAACCTCAAAGAGGATGAATAAGACCAGGCTTCTTTTATAAACTATAATTTGAAATAAAACATTCCTTACTACCAAAAAATTGATCTTTAATGAAAAAAGAATGTTTTCGAAACGTTTCTCATAAGACCAGAGCTGAGAAAGAATTCTACTGTCTAAAGACACTTGGCAAATCAATTCATCCCTCTAACCATAAAGAGAACAGACTAAATAATCTAGATGAGACTCCTTTTCAAGTTTAAAATTTTAAAACTATTTACAGATTTGATTATTTGGCAAGAAGTTCTGCTTAATTACTAGCATCTAAGAGTAATGATTTCCTCACATTGCAAATGATCACAAAATTCAAAAGTGGAAAGTAACTAAGAGATAATTTAGTCCAACCCCCTCTCACTTAGAGATTAGGAAATCAAAGCTCACATCACAAAGACAGCATATCCCTGATAGATGTTTTATTTTTTTTTCATGTGTATTCTGCATCTCCAACTAGGTTTTGAACAACACAAAATCAGAACTGCTATCTTTACTTCTCATACACAGCACCCAATGTGAAATAGGAATCCAGTGTCTTGATGATGCTGTTGGAAATAAGTAAAGCAAAGTTGCTTTGTTTAAATATAAATTATATTAGATATTCAAATTATGAATATAAATAACTGAAAATTTAATTTTTGAAGTTATTCCTTCTTACTTCAAGCTCTTTCCACAGAAGATACCTATAAAGGAAAATAAATCTGTATCTATATAAATCTATATCTACATCAAATTTCTGAATACTTTAAGTGGCGGGAGAACACCAAAAGTTGAAGATTGGTTGGTTGGCTGGCTTTGTACAAATTTTATATACATGAAGAAAGAAAAGTGATACTTATATGTAATTCTCCGATGTTATCAAAGTCCTCAATTAAATTTGTTCTACATTTCAAAAGAGTGTCTCATCTAACAAAAATTTGGTCTAGAAGAGTCACACTTTAGGGGGCAGCTAGGTGGCGCAGTGAATAGAGCACCGGCCCTGGAGTCAGGAGGACCAGAGTTCAAATTCGGTCTCAGACACTTGACTCATTCACTAGCTGTGTGACCTTGGGCAAGTCACTTACCCCCCATTGCCCTGCCTTCCCCCCTGCAAAAAGAAAAAAAGTCACATTTTAGCCATGTGTATAAACAACATAACTTTCCAGAAGACTGTCCTCATAAGACTAGATGGTTAATAATACCCTAATAAGGGATGATTATTCAGATGAAAGGCCAAATACTAACCTACCATCCAGCAGGACCTGTTCTTAGAATTACATTATCTGGCAATGGTGATAGATTTGTACTGATATGCCAGTCTGTCCCACTTGTTGATAAACTTCATTTGCCAAAGGCAGTCTAGAATTAAAAGGATTCATGAACTGAGCAGTGTTACTGAATCTGTGGCCAATATCATTAGCACAGTAATTTAATAAACTTTTATAAACCAACTCTGCTGAAATCTGCAGCCATCATCTGGAGTCTGTTTGACATAAAGTGACAAACTTTTTGCAAATTAATATACCACTACTAGCCAGTCACCAATTAGATTATTCTATTCAGGATTAAAAAAAAAATAAGGCTTATCACAATCTAATATATCATTTACTTTTTCCAAACAGAAACTAACCAAAACATTGTTTGCCAGAGGCAAATATAGAAAACGAAAGTCACCTTTACCAAAAGACTTCCCCCTCTACAGGAAATCTGCCACTTCTTACTGCCATTTCATAGCCAGCCTCCTCAGGTGAGTCCGAAGACCTCTGGGGACCTCATACCATATGCTAGCACTTTTTACCTTGCATCTCCTGCTGGGCATAATATGTACCCTGAAGGGAGTCTACAACGAGTTGGAACAAGTGTCTTCCATCAGAAAGAAACTACTTCTACCTGCATCAGATACTGGCAGAATATACTGACTCACTCTCAAATTCTTTAACCACTTGGTTCTTCAACTTACTCAATTCCCATGACCCACTCTTCCATCCCATCTCAGTAACACACTTAAACTTGCCATCATCCAAAAATGTTTAAACCCTCTATGCTCAAAAATTCCAAAATCCCTCTATCTGACTGAAATCTAGGCTTTTCACCTCTCCCTCTGCCTTGCCTTACAAAACTCTATTCTTTTTCCACATCATGAACTCCAACCTCTGAACCTCTCAAATCTCCCAGGCCATCTCTCATGCACTAGGGTACTTTCCCTGCTTCTCTCCATCTTGAACCCCTGGTGAACCAATTGAACTCTGTATTATACAGTCCTCTTCTCTTAAATTCCTAGCTCCCTAATCATATCACAAATTATACCCAACCAAGGCTCAGTCACTCTCACCACTTGTTGCCCTTTCTGTTACACACATCCTGAATAGTAAAGATGGAGAAAAATCATGCAACTGGATTAGATACTCTACAAATTTGTTACTTCATTGCGCCATTTTTTTCACAATGGTTCTTCAAAACCTTTTCATCCTTTCTTGAACCTCACATGGCTTCCTCTCCCCACTTTTTAAGCTGAGACACTTTTCTCATATTTTACAGAAAAAAACAACCCATTCACCATAAACTCCCTCTTTTCCCCTATTCTTTACCTCCTATCACTCATGCCTTCTGCCGATATCTCCTCCTTCACCTCATGATGAGGTGGCCTTACTCCTTAAGAAGAACCCTTTACATGCTCAAGTGACATCATTCCCTCGAACAGATTACCTCCTCTGTCAACCCCACCATATCCCCTATTTTTAATCTCACCCTCTCTGACTCCTTCCCTGCCTACAAACATGCCCACATATACTGGAAAAAACTCTGTCTTCATCCTTCCATCTTTTTTAATTGTCTTATATCTCCTCTGTTCTTCGTAGCTCAACTCCTCAAAAACCATCTAAAGTAAGTCCTTCTACTTTATCTCCTCTCGACCCCTAATTATCTGGCTTCTGACCTTGTCATTCCACCAAAACTACTCTCCCCACAGTTGCTAATGATCTCTTATATCTTGGATATCTATTTGACATATCTTATATGTCAAATCCAATGGTCTATTCTCAATCCTCATTCTCCTTGATCCTTCTGCAGCCTCTGACACTGTTAATCACCTTCTCCTCCTTGATACTCTCTTCTCACTAAATTCCATATACTATCCTCTCCTGGTTTTCCTACCATCAATTTGACTTCTCCTTCTCAGTCTCCTCTGCTAGACCCTCTTCAATGACACATCCTTCAACCATAGGTGTCCCTCAGAATTCTGTCCAAAGTCCTCTTTTTGCTCATAAAACTTAGTAATCTCATTAGCTGTCATGGATTTAACAGCCACCTCTATGCTAAAGATTCTCAAATTTTCTCCAAACTTTCTGCTGACCTCCAATCTCACATTCCCAGCTACCTTTCAGACATCTCAAACTAGATGTTCAGTAGACACCTTAAGCTCACCATGTTCAAAACAAAATTCAACCTTTTTCCCTCTAAACCCTCCCTATTACTGTAGTGGGCAGCACCATCTTCCCAGCCCTTCACGCTCACAACCAAAGAATCATCTTAGATTCCTCACTATCTCTTACCCCTCAGACCCAAGCTGTAGGCAAGTTTTGCTGATTTCACCCTTGAAATATGTTTCAAACATACCACCTTCTCTCCTCTGACACTGCCAACACTCTAGAGTAAGTCCCTCATTCCTAGATTATTACAACAGCCTGGTGTTACAATAAACAACAACTGGTGAGTCTGCCTGCCTCAAGTCTCTCCCTATTCCAATCCCTCCTACCTCCATTTGGCTACCAAAGGATTTTCTTAAAACAAAGGCTTGCTCACTTCATTCCCCTACTCAGAGAACTCCAATGGTGACCTATCACCTCCAGGATCAAATAAAAAAAACTTCTGATATTCAAAGCCCTTTGAAACCTAGCCACTCCCCCTTCCAATACCTTACTGCCCACTACTTACTCTTTCAATCTAGTGACTGCCCTCCTGTATTCTACAAATAAGACACTATCTCTCAAAGGGCTTTTTCCCTGGTTATCCCCCATATCTGAGTTTCTACCCTTCTCAAACACCTCTTAGTCAAACGCCTTAGTGCCTTCTCTCTGTAAATTATTCCTATTTATCCTATATATAGGATGTCTGTATACATTTGTTGGATTGTTATCTCCCCCATTAGATTGTAAGCTCCTTGAGGGCAGAAAGTCTTTTCATTCCTTTTGTATTTCCCAGTGCTTAGCACAAACCTTGGCACATAGTAGGAGCTTAATAAATGTTTATTGATTGATTAATGAACAGAACAAGAATGAAGAGCTCATACAAATCTGTAGAAAAAAATTTTACATCAGAAGGTTCCTACTCATTTGAAATATATATATTTAAAATAAAGCAGAAAAGCTTTCAGAAAAATAAACAGAACATAGTTAACTATTCTATGACAAATATAGGGAAATTTCAATACCTTATCTGGCCACCACTGCAAATCTTCTCCTAGAGACACTGGGCTTTGCACAGGTGTATTCTTCTTGTCCAAATTTGGTTCTCCTTCCTTGCTTGTAGAGCCCCTTTCATTATCAAATGAGGCTCCATCAAGCCACCTTCGCTCACGCAAACGTAAAACGGATTCACGTTCACGCAACAGCTCAGAGTCTCTCTCTAAGGGAAGAAGGAGAACTGGTATGCAATTGGGTCACACCAGTGGGATAAAAGTAAGCCACTCTCTAGTAAAGACCCTTCAGGATGCAACTAACAGCAGTTTATCTACTCACAAAAATTTAAAATAGATTTAGGTCTCAGAAGTCTGACATGCAACATTCAAAACATTAACCCTTTCAATTATATGTACCAAAAGTTGCTATAAGTAGCAAATTAAACATTCTGGAAGGGCACAATGGCTTCAGTTTTTTAAAAACAATGCATTTTGATTGGTTTTTAAAATTAAGATTCAAAGATTGTGATACATTACACTAAGAAATTTTATTAAAATACTTATCAGCCTAATGGCAAATTTGCCTAATAAAAACTTCAACTTCTGTTAGATACATTTATGCAAGCCAAAAAAGAGTGTTTATTAGAGAGTCTCTAGTAATAAAATAGAGCTGCACGAAAAAAAACCTTGTCTGAAAAAAATTAAGACAAATCAAATCACATGAAATTTATATAAAGCTTTGATAATCCAACCCTTTTCTTTAAAATAGTATTTCATAGGACTGGATTTATAAAATGTTTTAAATAATCAAGAAGAGTATTTAATAGTTTAAATTAAAATGTTCCAAAGAGCCAAACAAGTTTTAAAAAGGATCCTTGTAGGAAAGAGTTCCTTACCAAAATGCTTCCCCTCCAATTGGCCTAAAACTGTCTAAAGCCAGTACTCTGCAGTTCGCTCATGCAGATTTTTTTTTTAAATGAGGTAATCAAAACTAACTTTCCCAGAGTCAATTATGCATGGAAAATAAGGATTAGAAACAATTCGTAGTAACATCTTATAAATAACCTTAGGAAAGGGAAAAAAAGGAGGGATTTAGAAGGTGTTATGTCAAATGTCGAACATCTGAACATGCACATGACGTACATTAGCCATTATGTATATGCTGACTAAAACCAAGAGGTATCACATATTGATATCATACATATCAAGTCACCATCATTTTCTCTTTAAAAAAGAGATTTTTTAAGCCTTGGGTCTTTTTACTAAAAGGGAACAAATGCTAAAGACATAAAACATTGGCCTATCATCATGCGACCAATAATTCCTGGAATACCAAGCAGGTATACGTATGTTCACTGGTGCTATACGCTGGAGTTAAAATAAAAAAAAAGAGAGAAAGAGCTACAATAAACCAAAATACAGAGGTTGGATTAACAGTTTAAAACTGCACTGCTCAGCAGTGTGTAGGAAGCATTATAAGACTTTGAACTATCCAAAGGTAATATTTTAATTGCGTGCACATTTGTTTTAGCAGTTTACCCTTTATTCTTTACTTATCCCTTAATCTAGTTCTGAAAAGTCTGTCATGGTTCTAAATTTGCTTCCCAGTTCTCTCCTCCATGATGCTGGGACTAAAGTAATAGAATCATGTAAACCTAAAAACCATGGAGAAGGGCTTTCTGAATGCTGCATGTCATTATAAAATGGAATTTGGCTTTTAGTTCATAACTATTAGTTCTAATGAAAAATGGAAATTATGTAATAAAATAAAAAAATATGTAATAAAAACTTGATTAAGCATAAAATCACAAATATTCCTAGACTATATACAATCTAGATAAAAGCATTAACATAATACTATTGCGGCTCTTAGAAGAAAAGTTAGAACCACCTACCTGGTTTTTTCCCAGAATCCTATGCAAATGCTAGCCAATAGTAATTCAATTTGTGATAATTAGAAGGAAAAAAAAACTATCATGCATTCTATCACAAATGTTCTACAATGCTAAGTACTGAGCAAAAAGAGAAAAGTGCAAAATTACCTCGAGATGAGCCTAGCCTGGAAAGGGATGAACGACGAAAGGAAGGATAACCAAAGTAGCTAATGTCTTCTGAAAACATAGCATCAGCATCAATAATAACACTTGGGTGTGCAGAATGAATATCAGCATCAAGAAGAGACATAAGATCCTCTATAAGGAGAATAAAAAAAATTTAAGTCCAACATTCACAAAGTCCACATAATTAAGATGAATGGATTGATAAATTACAAATTCAGAACAGAATAAACCTACGTTTCATGAGTTGTGGAACATGTATTTATTTGTTGCGCAATTTAACATTTATGTACGAAACTTGAACAGTAATCAATCAGAAGCACACAAGCCAATATCCAGTGCTCCTTTTTACTAGTAAATAAAATCCACTAAGCAATACAAACCTGAGTAGTTATGCCATTAACATCTTCTCTTCAAAGTGAAATGTGTAAGCAAATCAACTATGCCACTTCACCAAGCTGCTAAAACCTCTAAAAGAGTCACAAAGTCTGTGCATAAGCAATCAATCACAACAATCCACCAACCTCCAGGTAGATATGATTCACTTGCAGTATCATCCCCATCATCTCCATCTTCATCATCACGGCTGAGCAAATTATTTACAGCAAGGTTTACATCAAGATTTGTTCGTTGGAGTTCCCGAATGATAACGCTTCTAGACTTCCCCTGTAAAACAACTTGGGCCTTGGGAGAAAATACATGAAAAAGGGTTTGTCATCTTTTAAACCTTTTTGTTTGCCTGTTTTATTTTCTCCCCATTTTGTTATACTGAATTGAAACATCAAAGAACATTTTCTTGTAAATGAGAACATAAAAAGATTCTATGTAAAACTATGAAATTCTTATTACTTGCTTTAAAAAAAAGTTCATAATACAATCCAAATTTGTAGCTACTGTTTTTTTCTATGCCATTTTCCAGTAAAGGCCCTTGTTCTTAGGGGAAAAAAGAACTATACTAGTTTCCCACTTCAGCATGATAAATCTTGCAGGAGAGAAGCAGTTTGGCATAGTGGTTAAGAAAAAGGAATCGGAATTAACTCTTGCCTCTAATATTAGCTGAATAATCCTTGACAGGTCACTCACCCTCTATGTGCCTCAGGCAGTTCCCTAGGATTTAATATTAACCAAGTGGAAGGGGTTCTCTACACTGATAAGATCACATATTCTTAATATACTCCTTTATGTTAGACTTAAGTTGCTTCTAACTCACAATGTCCCTAACTATACTTGAATGTAATTAATGTACCTGTGAAATGAGTTCTTCTGGAATGACAGATGCAGGAATAACAGGCTGGGGCTGACTGCCCAACAGGCCAGAGCCTCGATCTCGTCCTGTCCGTATAACTCTGGTCTGTCGTCGTGAGTCTCGAGCTCCGGCAGATGACCTGCCAGAAGATCCTCCTCCACTTCCACCCACTCCTGAACTCCAGCGACTTCTAAATATTTGAAAAATGATTTGCACAATCAGTATTTTTAATTTTTGGAAAAGTTCCAAAAGACAGAAGACTGCCAAATTTCCATTTCATTGAATTTAAATAAATTTACTTATCCATATATCATGGTAGTTCATCCTGACAGAAGAATAAGAATTAACTGAGGTTTAAATTAGCTTTGTCCTAAAACAGAGAAAGTTGGTAAAGAAAAAAAATGTATTTGGTACACAATTTGCTATAACTAAGTTCTGTTACAGCTACTGTGTAGTCATCATTTCCAAAAGCAACACCAGTATTAAGATTAGGAGGAACATAGCACTTTCTTTCAAAAAGCTCAACAGCTACAAGTGTCAAAAAGTTTAAATTTGAGATATTTTATATTTCTTTTTACAAAATATGAAGGTGGGGTGTATGATGAAGTGCTTTGTGCTTGGCAAGATTGGAAAAAGAAATGTTAAATGACTCTACGTTACTGAAAAACGAGTCAACAACAACTTAGCAAGATATACTGAGATGCCAAAATAAATTTTCCATCTAAATTAAACAAAAACTTCTCAGAAAAATGCAAATCCAGTGTTCAACTAACTGATTTCATGATTCCAGCTTCTTATATTAAATTCCTAAAATTAATTTTTCTAATATTTCCAGGAAGAGAGATTTAAATATGACTTCCAGATATTAGCAACTTTTAAAGAGTTGTGGAGTCAAAAGTAAATAAGAAAATCACTTAAGAGGCTACCTTACAAGAAACAAGTCATTTAGACTATTCTATGAAGTTCAGTCTTCTACGTTTTTCTTTATGTAAGTTAAAAAACACTGCAAGATATTAACACTATAATAATTTATCATATTTTCCTTCTATTCAATCAGACCTTTCAAAAACAACTGGAAGAGACAGGTGAGTACTGTCTACCTCAACAGAAACTACAGTCCTTCTAGACTTGCCATGGCAGGAAAACAAACAAATACTTATCTTCCTATAACCAAGACAGTGATAAATGTCTGCTAGGTCTTAAAAAACAACCAAACAACCGAATGGAGATCATATTCCAATCTTTTTCCAGTTTCATAGGACCTGTTAGAAACTTACATTCTATTGACATTCCTTTCTACAACCTCCACACCATGATGACACATCTGGGGGCAATTTGAATGGAAGACATTATATTTCACACTCACATAGTTATAAACTTTGAAGTTTACAAAGCTGATGAATGTGAGAGCAATCTGAAACCTTACTCCCCTGCTCCAAGCTGGGTGCTCTTTTCCATTATACCATGCCTCCTAGAGCTGTGTCATCAATACTTTCTTCCTGTTCTGTCGTTTTTCAGTTGTCTTCAACTCTCTGTGACCCTATTTGGGGTTTTCTTAGCAGAGATACTGGAGTGATTTGCCATTTCCTTCTCCAGCTCATTTGACAGAGGAAGAAATGAAGGCAACAGGGTTAAGGGACTTGTCTGGGGTCACACAACTACTAAGTGTCTGAGGCCAGAATTGAACTCAGGGAGATGAGTCTTTCTGACTCCAGCCCCAGCACTCTATCCACTGCGACACTGAGTTGCCCCTCAATGCTTTCTAACTGATCTCAATTCATTTCACTGTCCTTTAGAAGAGGTGCCCAGTGCTGAGTATTACAAGGAAACATCAAAAACCTTTTATAAGTACCATTATTTATTTTAAGTCAATTTTGACAACACAGCATTGCTAACAAACCAACAGGTGGCAATCTTATTGTCAGGACAATGAGATAGACATATACATGCCTTAGAAAATTTTCTCATCTAATGAGTTTTCTACTTTTTGTTCTGTTATTTCAATGTCCAACTGTCACCAAAAGCACATTTACTTTTCTACCAAACAAAAGCAAACTGAACAAAAATTATGGAACCAGTTCAGGCATAGACAGGAGCAATCTAGAATTAACATCTACTTTAACCAAAAGAAAAGCCAAATCTGCCACAACAAATCAATCTTTTTCATTTTAAATTATGGTAGCTTCAGCATGCTCAAAAAATCAATTGCCACAATACTCACATAAAAAGGAAATAACAGTTTTAAATTTAAAATTTAAGTAGACAGAATAGGTTGGCCTTAAAACTGAAAAAAATCAGTGAGTCTACATTTTTGTCATTGACTCTATTCTACTTTGTATAACTGCCTAAGTCACAATTTTGGTCTTTAAGTTCACAAGTTCATAGGCTCAGAAGTTCAGTTTTCCTCTGAATTAAGTTTAAGAGTTCAGTTTCCCTATAAATCATTTTAATTAAAAGAAATGTTATTTCTGTATCATTGGCTGTCCTTGTCCAATTAGAGGAAATTTGTTATCTAGATAGCATCACTTATTCTTAGACAATATCAGAATTTCCTAGCAACGAGACAGAAGGAGGGGTTGCTAGCTCTGCATTCCCAATATCCATCCAATTTGGACCCCAGGTCTATGATGCTTCAAGGTTTGTAACCAATCATCTTTTCCCCATCTACGATGCTGCCTTCAATTTTTTTGGATGCTCTTCCTTTGGTCTCTAAAAATGCTCCATCAGCCTTCACTCAGGGTCTTTTGGACCCTGAGGTCCAGAAGGTCTTTAGCAGAGGGCCTAAAGATCCTCCCCCCTGCTAATAACTGCTAGCTTTATCAATAAATTGAACACATTTAGAATTTTATTGCCTCAGTTTACCTTAACTCTAATCTTGACAAAACCATCAAGGTTTCATCTTCCCAACTTTCTACTACAAATATTTGGTTTAAAATAGGTTTTTCTACCATCTTATGGTTGAGGAACATAAAGAGTATTCGTCATTGGCAATTTTCTTAAACTACAGTGAAACAGGTCACTAAGTTTAAATTCTGAGCTCTTAAACCAAAATTTCAAAATGACTACAACAACAAAGCTAATTACAAAAGAAGTATATTTTCCCTTTGTCAAAATAACCATTCAGGACAGAAACCTCTTCAGATTGTATAGCTTTACACAAAATTTTGAATGACACAGAAAGATTCTCTGGGGGCAAGCAAGCGCTTCAGGAGACTTACTGAAATACAGGTCATAAGCTAGGGAGCATATTTTATGTAAAACTGATCTCACAAACATATTACAATGATACAAGAATCACATTTTTGTAAATGCATTTTTGATGAGGACTATAGTCAGAAGACAGCGGTCAAGACATTAGGAGGTACGAATTAAATGTCATATGACAATTAATTTAAAGTACCAAGGAATCTGTATATCCTGAAGAGAAGACCTTCAGGTAACAGAACAGCTTTTCAAATACTTGATGTAAAGACAAATTTTTTAAGAATTAGAGCTGTCCAAAAGTAGAATAGACTGCATCAAGAAGTACATTATCCCTGAAATCAAGTCTTCAAGTGGAAGACAGATAAGCCATCTGACAGGTTAGAGGAGAGAACCTATTGGGTCACGTATAACTAAGAGTCTATTATTCCCATTTTCATCTCACTATGATCTTGCTTAACTGGATTTCTTGCCAAGATCTGTAGACTCATTTTTCTCACCAGCTTTTCAATGTTGGCAGTTTGTAGGGGCAATACTCCTCAGCTTTCTGTTAACCTTATTCTTTGTAGGTTTTTTCAAAAGAGCTCCTACTAAAACAATATTGCTCTTGGCTATATTGGTGAATCTCTAATTGGCAAAGAAATAATGTATTTGTTGAGTAAGGCTGTTCTGGGACTCAACTTCATTATGGTGAGTATTTTGTTATCACTTAAAGCAAATGCGTTTACTTCTGTCCATTTCTGACTTTGTTCAGTTGGGCTGAAACTACTATAATCGCCTCCCTCACCTTTATCCTTTTTTGTGTATTCAAACCTTTTACTGCCTAAAGAAGCGAGTCAACTTTTCATTTCTGTTATAAAGTGCTCCCCACATCTACTAACTTGCAACTCTCTACTTTAAAGAAAAATTAAAATTCTGCAAAATGAGGCTTTTTAAAATTCCACAAACATTTGATCTTTTCCACTTCTTGATTTCAAATACTATTTATTTGAATGAGGCTCTTGCTCAGCATTTCTGTTCTTCAAAGATTCTTATGCAATGCATATTGTTTGATAAAGTGTAATTACCTGTAACAATGCTCCAGTTTGTGATTAACTGTTAATTCCAGATGGCCAAGCATCCAATGATTCCTATAACATTTGAATACAGGACAAAACCAACTGCTCTGAATCATCTTTTCATTTGTTGTTACTGTTTGTCCTTCATTCTTTAAGAGGACTATGACATCAGGAAGCTAACTGGGTTTAAGTGAGGCAGGGCTGTACAAAGTCACCAGCCTCACTTTCTCCTCTAAAGCCATCTGGGTCCAGTGGCAAGATACGGATCAGGACAACTGGAGAAGGCCCCAGGTGCAGTGGGAGACCTTGGTGTTTAAGTTAAGGTCTTTCCCAGGTCTCAGTTTGACTGATGCAATGCCCTTTTAGTAATTAAGGCTAGGTAAGAGACAAAGAATGGTCTCTTTTACCTCGTCAAAAATAAAAAAATTAATCTGGAAAGGGAGGACCCTCAGGGCTTCTGGCCAAAATAGAAACAATTGCTATTTACACTCACTGAGCCAAGACAATTATGTAGATGCAATTTATTCATTCCAGTAATATGACAGCTCACAACAGTACCAAAAATAAAATAATGTTCATATACTTTTAGCAACTTCTGCCTTGTTTTACCCGTGATTTTTATCATTACTTCTACGAAACTAGAAAAGTACAGTTGTTCCATACAAGATACAGCCGCTGGTAGGGCGCAAGGACTATGTTGTGGAGGCCTGTTTTACATCCTCTATATTTTTCACAGGCCACCCAAAATCCTTTAGTGGGCCCAATGTTGTGCAGGCCTGTTCTACATGCATTCAGGCCTGTCTTGACTCTTTTTAACATTGTGGCCTATAACAGTGCTTCTTAAACTATGGGTTGCAACCCCATATGGGGTGGCGGAAAAATCTGGCAACAGTAAAAGGTTTCTGAAGGTGGAACGACCAAAAACTAACGACCAAAAACTAATTGAAAACCAAACGCATAATGAATTGGAGTTGTTTCTGGCAGTGTTTGCCCATGCTGCACTGTGGAACTTCACTGCAGCCTAAGTTCTGAACACAAAGCTCGCTCCCTTTGCACTCAGCATGCCCTTAGGCCATGCAATGCCAAAGATAACTGCCAAAAACACTAAAGGGGAAGAGGTCTCAAGTGGAAAAAGTTTAAAAAGCCCTGGACTATAGTGCATCAGGCTCTTCCAACCTGAGGGGTTGATCTTCTGATATCATGTGCTACATGGTATTAAAGAGTACCACACTGTACTAAATGTCAATTTGTATTTTTGTACATTTATTCTATCATCGTCGGGAAAAACCCCACAAACAAAACTGTCACTTGATAGTCAATGTTTTAGTGGGAGCTAAAAGATCTTACCTGCAAAAGTAGCCTATTATTAACAGAGAAATCACTGTGATAGAAAAACTGGTTGAAGATTTATTTTTATTTTTAAATTAGACATGTGAGGCAAAACAAGGCAAGATAATACATTGATTTGAGGTCACGGAAATAAAATTCATGCATCAAAGTCAAATTTCCTTGGTTTCACAGTTGCCCAACCAGCTGGCCGACATATATTTTGTCAGCTCGGGTATTCTCAGCTGGCACTTTAAATGCTCAAAAGCATCACTTCTACTTATAAATTAAGAGGAACTATATAACTAGAAATCCAAGTATGATGAATGCGTTTTTATAACTACCCCCCCTCCTAATACACTGTCTTAAGGATTATGACTTAAAATGATTTAGGGAATATGTTGTTAGCCAAGTGTTTTATCTATTCCTGATAAATCCTTCAGCAGAACCTCAATTAATTGGAGGGCAAACTTGTATCAATACCGCAAAATCTTCTCAACTACCACCAACCAATACTAAAAATTAGAATGAAGAACTGTATAAAAAAAAATAATAATAATTGTTTGGGGAAAGGGAAAGGGCAGAAAGAGATCTTTTAAAAAAAATCAATATGGCTTTGATTAACTGAAATATTTTACACTGTTAAAGAAAAAGGGAAATACTTCAAAACATCTGAAAAATATTAAAACTGCCTGGATATACACTGCATGACAATTCAAGGGTTTAAACAAAGAGATGTCAAACATTCTCTCCCCGTGATATTGTGTACAGTCACATGGAAAATATCTCACAGTAGATGGCAGAAATTATATATAAAGAACTGTCTGGAAGGGTGCGAACCACTGTTTGGTGAGCAACTCAATTTCAATTTTTCTAAATGCTCAACATATACAGATTTATGACACTGAAGAACTTTAACAGTATCTTCAAACATGAACCATTCTCTTCCTCCTTTATTCCTAAACGACAGAATATTCCCAGTCTTCTAATATTTCAGTGACAATAAGAACATCAATAGTAAATGTAATGCTTCTAGTCTTGATTCTCAAATATCCCAGAAGTGTAATTTTTCTCTGACACCAGGCTCTGCTTAAACCTTTATTACTGCAAAGCCAGCAGGCTTTTCCTCAGGCTCTATTCTTCTACCAGGGACAATCCACCATCATCTGGATACTCTTACACTTTCAGCGTATCTATCATACATATTAAAATTTATTTTTCATTGAAGGTATCATTGATGGAAATCTGGTGGAGTTTATAAAAGGCAATTTTAATCGTCTAATTATAAACTACCTATACTACTTTATATGAGTTTTTAATAGAAAATTTTGCTAATGACAAGGACATTCCTTTTCTGATTATTACAATGTTTGTTGCTCTACCTTATCCTAGTAAGAGAATATTGTTTCTCATAATGCAGAGAATAATTAGGGATCAACTGAAGCTTCCAGTTCCAATAAATCTGTGATCTTATGACTCCTATGCTCATTCTTCATAAAAGAATGGAATTTTCCTTCATTAAAGGAGAACCAACAAGTTAATATTAACCGTATCAATTTAATGTACTCAGATGTAACAATACTTAGACATTCCAATCAACTCATTTTACCTACTAAGGTAGCTCAGACCAAGTGAGGGCAACTCATGCCTTTCTTGTCAGTAACAGAAAAATGTACTTTATTTTTCTGATTAACTAAACGTAAACTTTGATATCTATTCTCTGACCCCAATTTAGATGTCTCCTTCAGTAATGTGTTTGTCAACAAAAATTCCATATAAAATTTCCTCTGGATAACATAAGAGAGAAGGACTGCAATAGGAAGAACACTTGGGATCAAATTCCCACTCTGGTTAGCTAGCCGACCTTGACGGAATCATTTCATTTTTCTGGGTCTGTTCCCAAGGATACAAAACTGTGATACCATCACCTGCAATCCAAGACTATCTTTAAAAAAAAAAATTATGCTGTTTTTAATCATCAAAAATCTAACCTTTTCTTTTTACCCCAACCTACCTCTGCCCCCAACAGCAAAAGAAAAATAAAGCCCTTGTTACGAACATGTGTACTACTCAAGGAAAAAAAAATTCCACATTGGCCATGTTCAAACAATTTTATGTCTAATTCTGTGTTCTATATCCTCCACCTCTATCATGGTAGGTCATTATATTATTCATTCTTTCAAGTTCTCCATCTGTCTACAATATGGACAGCTAGGTGGCACAGTGGATATAGTGCCAGGTCTGAAGTAAGGAAGATGAGTTCAAATCCAGCCTCAGACACTTACTAGCTGTGACCCTGAGCAAATCACTTCACCTATTTTGGTCAGTTTCTTCACCTGTAAAATAAGCTGTAGAAGGAAATGGTAAACCACTCCAGAATTTTTGCCAAGAATACCCTCAGAGTCACAAAGAGTTGGACACAACTGAACAAAAATTCTACAATATTGTTCTCTGTATAGATTGTTTGGTTTCTGTTCACTCTGCATCACTTCGTATGTGTTTTCCTACTTTTGTATGAAACCATATCTTTCATATAATTTCATCCTATTTCTGTATCATCTCTTAACTCCTATGTTTGAACTTCAAAGTTTCTACATAGCTCTCTGGTCTTTTCATCAGGAATGCTTGGAAGTCTTCTATTTCATTAAAGATCCATTTCCTCAGCTGTAGAATTATGCTCAGCTTTGCTGAGGAAGTAATTCTCGGCTATAAGACTAACGATATCCTTTACTTTGTGGAATATGGTAATCCAAATTCCCCATTCATTTATATTGGTGGCAAATAAATCATGTACAATCCTGATTATGGACCAGTACTTAAATTCTTTCCTTCTGGCTACTTTCAGTATTTTTTCTGAGTTCAAAGCTCTGGACGTTAGCTAACACATTATTGGGAGTTTTCCATTTGGGTATTTCTTTTAGGGATGTAAATGAGGGATTCCTTCTATTTCTACTTAGCCCTATGGTTCTAAGAGATCTGAGAAGTCTTCTTTAAAGATTTCTTTAAATAAGATGTCTAGGCTCTTTTGGTCATGAAACTCAGGTAATCCAATAATTCTTAAATTTTTCTCCTCAATCTATTTTCCATATCTGTTGCTTTTCCTATGAGATAACGTATTTTCTTCTAATTTTTAAGTCTTCTGGCTTTGTTTTAGTATTTCTTGCTGTCTCAATGGCTTTTAATTGGTCTGTTCTAATTTTCAGGGAGGCTTTGTACCCTCTTGTGACAAGCTATTAATTCCCTTTACATTTTTTTCCAGTATATTTTAAATTCTTTTTAAAAAATTCTTGATTCATCATTTTCTTCCAATTTTGTGTCTTGAGCATCTCTATCACCAGAACAGCTTTTTATAACACAATTCTTTTTTTTTGTTTGCTCAATCTTTCAGTCCACTTCTTGACTTTTGGACTTGATATTCAGCACTCCCAAAGAGATCTGATTCAGGGTAAGTCAGATTGTCCCTCCCCTACCCCACACCCCCCCACCTTGTTCTGAGCTCTGTGACTTCCTGACTTGAATTTGGGTCTAAGCAATAGTAGTTGCTGCTGGACTTGGCCACTCTCAGCCAGCTGGAAAGTTCTGGTTCAATGACAGAACTACATGCTCTCCTTTTGTCGGAGATTCCTGCCTGGTTATTTCTCTACAAATTTCAGATTGGGCTGGTGGCTGTAATTAATACTTCAGTCTAATCTTGAGGGGTGGGCCATACTGTGGATGCCTGCTTTTGATATTCTTCTCACAGTACAACCTCTAGAGCCTGAGACGAGTAGGGGGAGTAGGAGCACATGTCTCTTTGTCAATGTGCCCTGGATCTATGACACAGAGCTAGGTAGTGGGCAGTGTGCACCTGTCCCCACAGCAGTGCCCTGGTGTGGGCTAGGACTCCCTTCCTGCCCTAGTTCTCAGCTTCTCCTTGGATGCTGGTATGCTGTACATGTGATGTGTTCTGCACCATGGCCCATCCCCAGTGTTTGCAGACTTCCCTATTTGACTCCCTATGCTGACTTAGGCTGGGAAAATGACTCACTGTATCTTCTTGAATTCCCCAAATCAGGATTTAGTCTAGTGATCCAAGTCTGTTTTATCTTGTTTTTGGGGAGTGGGGTGGGGGGAGTCACTGCACTGCTTCCTCCTAATGCAACATCTTTGTTTCATCCTCTCCAATTCATGGATGCTTATAGCATTATATATGCCTCATAAGCTTATAACATACTGAGGATGATGTTACTTTATAAACTATGAAATGACAAGTCGCATAATTGTCACCTACTAAATAAGCTTCTTGAGAACTGAGATCATCCATCTTAAATTTGTGTTTCCTCTGCACGTTCCATGGAGCAGGCACTTAACGGCAATTTGCTACATAAAATAAGATTTTACTAGGGAAGCAGCAAGATAAAGTGAGGGAAAGCACCAACTCTACATCCCAAGAATGAAGGCTGAGGTGCCAGTTCTACCGCCTCCTGCCTATGGGCAAGTGGTGGCACCTCTCTGGCCCTCAGCATACTCTCCTGTGTAATAAAGGAATGAAGACTATGCAACCTCTAAGATCCTTTCCACCTATATAAATACTTCTAAACAGCTCTAAGTTTATAGCACTGAATAAGAGGAAAAACAACTGAAAGGTTATAAGAAAATATGTAACTTTTTATTACTTAGGCAGACATAAAAATAACCCATCAAAACAGCAATTATCCATGATAAGAGCATTATTGATAGAAGCCACTCGATCTCATCTTTGAAATTATATGAATGCTCTGATATTGCTTCAACATCATCCATCTCTCCTATGACTCTCTCATGTCATCACTGGACACAGAACGATAGCAAGGAGGTCCAAGTTCTTGAATCAATGAGATCATTCTACTTATCTTTTGAACCTCAATATAGAAGTACCTAGGCTGAACACTTCCAGGTAGGCCTTGTATTTATTTTGTTAATATGTATTTATATGCAAATTGTCTCCACAAAAAAATATAAATGCTTCTAGAGAATTAGCTTTGTATACTCAGCAACTAGTATAGAGCCTGACACAAGGCTACCCCTTAGGAAGTATTTGTTGGTTAAATGATTTGTAGTAGAAGGTGGTAGTGATTACTGTCACAATAACAAGGCTAAGAGCTAACATTCATATATCACCTGAAAGTTGTCAAAGCACTTTCTTGAATTTTCCCAGTTCCAGTATGTAAAAGTATATTTCTCTAAAGTTATTTACAAAGAGACAACTTTCTGAGATAAGAAATGACTATAACAATATACATTTATTATAATTATATATATTTTCTTGGTTTCCCTATATAATTATCAATTGTAGCATAAATAATTTCATCATCAATGCAATAGTATTGCAATTCTACAAAAGCCAAATTTAATCATTTATGGGAGCAAATTAAGTTCCAATTCAAGAGAGTGAATAAGTATTTATACTGCAGCTACTACATCCCAGGTACATTTTTTTTTACAAATATGATCTATTTATCTATTATCTGATATTGTTTTACAAAGATTATTGTTCCTCACAATAACCCTGAGGAGTAGGTATTATTATTATCCTTATTTTACAGCTGAAAAAACTGAGGCAAGCTCTAAGTGACTTGCCCAGGGTCATGCAGATAATGAGTGTCTGAAGTTGGATTTGAACTCAAGTCTTCCTGACTCCAAGCCCAGCGCTCTATCCATTGCACCACCAGCTGAGCACTTTATACAGGTGAATTACCAGCAGTAAGAACTACTTTGGATCATAGAATCACAGACTTAGATCTAGATGGGACTATAAGAAGACAGAGTAAGAAAAGAAGCTACAGAGCAAAGGAAAGTAGAATACAAAAATATTTTCCATTAGATGATTACAATTGTATTACCAAATTTAGGAAAAGAAGAAACATTGGACTAATACAACACTGTAAAGGGTTAAAACTTTTACTATGGGTTATAGTGGAGGCAAAATTTTGAAAAAATGATCTTCCCGAGGGCTTTTATTTCTTCAGAATTAGTCCTATCCTATGTTAGGGCTGATAGAGATTTTACTTAAAACTTGAATATTAGTTATGATTATATTATTAAACTAGTTCTAGTCTTTGAAAAGAGTAAAATTCTACTATAATTGAGTCTTTCCATAATAGCATCTATGAAAATAAGACAATTTCAACAAATTTCTATTTTTTTAAATTAGCAAAATGGGGGCAAATGCCACCATGCTAAGGAGATGCATTTTACAATTTCCCTATGCAAAAAAATTTGTGGCAATTCATAATTTTTGGCAGAAATCGAGAAATATCCTCTTAAAAGGCAAGTGTCCAAATACTGCTAAAAGTGAATTTACATGCACAATATATTTACAGAATGCTCTAGGCCTTCCTTTTAGGCCTTCCTTAAGACCATTAAAAAGGAATTTCACAAAAGCTTACAGAATGCTTTATTCCTCAAAAAACAGATGTGGGTAAAAGAGGTCATACTCATTTAAGTTAAAGTGTACCTAAAGTCATTCAGGATTACTGAGAAAGCAAAAACAAAACTTAAATAAAAGCCTCTCATTAAGAAATTATATCTGTTACGTGTAAGGCACTGCTAAGCAGAAGGAGAAAAACCACGTTCAAAATATCATATTACATTAGCTATGTTTTAAACATATTCAATGCTCACTTTTCTTCTATCATTCTAGGTAAATACGACATTCAATTATATGTTTTAGTCATCTTTCAATCCATGCTATGAGTTATTTTCATATTCTCACTTTAACCTCTTCAGCCCATCATCTCAGTTTCCCAAAGTATTTAAGCAATTTTCTTTGACCTATCTCATTCAAATCTTAAGTCCAATCCTATCTGATTCTTTATCAAGGCCTTTTTTCTTCCTATTTTCCTATTTATTCATAATTCATTAAATTCCTCATCACCCAGTAATCCTAATCATTTCCTCTGGAATTCATCTATTCATAAAAACTATTAGTTTATCTTAAAGCCACAAAATTATAAGTTTAGAATTTTTCAGTTTTCCAGAATTATTCTTATGATTTTAAAATATTTTAATGCATTAAGGATCTTATTAAACAAATATTTAGTACATTTATTAAAAATTTTCATTATAAATCCATTTGTTTTTATTTTCCAATTTGGATAGTTTTGTCTTTCACCAAGGAAAGATATTTCAAATGAAAATGGCCTAACAGGGAAAGATTAATGTGTAGAAATAATGTTACTAATAAGAAAATTAACAATGGTTTCTATATGACAGAGCTAAGATACTGGGGTCGCTTGTTATTTTGGCTATAGTTTAAACCTTCAATAAAAATTGAGGGAGCTACTACAGAATTTGATAAAGAATATAGATCAATATAGAATTTGATGGTTGGAGTGAATGTGTTAAAGGAGAAAGAGCAAAGGTAAAACTTCACTCGTGGTTCAAATTTTGCAAATAACAGAATATTAGCTGTAGATTTTTAGAATGCTTAATTGACTGATCCAAAATGGCTATCAGACTTGGATAATGAGAAGAAATTAATGACTGGCTTGATTCCCATATTTATGTTAAAAAAAGTGGGCATATATATCTTATCATTATGCCTTAAAATCATCCTCTTCGTCATCAAGTCAAATATCGATCCTTTTTAAAAGTTTTAATGATACTGATAACATTGACCGATAGCCTGATTAATATCAACTCTATGTATATGTTAGTTTATAAGAAAATAATATAGAATAATTAAACATGAGATCCCTGCCTAGACCTCTAATCAATAAGTTTCCTCAATCCCTAGCTAGACCATTACTGACTATAAGTGTTCTTTATGCATATGGTAAAACAGTTTATATGTGTATAGACACATACAAGACTAAGATACAAACAAATTGCAGCCTCAATCCTATCAAAACTTACCCAAGGGTGTTGCCTGCCAGTCTGCCCAGAGTTTCAGAACCAGACAGAAACCATGGGGAGTCACTAGTCCTGCCTGGCCTGGATGTCCTTCCTGCCCCTGAGCCACTGCTCAACTTTGAACTGAAAATAAAAGATGGTAGATCAGTCACAAAACAATCCCAAACGGGTTAGGAACAAAACCTGGAATCCCAGGTCTCAATTCTCAGGGACTTATTCTGGTAACATACCAGCTTAAGCAACACCCTTGGGGAATATTCCATGCTAATCTAACTAAAATACTAAAACTTTAACTTGAAATTAGAAGACAGAGCTAAAATGTTTTATTCACATTAGCAATCCATTCTGTTCTCACTGTAAAAATGTTCAACAATGTAATTACAAATAAATGTTAAACATAACATTTAAGGTTAATTGTCTGATATTCAGTAAAATAATATATATCACCCACCAGTTTTTAAGCTCCCAAATTAAGGTTCATTTAAGCAGTCTAACTGTAGTCAAATCAGTTCTATTTGTTATGAACATTAAGGCAAAATTTTAATGTGACCTACAAAGTCAATCCAGCCAAAATAGACTCATATCAAAAAAGTCTATTATAGAGCCTATTACAAACTTCAAAGCATTCCACCCAGAAAGTTATTTCGACTAAATTCAAGTGATTCTCTGCTGATTTTAACTTTATTACGCTAAATGCAAAGCTAATAAATAGTTTGTTAAAAATGAAAAATACAATTAAAGTATGCTACTGTCAAGATATAATGCCTCACTTTTAGTTATGGGGACACAAAACCAAAGGCTATTAAAAATAAGTTACCCGAAGTTTAAACATATATTAAGTGGAAAGGACATATAGCCTTACCCATCATTATTGTCAGGTTTACCCAATTCCAATCTGTCTGGCTGAACTGAAAAACCAATCCTGCATACTCTGCCATCCTAAAAATAAGAGAAAAAAAATGAAATATTCAAAACAGAAGTATCTACATTTAAGTATAAATGTAAGCAATTTATAATAATAAATATACATATATTTATTATATATATATTTATTATATACATAATAAATATATATATATATAATAATAATAAGCATTTATATAGTTCTATCCTGGCCCCCAAAATGAGCTCGCACTCTGAGAAAATATCTGCCCACTCCCCCAAAAAGAACATCTTTAACTTCAAAGGACCTTCTATAATTAAGACATGACGAATTTATAATGACAAAATTCCCAAATTGCTTTAAGTTATGTAGAAATTCATAGAAAGCAAAAAAGACAAGGAATAAGAAGCTCTGAAAATATGTGACCTTGGGAAATCATTTAACCTCTTTCAGCCTCTCACAGTTTCCCCTTCTGTAAAATGAGGTACCAGAAACATGTACAGGCCCTTTTTCACCTCTAAAATTTCGTGTCTTTAATTGGGGAAAATGTGGGGAGCAGTAATGAAGTACCCAGGACAAGCTTCATCTTATTGGACAATTTGATTTTTAGTAGGTAACATGAAGATAATATTAAATAATTACATAGATTATCTTCAATAATTCTGCTTCAACAGATTGATATTTACCTCAAGAAGAAATGCAGCATGATTTGGTCCCACCACACACTGTTTAATAGTAGCCTGTTCCAATACATTCAATGGAGGGTGACTGAAAAATTCAAAACCAAATGTAATATTAAATAAATTTTAAGCGTGGGAGAACAGGGAAGAGTATGTAAAAAAAAAAATATAAAGACTTCAATTGGCATCCAAAATTACTAAAAAATTCGACATCAATTAAGATATGCTTATATATCACTTAAGATACCCTTTTAATTATTAATGATGATGAAGTTAACATACACGACATTACAGAGTTCACTTATACAAACAGTGGCCATGGAATCAAATGACCAAACTTGTAAGATCAATTCCTATATAACAAATGCCTCGTAACTGCTAGCTAAACTTGAAGTGGTATAACATGAACTTAATAGAATATGACCTGATTAAGTTAAGGGAACCCTAGAAAGCCTATTACTGTGGCTTTTAGACACAAAAGAGACAAAATATTTTTCTAGATATAAAAAGCAACTAAAAAGTCTTACCTGTTTAAATTATATTTGTTCAATTTCTCTGACACTTCCCGTAACCTGGTAAAAACAAACAAACTTCTATAGTGAATATGTCAAATATAAAACTTATTGCATGAAAACAGTAGAATATTCCCATCTGACAGGTAGATTTTATCCATTATTACAATGACAACTATCACGGTAGAACAAATAGGCTCATCGTTAAGGCATCGCTGATGAGTCATGGCAAAGCAACCTTTTGTTCCATAAAGACAACCACTAGTTAGACTCTCTGTTCCTTCTATCATTACAGATGAAACCTTTTTTTTTCAAATCCTAACGTCAATCCTTTAGAGCAGCAACAATACATGCCAAGTCAATTATTTCTCCCTAATAACGAAGGTGTTTTTCCCTAGGTATGCCTGCCATAATAAAATTTAGAATGGAATGAAAATAGGAAGGAGTAATGGACATTTCTGATACAGATCTGATCTAGAACAAGAAGCAATGAACTTAAACAAATTTGGAGTTCTGCTCTAGGCTCCACAGCTTACACAGAATTCAAGTACTCCTTTAATGAGTGTTTATACAGTTCTATCCTGGCTACCAAAATGAGCTGGCATTCTGACATACATGTCTGTGAACCTTACGACTGTGAACGAGTTACTTAAAATCACAGGCTGTTTCCTCACTTGATAAATCAGGATACTTCTGATCTGTGAATCTCACAGTTTCCATGAATATTTAAAGATAATATAAATGTTTAGACTACTATAAACCACAATATAAAAGGGCATTAATATTATTTTCCACAAAGAAAAGCAAAGTTAATCAAATTCATCAGAATAAAACAACTATCTTCCTAACCTCTATTTTATGTTAACATACATTGCTTATATTGTAATGTTAACCAATGTTAACATTACAATATAAGCAATGTCATATTTTAACTCAAGGTATAAGAATGTTAATATAAACAAATTATGTTTTTTAAGGCTATGATTTCATTAGTCAACTTTATTCTTACATTTAGCTTGGCAAAAGTTAAACTTCCTAATTGGAGAAATCAAAGCAAAAAGTTAATTCAGTTGCCTCTATCAAGATAGAGGTGGGGCTGACAAAAAAGGGCTCCATACAAACAACAGAAAACAAAAGGAAATTTTGTGACTTCAGGTAACCAATCTGCCATCTGCCATGGTCTCAATCAATTAATGGATAAGAATTTATTACGCACCAATGTCTATGCTAGATATACTGGGTATACAAAAACAAAATACAGTCTTTGCTCTTAAGGAAAGCAAGACACATCCCCTTATTAGGAGAGAGAGTTAGGACCTGAACTCAATCTGTGATATCACTGGTAGAGGGAACTCACTGTTACCCATGGAGGTCAGTACCTTCCACAACTAAGAGTTGCCTACTTTGAGGTCACATAACTTGGCCAGATTAAATCATCACATGGCCAGTACTGTCAGAGGCTTCACTTAAAACAGGCATTTCTGGATTTTAAAACTCTTTATTATACAACACAGGCCTCTCTAAGTGACTGCGTTGATACAAAATAAATACAAAGTAAATACAAAATGGCAAGTGAGGGTGTGGATATTAACAGCTAAGGGAAGAGAGGGCTCAATGTGTATGTTCCCACTTGAGCTGAGCATTGAGGGAAGCTGGGAGTTCCAAAAGGAGATATTGTATCTCTAGTGCTTAGCACAGTGCTTGGGTCTTAATGTTTGCTGACTTGACTTGTGATTTTTTTGTATGAAAAAGTCTGCAGACAAGTTTTCTAAAACTAGTTTTCTAAAAAATTCTTACGTCAATAACAATTCTGTTGTCTGAAAGAAGATGCTAAATATTCTATTATGCTGTTGCTTCTGATACATGAAATGAATAACCACAACCTTTAGCCAATTTACAAAGATTAATTTTTCTCTCAAAAGCCAGGCGTAGGCAGTTTGCAATGAATACCTCTATTTCTCCTGTATTTATCTGCAATGTCTCCAAGACAACTTCACCGGACTAGATTTTTTTTTATCTTTGCATTGGGGATTTTCCTACAGTAGTAAAATAAACACTAAAAAGTCACTACAAACTTTGAAAATTTATAAACAGGAAGCTATATGAAAATTGTTTTCTGTATCTAAAAATTAAAGCTTTTTTGTTTGTTTTTTACCAAATCCTAGCCTGGTAAATTGGATATTGGTGGCCCTATCTATCATTTCAAATAATATCAGCAGTGGAAGGGGGGAGGGAAAGTGGAAGAGCCAGATGTGGACAGAAAGTCAGCAGATTTAGGCTACAGTTTCAGCTGCATAACTATGTTGCCAAGTAACTGGATCACTTTAGACAAACTACAACCTATCTGGGGCCTGTGTGCCATCTGTAAAAGCAGTGGGACTAGATTAGCTTTATTATTCCTTGATAACTTAATGTTTATTATGATCCTGTAACTAGCAAAGGTGTAGGAGTCAAACCATTCTAGGTTTCTTTAAACAGTAGTCAATGATATTTTCAAGGCCTATAGCACTTGCATTTATCCAGTCCCTATTAGGTGTCAAACAGGGTGGGATACATGCCCTCAAGGAGTTTATATTGTAATGAATACCTATGGTAAATATAAATATGAAACACATTTAAGATAGTGAATGATATAGAGGGGGGTGGGAAGAGATCAAGAAAAGCCTCAAATGAAAAGTAGTATTTGAGCTGAGTTCTAAAGGAAAGAGGAAGGGGGTAGTTTTAAGAAGGAAAGGAGAGGGACTGCATCATAAATTCTCAGTTGCCAAATCTTGCCATTTCTATCTCCACAACATTTTTAACATTTGACCCCGTTTTTTCCACTGCCACATCTACTATCTTAATTCAGACCCTAATCACCTCCCTATTTCTGTGGAAAGCACCACCATCCTTCCAAGTTCCCACAATCATACCTTGGTATCCTCAACTCTTCACTCTCCTTCACTACACAAATCCAATTAGTTACCAAATCTTGTTATGCCTACCTTCATAGGCTCTCTCATCTGACCCTTTTATGACACAGCTACCAACCTACCTAGTTCAGTCCCTTATCACCTCTTACCTACATTACTACAATAGCCTCCTAATTGTTCTCTCCAACTCTAGTCTTACACATAACACAGCTGCCATCCATCCAAAGTGGACTTTTTCCATATTCCGTATCTGTGCTTGTGCACAGATGCCATCTCTCCATTCCTATAATGCAATCTCCTGCTTACCTATGCCTCAAGGAACCTCTCTCTTCCTTCAAGACAAAGCTCAACCACAACAGGTAGCCTTTCCCAATTCCCCAAATAAAATGGCCTGCCCTACTTTGCACTGATTTGTGTTTATTCCCTTTATGTGAATTCTATATGCTTACATATGTACTTTTTGTCTTTCGTAGTGTAAATTTCTTGAGGAAAAAGACTGCTGAATTTTTGTACTCATATTCCTCAAGGCCTAGCAAAATGATTAATACATAGATGTTCTGTTGCTTGTTGATTGCTTCCTATTTGAACTTAATTTTATCTCTTGCTTTTATACTGAGCTCAAATTTTTTATCCCAGAATACTAAATGAACCTCCAAATGTAACAACTAAAACCCTCTTCTAGTAACATCACTATAAAACTATAGAAAAAAAGAGGAGTGCCAGTTTGATAGGATGATTTTCAAAATGTTAGTTAAATGTGACATCTAGGCCCAACTAAATTCCTGAAAAAACTGAATGCACAGTCTAAAAGTATTTAGGAAGGGGAACTGGTGGATCCCTAGAAATTATACAGGTTCATTAAAAACAAGTTAAATCAAAAGAAGTTAAGTTCCCTTTTCTTACATGCTTATAAGACTAGTAAATCAGAAAAATATTATAAGCATGGTTTATCTAGATTTCGGCAAGTCACACGATAAAATTCTCCATGATATCTTTGTAGGACTGCCTCGCACACAGTAGGCACTTAAGTCAATTTTTGTTGAATTGATTTGAAGATGAAAGACATTGGATAGCAGTGGTTATACACAAGCTTGGCTAGATAAAGCATCCTAACTAAAATATTATGATTACTCTATTAATAATGTCAACTTGGAAGACTGTATCAGGTAGCATTAACACTCAATTCTGTGCTTGGTTCCCTGTCCTATTAATTATTTCTTCTGCATGATGACTTAAAATTCATGTTTACCAAAAATGCAAATGACACAAAACTGGGGAAAAATACATAATGATAGAATGAGAGTTCGAAAAAAACAGAAAATATTGAATATCAAAACCAATTAGATGATATTTAATAATGGCAAAAGTAAAAACCTGCAATGAAGGGTCAACAATTCAACTGCTCAAGTCCAGAACAGCAATGTGAGTTAAACAGCTCAAGTAGTAAGAACTGAAGGTCTGTATATCTGATTTAAGATTTAAAATGGGTCACAGTGAATGCCATTATTAGGTTGTCTTAACAGAAGTATGGTGTTAACAACAAAAACCCACTGAATAGTCAAGTCTCAAGTAGAATATTCAGCAGTCGACAATGATCTTAATTTGGACACCATCAAACTTGAATCACCAAGAAGGGATAGTAGTTTCAAACTAAAATTTAAACTTTAAATTGTAACATTTAAAGAATCATACAAATTTAACTCATGTAGATTCAGCAGGTGAAAGTTGAAATATTGTCACCATAATAAGATTCAGTGGATCAAAAATGTAAAAGTCTGCCTGCCACCCTAAGTTTTCAAATAAACATAGAATAAATTCTTGGAATGCTGGTCAAGAATCCTGCAGAGAATACGTGGGCTAGGCTAGTTGACCTCTAAGGTCTTTTCCAACTTTAAGATTCCAAATAAATGAAATAAAAATGGGTTTTAATGTTGAATACATTTCTAATACACATTGAGCAGCTTTGTGAAAAACCTCTGAATACAATTTTAAACCCTGCTTATATCTATCATCCTACAAAACCAAACTTCTAAAGTCTTAGGGTTATTAATTTGGATAAATTACTACCTGTGGATTAGTTTAAAAAGTCCTCAAATGAGTATGAGAAAGAAATTTCTTAAGCATAACAACAGAAGTAAATTATAGAATGGGAAGTAGCTTGCATTAGCAATGAAAATTATAGAATCACTAAAGGCCTGACACCACACTCATTTAAATCTGTAAGTTAATCATCATCTCTAAGTATTTATATTATATGGCACTCATCAATTTAAAAGAGCTTTATCCAAACATTTAAAATGCCCTAAATTATGAACTATTTCCTCAATAGCAGCTTTTAGAAAGACCTCCGTGTGTGTGTGTGTGTGTGTGTACACACACCCAGATGCACAGGAAATTTTTAAAATGTACCCATAAGGCCAGCACATAGTTATGAAAAATAACACTAGGAGATGAATTTTGCTGCAAAGCAGCCTCAGTTCTGTATTTAATCTCATTCAAGCACAATCAATAAGGTAGCTGGATAGGTTAGCAGTAAGTGCCTAACAACGTCCAGTACTTCCACATAAAAGATTATTTTGTGGGCAGATAAAATAATCAATTTTATCACTGAAAATTTTTAGGTTATTTTATAAGGCTAGAGAAGTAAAAAAAAAAACATTCAAATGACTTCAAGCTTTAAATAAAATATTAAAGTATTTGGAATGAAATTATTTCATCAGAACTTAAGACCCCAATTTAACATCCTACAAAGTTCTCTTAAAGCTGACTTGAAGCCTACAACTTTTTCTTATCCACATCACAGAAATGGTTGAAAAGAGATACACAGCTGAACATTCATCATATGGAACAGTCTTTAAAAAGTATATCCACTTAATTTTGTACATGGAATCAGTGACACTGACTTACATTATCATTTCAAAGATGTTTTGTTTAGTTTCAAGTTTCTCTGCTTCCCTACCACATTATCAATTAGTATATAGTTCATACAAAGTAAAATGTAAAGCACTAGGACTTGCAGAGTAAATCCTTCCAGGGTATGACCTAAATGACTAGCCAAAAGCTCTAATTCTTCAGAAAGGCAAATAGGTAATGCAACCTGATGCATTCCTTCAAGAAAATGTTTCTTATGCCTCCATACATATATGTCACATTCAACTTTGATCACTTCAATGTGTCAAAAGGAGGTTTTAACTAGTATGGTATATGTCGGTGGTCCCTAAACTTTTTTTTTTTTGCTCATAGCCCAATATCATTCTCTGCTATGAGAAACCTGGCTAAGTTGTATACGATTTACAACAATCATGCATTCATACGTAGCTAATAAGGATAAATTCCACATAATTCATAGTATACTCTGTGCACATCATCTGAGAACCACTGGCACACATAATAGATTACCTAGGCAGGCACCTAAGGAAGATGTTATTCTTTCCTGCTATGGTAACAGTCATTAAGAGTTATCTTGCTATTCAAAGACCTCTACAATGTCTCCAATCACCATTCCAATCTTAGTTCACACTCATAAAATGCTATGACTTCAAACTAAACTGCTTGTTATTACTCAAATAAAGAAGCATCTTGTGGAAGATTAGAAGAAACACAAGAGTTGTTTCCAGAGGATCTGATTTTGAATACCAGCTACTCCTTGTTCGAGGTCATACAGACATACAATTTAACCTCTGGATCTCAATTTCATCTGTAAAAGGAGGGAATCAGATAACCTCTAAGAGCCCATGTAGTTCCTACTCATATGCCCTTTACTTTGCCAGGTCAGTTCTTGTTCAGGGCAGTCTCAAGCTCCTATGCCATCCCCCTTCACCTGCCCCTATTAGTCTGAAGGATGAGTTAGTATTTGCACAATGCCCAGAGCATATATTATCGCCTTCTTGAAACATCCCATAATCTATCTCTCATTCATCTTTGCCTGTCTTTTGTAATTCTCTTATAATCATATTCTGGTGGGTTTTTTTATTTTGTTTTGTTTTGTTTTTTACAACTGTTGGGTATATGCTTTAATCACACCTAATAAACTGTAAACTTGGTGAATCTTTTATTTTTCGATGTCACCATCACCACTCCAAAACCTAATTATGGACAAATGATAACTGGAACTTAAATATTTGTTCTATGAGAAAAACAAGAAATGGCAGTGAACAGAAAAGTAGCAGAAATCATTCTGATATGAAGGGCTTTATAGGGGGAATATAATAGCAAAAGACTTACAGGAACATAAGAACTGGCTTCCAATTGGTTCCATGTTAGTGGATTTTCGCACTTGTTCAAGTCAAGATACCCTACCTTCGTACCCAAGTAATTTGCCAAAAAATAAAAAGATAGCCTTGCTGATTTGGATTTACACATTTTAAAAAAGTTACTAAAATATCTATATCCTTTGACCCTGAGATTCAACTGCTAAGCACATTCCCTAAGAAGATCAAAGACAAAAAAAAGATTCTTATTAACATTTTTTATAATAGAACTGAAAACTAGAGTCCCATCAATCGGAGAACGCACAAACCAAATGTAATAAAATTGTTATTCGATGGCAAAATTACGACTCTACCATAAGAAATGACAAATATGAAGAATTCAAAAAAGCCTATCTGAAGACGGTTAAATTAAACAAAATTCACAAAGTTTACAATGGAAATGGAAAGAACCAAAGGAGGAAAATGCAACCCACTAAATAACATAGTATGTATTTTAATTAATGGCAACCCTGGCCCTGAAGTAAATATAACTTCTCTTCTTGGCCGAGGGGCTATGATATGGAAAATTGAACATACTGCCCAATTTGGTTAATATGCTGTTTAGTTTTACAGAACTTTTTTTCACCTCTTTTAAAAAAAGCATTCTTTGTTACAAAAGAAGGTTCACTAAGAAGGAAGAATACATTTAGACATTACAGTGATATAAAAGATAAATTTAAGAACTGCAAAAGTTCTGAAAAAACCTAGTCTATTACAACAAATTGAGCACTTCAGTAATACCTCATCAAGTGGACTATAGCTAGAATTGTAAAGTATTTATAAGTTTTATTACCTTCAAATAATAACTTACTATAACTAATAAAATATAAAGTAAAGGCTTTGGAGACCTAAATTTGACCACTAATATTTTAACTGAGCTAAATGCAGTCAAAAATGATCATCTTCCCATATACAAATGGTTTTCTTTAGTCCTTTTTGACCACTCTATGTCAGATACCACTTGATTAGAAGACTTGGGTTCTAATTCTCACTAAATAACCATGAACTAGTAAATGAAAATTATTGGATCTCAGTTTCTGTTACATATTCTTAAAAAGGAGTCTGAGGAGGAAGGGAGCAGAAAGGTCAGATAATAAATGTTCTTGAATATTCAAAATGAACTAAAAAGGACTTTATGGGAGATACTATACACCTCCAGAGAAAAAAACTGATATATGGAAGTATGTATTATATAGTTTCTCGTATGTGTGTATGTGTGTGTTTGTGTGTGTGAAATGTTGTGGCCTTGTCTAGTGCAGGGTTGGAAGACAGTTTGAAACTCAAAATATAACCAAAAATAAATAAATTTTTTTTCAAATGTTCTCTAAAATTTCATAGCCCATGATTTTATTATCATACATCTTGAAAAATCAGCTGCAGATTCTTTATCCATAACGGACATCCCTTTTACAATGTCTTTGAAAAATGACCACCCAGTTGCCACATAGAGATCTCCAGTGAGGGGGAATACCTCCTAAGGCAATCCATGCCATTTGGAACAGTGGAGCTGAAATCTCCCACTGCTCGAAGTTCTGCCTCCCGGGGCCAAACTGATGAGTCCCTTCCATAGGACTGTCCTTAAAGCACTTTAATAGTTATCGTGCACCCCATATTACCTTTTTACATCCCCAACTCCTTCAACCAATTCTCATATTCCATGGTATCCAAAGACTCTCCTCATCTTCCTGGTCAACACTTTCTGGAACAGTCCTAGTTTGTCTACAACATACCTGAAATACGATACTAAAAATTCAAGATGTGGTCTCACCGGGGCAGTGTACAGTAGTGTTATCACTTTCCTCATTCTGGACAGTGTATCTCTCAATCCAGCCATAACATCACATCAGCTTAGATGGTTAAATTGTCACAGACTTCTCATTTTAACATGTAGTCCACTAAACTCCCTGCACCTTTTACATTTGAATCCAACCCAGTATAGTAATGTCTTCCATATCCCACCTCCCTACAATTTGTGAAACCAAATTAAGAACTTTACAGTCATCGCTAATGAATGCAATCTAAGTAGATTCTGTCCATTCTTATAGTGTGCCAAGCTCTTTTTGGATGACTTTGCTATCCTATGTGTTACAGATATTCACATGTAAGTGTTCCTTGAGGTAATAACTGTTTCATTGTTTGTATGTATGATTACTGATTGACTAATCTTCCCCTCAGTTTTACGTTATCTAAAAACAGTCCACCTGTGCCTTCATCTAAATTTACGATTAAAATGTTGAACAAGAGTCTACTACTAGAAGACCCTACTAAAGTTTTCCCTTTTAGCTAATAATATATCCATTAATGGCAACTCTTCGGGTACAACAATTCAATCAGCTCCAAATCTACATACATGTGCTATTATCTAACTCACATCTCTTCACCTCGGCCACAAATAGAACATGAATGATTCCACCAAATGATTTACTGAAATCCAAGTACACTCTATTTACAAATCTAAAATAACATAATCAATTTCCCAGGATGAAAATTCTACTAATACTGAGCACAACCTAGTATGACTTTTTAAATACTAGGGAACTATCTGAAATACAAAAACATTAGGTAACTTGAAGGATGGCACTACTAGTAAATGTCTGAAGTGAGACTTGATTGCAGAACACCAAACCCAGTATTCTATCGATCCACACCATCCTAGCTCTATCTTGTCAAAAAAAATCAATGAGTTTAGTATGACACAACTTTATGAAGTCGTCACAATTCAGTGATTTCCCTAACTGTTCTTTTAAAAATCCTTTTAAGGTTTTAGAATTTTGCCAGGAAGCAATGAAAATTAAGGTAATATTTGCCTGTCTCCATCCCAATAACACCTCTCCAATTCTCCATGATCAATATGAGTCCCTGGATTTCTTGGACTGCACCTAAAATGGGAGGTGGAGCAGATAGAGCACTAGACCTGGAGTCAGGAAATCTGGGTTCAAATCCAGGTTCAGACACGACTAGCTGTATGACTGGGCAAATGACTGAATCTCCTTTCACCTCAGCTTCCTCAAACATCAAATGGGAATAACAAAATTGACTTCCCGGGGTTGTTCTGACGATCAAGTGAGATAATATTTGTAAAATACTTAACCCAATTTACCCTGGTACATAGTAAAGGCTTAATGAGTATTTATTTCCTTTTTTCTTTCCTATAAAAATGTCAGTTATTTTAGGCAGCTAGGTGGCACAATGGATAGAGCGCTGGGCCTGGAATCAAAAATGGCCTCAGAAACTTACTGGCTATGGGACCTATGTAACCTGCATGCTTCAGTTCCCTCTACTGCAAAATGGGAATAATAGCAATTTCTGCATAAGGTTGTTGTGAGGATCAAATAAGGTTATTTATAAAGTGATGAGAGTCTTAAGACTGTGCCTGGCACTTAATTAATACGTTCTCTTCCCCCTTATCCCTTTCTATTGCTCCCTTTCTTAACTGTTCTGCTCCTTTAAATAAGAGTTACACTTCCTGAGCCATGGCAGGCCTGAGTTCCACTCATATCCAGGCTCAGTGACACTGACAAGACTGAAATTGCATCCCCATTATTTATCCCGTATGTTGGCATCTAAGATCAGAAAATCATCTTGGTGAGCTCTCTTCAATATTTTCTCTAGTAAATTACTGATCTCTATTCTTGCTTTCCAATCTGCTTCTCTATAAAGTACCTAGCTTGGAAATACATGTGGGAATCTTGCTCTTTTCTCTCCCTTTTCAGGTAAAAAAATCAGATTCTTGAAACTCCAGGAAATTCTATTTTTGCCAATTTTCATTAAGTACATTCCATCCCTGACCATTATTCTTGTATTTTAACCTGTAATTCAGAAATCTAAATCTTCCACATTTCTTCTGACTTCTCTATCAGCTACGTGTCTCCTCTATCTCTAACAATGACTGTTTCACTCCAAGAATAAATCATTGCTCTTTTGACTTTTTAATAGCAAATATTCTTTTGTTCAATGACTGATCCTGCCTCTTAGCTTTGATGAATTCTACGCTGACACTCAAATCTTAATCTCAAAGTTCCAGAATCTCCAAATACCAAAACATCCAACAAAACCACTTCTTTGATGTTTCGGACCATCATAAAAATGTCCAAAATAAATTTGTACTCTCCCCTCACTTCCCCAGAACTTCCTTAATTCTATCAATGATACAACCATTCTCCAAGTGATACAGTTAATGACCCTTATATTTGGGGACTAGGAAAGAGCACCTGCATAACCTCCATTATACATCTTCTATGACATTAGCAAATACTTCACCTTTGATATCATTATAGTGACATCTGTCATGTAGTCATATATAGTTCAGATATACAGGTAAGACTTCAAGGAGAGTAAAATCCTCTATTAAAATCAACATTATCCACTGAGTTAGATCTTACATTTTCTATACCCCTCAGTCAATTATGCAACTTTTAAATAGTGGCCCACGGCACAAAAAAACCTAAAAACAGTCTGTTAAAAATTGTCCGTTCCCTTATGATATATATCATAGTGCAGTAACTAAACCAGCAGCTCCTGGAGCCAGAGGTCTAGATTCAAATACTGCCTCTAACATTTATTTGTTATATAATTACAGGAGTAATTTAATCTCTTTAAGGCTCACTTCCTTCCTTTGTAAAATGACAGTATCACCAACCAGAGAGAGGCAGGTTAGGTATGTCTCTCACAAAACTTTGATCACGCTAATTAAATAACATATACAAAAGTGTTTGGGAAATCTCAAAATATATACAAATTTGAACTGTTCTCATGTTTTCACCAAGAATGACCAAAATTTGTACACTAGATAGTACCCCAAAATAGAAATACAGATTTTGAAGTAAAATCCAGCTAAAAGCAGAATGTATTTTAAATTATTTTGCTTTTTGTGGAAATTTTTTCAATCTTGCTCCTCTAAGACAGCTCAACAGTTCATGTCCAAGTTCTTTTTACAAGTGTCACCTGTAGCACAATTTTCTTTTGAGTGTTATTTCTTGAGAACAAGATAGTCTCGTCACATAACACATGGGGCTCTGGAAGTCAAAATGTCCAAATATGGGCCCACTATTGTTGTAAATGAGAAAAAAAACACAGTATAAAAAAATCCTATTAATGGGGGGGCGGGGGGGGGAAGGGGTATCAGAATAATTTACATTAGGAGCACATCAACAATACTCTGAGGACTTATTTTCTTCAATTGCTTTTCAGTTTTCTTAAATGATATTCCTCCAAATCTTTGGGCCTGCTACTCTTCTGTGTTGTTTGATAAAGGCTGTATTTAAGATGGTGCTTTCTAACTGAAATAGTTCCTGGATTCTTTTAATCTCCTCATTCTGACAACTGCTTTGTATATGGGTCAAACCTACCTAGAGAACAATAAAAACTCCAATGTCCTCACTCATCCATTTAATTATTCATATGGATCTATGACTGTATTGTTTCTGAAGTTCCTTCCAACAATGCATAAGGCAGTCTACCTAATCTTGCCCATCCTGTACATGTTCAATTACTCTCAAAAGTTCAACACATGAGTTCCACACAACAAGCTGGATGCCTTCCTGGCTGTCTCCCTGTCATCCCTCAATCCTGTCATGGTACCAAGTCTTCTTTTCTCACCATACAGTTCTCTGATGGTATTCTTCACTCCTGTTTTTCTTAATTTTCATTACTGTTGCATCCAACTCACACCTGCTATACATCTCTCTACTGTCCTCTGTATTAAGAGCGTTCCTAGTTCTCTGGAGGCGATAGCATTCTAGATCTTACTGCCACAATGGAACACGAACAAAATACAACACAATACACATTTATTTAGCACCTACTACGTGCCAGGCACTGTACTAAGTGCACAAGGAAGAAAAAATCCTTGACTTCAAGAAACTTACAATCTAACAGGGAAAGACAACACACAAAGGGAAAGGCAAAGAAGGCATGATGATGGAGTTGAAACTAAGCAGTGCAGTTAGTGGGAAAAGAAAGAGCTTTAACTTTAGCTTTAGCTTCTAGGCCCTCTTTAAAGAGGTTTTGGGAAAAGTTTTATGCTCTGTCCTCCAGGGCCTCCAATCAGAAAGACACAGAAACTGCGGGTAATGATGAGGTGTGAAAGCAAAATGAAACATCTCCATGATGAAGAATTTCCTGGAGAAAATGGTAGAATTAAAAGGATATGAAATAGGATTAGTAAATGTACAATTTCCTGAAAGCAATCCAGCCTGTTCTCATATCCACCTTTTCAACTCTGAGTCCCACTCTTCCTGTCTTCCACAGACATAAAGGGCTGTTGGACTGGATGTAAATCTAAATGCATGCTGAAATCTGTGCAACAGATCATCAGCATCCTCTCGATCTTTCTTATGTGGACAGGCCAAACCCCTTTAAATGATTATAGATCTCTTCTATAAAGAGACTGCAATATTCTTAATCTCCATGTAATCAGCACAATGTCACCTGCCAACTTGAAGGACCTTACCACCCACAAGGAATCTCTCTGATCTAGATTTTGCACTGTATCTCTTCTGTCACTTAGTACAGTATTTGGCACACAGTAAGCACTCAACAAATACTTGTTGCCTACTTGCCTGCCATCATAGTGTTGAACAGCCTTGGCAAGTACACATCTCCTTGTTTTATGCCTCACAGGTTATTAACAGAAGGTCAGGGAAAATGGTTATTTATGTTACATCCTCTAAGCAATCTCAAATGATGTTGATATAGGGACAAAAGACATCTTGATGTAAAAGAACAAGTAAAGTGGTATTTTATTCTACAAAATCACATGTTTTTTCATCATCAACCAACTACAAAGATAATGTGATGCATATATTCTCCAGACATCAGGTATCAAACATGCAGCCCACAACAATCTAAGTGCAACTCAAACCAGATCAAAAAGTAATTGAGAAATATTTAACAAAATAAAAATAAAATAGAACACAAATAATGTTGATATGTTTCATATTGATATATGGTTTTCTAAGTCAAAATGCAATACACAAGGAAACTCATGGATGGTTCATCTCTTTCTATGAGTGTGACACCACACCTCATTTCATTCAGTTAATTGTGAAAAGGTAAAGATGGATACATTTTTGCATATTGCTTTCAAAAACCTGCTTTTTCACTAATGACTCTTAAGACTTTGTACCAATGGGAGACAGGCATATATATGAGTAATTGTTGTTCTTTTCACCTTCCTTTAGTGTAAATAATGCCATCAGTGCAACTCAGATCTTCATCACCTCCAGTATGGATCTCCTCTATACATACTCGGTCCAATCTGGATGCTCTTCCTGCCTTTGTTCTCTTTAATGCCATTTCTACCTCTTCTGATAAGTACAGCTGAAACTAGGATATTAGGGTCCGAACGTGGTATTTCCAATGTCCTTGAAAAACCAAATAGTTTGTTGAAAATGTATGGATATTTTTCACATTTCTTGTGCTTTTTAAGTTTTCCTTTCATTTTCACCCCTGAAATTACTTAAGATTAATTTGCTTAGTTTTATAGAGTACTAGATGGCATCTAGGTGGCACAGTGCACAGAATGCTGGGCCTGGAGTCAAGAAGACTCATCTTTGTGAATTCAGATAATTACTAGCTGCATAACTGTGGGTAAGTCACTTAACCCTGTTTGCCTCAGTTCCACATCTGTAAAATGAGCTGGAGAAGGAAATGGCAAACCTTTCCAGTGTCTTTACCAAGAAAACCCCAAACGGGGTCACAAAGAGTCAGACACAACTAAAAAACAACTCAACATAGAACTTTGGACCTGGAATTAGAAAGACCTACATTCAAATTCTGTCTGTGACCCTGCCTGTGGGACCCTGGACAAATCACTTACCTATTTGAACCTCAATTTCCTCATTTGTAAAATGGTCACATAACAACTACCTCACAGGCTTGTTGGAGATGATATAAAGCATTCTGTAATGCTTCAAGTGCTTTAAAAATTATCATTATTATCACAATGCTATAGAAATTCTAATAATTATCATCATCCACACTAATATTTTGCAATTAAGTCCGCATTCTAACCTGGTGTTACCATCAGCAACCATCTTTAGCCATCTGGCAAGAGAGCCTCAAGTTTGATAAGGCATTTTTTAAGCTATTTTTCCTTCTTGTGACAATTTACACTGGCTAAAATTCTGAATTAATTATAATTAGTGTCAATGTCATTTCTATTTTCCATGTCCCATTTTTTTCTATTTTTATATTATAAAACCAAATTTAAATTATCAACCAAAAATATTTTTGGTTATTGGATATTTCAATATGCAAATAAAGGAATCATACATCGAACCAGATTTTTTTTTTAGTTTATGTTAAATTTAACCTGGTAATTTAAAAAAAAAAGCCTTCCATGTCTCCTTTTGAACTTACTTATTTTTCTGAGTATTTTTAATTTTTTACATTTTTAAACACTGTCTGACTTTCCCCTTGTATCCCTACTCTTCCCAGAGAAACCTCCCATGTAACAAAGAATATTCTTAAAGCGGAAAAAAAATGGGGGGAAGGGGAAAAAACAGTAAAACCAATCAATACATTAAAAAAAAAAAAACCCAGTATAGATGCATGTAGTTCCCATCTCTGAAAATGAGTTACAGGAGGTGTTTTCTCATAGCTCTTCTTTGGAGACAACCTTGTTCTTTGTAATTTTGCAACATTCACTTTCAAGTGGTTTTGTGGAAGTGGTTCTTTCCATTTATATTGCAGTAGTCATTGTGCATATAGTTTTCCTGGCTCTGCTTGCTTCACTCACAAGTTCATACTCAGTCTTCCTCTGCTTTTCTGTATTCACCAAATTCATGTTTGTTATAGCACTATAATATTCCAGTATGTTCACTTGCCATTTGTTCAGCCATTCCCCAATCAATGGGCATGTAATTTATTTCAGACTCTTTGTTCCTACAACTGCTGCTATGAATACTTCGGGGTCCAGAGCCTTTCTTTTTGTCAATTACCTTCTTGGGAGAATCAGATATATCAAGTAGCAAAATCTCTGAATCAAAGGATATGGATATTTTATTCACTTTATTAATATAATTCCCAACTGCTTTAGAAAATGGTGGTACTAATACGCAGCTCCACCAATAATTAATGTGCTTTATCTTTACTGTACCCCTCTCCAACAATGAGTTTTCCTATCTTTTGTCATCTTCGCCTGTGATGGTTGTGAGGTTAAAACTTTCAAGGTTCTTTTGATTTACATTTCTCTTAATATTAGTGATGATGGGCATTTGTTCATGTTGCTATTAGTAGTTTGCAAATTCTTCTGAGAACTGTTCATATCCTTTATCACTTATCTATTGGGGGATACCTTTTGGTATCTAAAGTATCTCCATTGTTTCTATGTTTTGGATACTAAATCTTTAGCTATGAAATTTGACAACGAAGAATTTTTCTGATTCTTGATGAATCAATTTCGTTTGTGAAGACACTTTTCAATTTCACATAATCATCTAATTTATCTTGTGTAATTGCCTCTACCCCTTGTTTGGTTAAGAATACGGCAAACTATTGCTGAGAAAAGTATATGGTTTGTTTTTCTAATCTTTTTATACAGGGTCCCTAAAGTCTGGACACACAGGCAAAAATGCGTATTTTCAAGAAATGAAATTTTCAACATTTTATTTAATTGGAATATTAACAAATAACATCTTCAATATGATTTCCTCATTTGTGATGCAAAGGTTGATGCCCTTTTGCAAGATTCATGTGAACTCACAATAACCACATTGCCATCAGTTTTAGCACATACACTCTTTATACATTCAATCAAGTGTGCTGTATCTGTGATTTTCATTGAGTACACCTTCTCCTTTAGCATACCCCAGAGAAAAGGAAGTCAAAGGGGCTAAGGTCTGTTCATATTCCAAATATTTCAAAATATGCCTTTTTCCTATGTGTCCAGACTTTAGGGACACTGTAGTAGATTTTTAATTTTCAGGTCATGTATACAGTTGGAATGTATTGTGGAACATTATATAAGGTGTTGACCTAAGCCTAATTTCTGCCAGACCGCCTTCCAGTTTTCCCCGCAGGTTTGATCCATGAGAGTTCTTTTATCTTAAATAATGTAGGTTTTCTAATTTACTAAGCTCCATTATTTCTGATTCTCCCCTTTTCTAGTCTGTTCCAATTGATCTAGTTCTCTATTTTGGTGCAGTAGATAAGAGTGCTGGACCTGGAGTAAGGCAGACTTGAGTTCAAATGCAGCCTCAGACATTTACTAGCTATTTGACCCTGGACAAGTCTCTCCTAACCTCTTCTGTAAAATGAGAGTGATAATAACACCCACCTTCTGTGGCTACTGTGAGGGTCAAATGAGATTATATTTGCAAAGCACTTTGCAAACTTTTAAGAGCTATATAAATGCTAACTACCATTAACTAAGACAAAATGGTTACGATGACTGCTGTTTTATATTTTGAGGTCTGGATGTGCTCTCCTCCTTTCATGCCTTTCTTCACAATTTCCTTTGGTATTCTAGGTATTGTTACTCCAAACGCACTACTTATTATCCACTTCTGTAAAGCATCGATTTGATAATTCAATTGGTATAGTACTAAAGCTAAATTAACTCTGGTGGTATTATTATATTGGCATGGCCTGGCCACGAGCACTGAATATTCCTCCAGCTGTTTAGGTTGTTCTTTATTTCTTATAGGAATACTCTGTAACTGAATCTATACAAATACCGAATGTGCCTTAGATTAGCTCCCAAATACTTTATACATTTTGGTAATTATTTTTGAAAAGGATTTCTTTTCTATTGTTCTTCTTTTGTTATTAAAAAGAAATTCTTTTGATTTTTGTGGGTTATTTTTTAGCCTGCAACTTTGCTGAAGCTATTGTCCTCATCAGATTCTTTGCTGACTCCTTTGGATTTTCTAAGTAAATCATCATTTTATCTCCTCTTCATCTTTACATTCTTTTCTCATGTTACTATTGCTAGTCATTTATAGAATTATATCAAACTTATGATTTTATTACTAGTTTAAAAAGTTCAAGATTAATTGTTTCAAATGTACACAGCATCTTTTACATTATTGTTATTCCCAATCTTTTATGGTATGGATTCTTTTATATATCTTCTTTTTACAATCAAAGAACTGAAGGACCTTTTACATGAGAGTAGTTGTTCTGAAGTTGCCCAAGTATTCTCAATGGGCAACAAAAAAAGTAAATTCAGTAATGTCTTTATACATGACTTTGTTATTTTTCATAATAGCATCCATATATTCAAATGAATCTATGGTGTCCTGATGATGATCACAGCCCATTTATGCACATCTTTTCTTAATTTCAACTTATGGGGCAAGGGTGAGGATTATTCAAAGTACTGAGGGTCTTTCTCAATTTCTTTTAACATCATGAATATATCTGTATAGCAGATGGGTTATACATCACTCATTTTCACCAAATAAGCACCCAATCCTTTTTTTAAAAGTCATATTTTTAAGGGAATCATTTATTTTAGTTCTAATTCATAGCTCCTTATTTATAAAATTACATTATATACCTTTGAAAAGGTATATATACATGCATTATATTGCTTTGAAAAGCCCTAAATGCATCAATAATTGCCATGTCTAATTTGTTAAGATTTGCAAAGCACTGTTATCTCTTTGATCCTCACAAAATCCCTATGAAAGTCTTCACAGGTAACAGTACTGCAGTCCCACTTTACAGATTAGGAAAACCAACTCTCAGGGAGCTAAGTGACTTACCTATCTATGGTCATACAGTCAGTGCAAGAAATGGGAGTTGAATCCATATCTGACTCCCAGTACATCTCCTGTCCACTATACCACCATGTTACACGAGACATTATTCCATCTATTGAAGATGTGTTCTTTATTATATTGAATAATGCTGCATATTGTTAGTGCTAAACAATGATCAAAATTATAATGCTTGATATGCAACTGGATTCATGAACTTCTTGCAATAACTACTACCACCAACAGCACCTACCAGGGAACAACTAAAAGTATAGGGTATCCCAAAAGTCTTAGTGCAATTTTAAGCTTTGATAGCTTGTATAGTAATTTCTCCTTAATCCCCAAAGAAGCAGAGTAAGATGCCATTCATCTAATCTAGCATCTCACACTTGGGTAAATTCAGTAACCCTCTCATATCTATCTGCATTCTCTAATGTATCTTAAACATTAATGCCAGACCAGTCTTCCAAAAACTACCCATTTCATCCCATCAGTCCCCTGCCCAAGAACCTCGACTGACTCCCCAATGTCTCTAGGATAAAATCTAAAGTGTTTCAGAGTCTAGGATTCATGGTTCCCTACAACATTCTCCTATCTAGATATCTCCCACTACTCCTCACTAAAAATATACCTCCTTTGTAGCCAAATGGTCTTGCTCAATGGCCCTTACAAACAGGTCTAAACTCTGACTTCAAACGTTTGCTCCTGTTCTTTATACCTTAAGCCTATAGAAAAAATTAGCCAGTCTTCAGAACCCAGATCAAGTTCTTAATAGCCCTTCCTGAACACACTCATCCCAAAGTAATCTCTCTCTTCTCTGAAGTTATATTACTTTACATTTTTCTATGATGACTTTAGTCTTGCACATATGGACCCTAAAAACAAATTAGACAAGTAGAGGACAGGAAAAGCATGATGAAATAATATTTCTTAAAATGTTGGGGATTTTAGTGGATTGCAAATTCAATGATCAGCAGAATGAAAACAGCCCCCCCCCAAAAGCTAAACATCTTAAAAGACAAATTAATAGGTGCAACAGGTCTAGATGGTGTCAGGTTCGAGGCATTGCATTTTAGGAAAAAACCCAAAACAGAAAAGCGACCAGGATTACAATGTGGTATAGTGGAAAACACAATGGATTCAGAGATAGCGGGCTAGGTGAGACTCCTAGCTCTGCTCCTCATTTATTTGTGTCCCCTTAAGCAAGTAGCTTACTCTACCTTGAACTCAGTTTCCTCATCGGTAAGAGGTTGTCCTAGATAACTTACAAGGTGCCTTCTAACTATCAGTCTGTGAACTTTGAGACTGATGAGGCTTACAGTCTATGCCATGAAATAATAGTAATAGGACGTTCTGCCTCCAGAGAAGCGACCGGGGGGGGGGGGGGGGGGGGGGGGGGGGGGGGGGGGGGGGGGGGGGCGGGGGGGATACATAGGCTGTAGTAGAAGGGCTACTGGCGGAAAAATGAACAGATGTATTCCCCTTGGTGCCCTAGGACAGACTTGGAACAACTGGTTGAAATTGCAAAGAAGCGGGTTTGATGTAAGGTAAAGAGTAAGAGTTATCTGAAAGTGGACTAGGCTACAACAAACAGGTAACTGCAAACGGCTCCCCTTGACTGGAGGTGTAAAAGCAGAACTTGTCAGGGTCATTATTGAGAAGATTCCTGTTCAGATATGGGTTGGACTAAAAATGCCTCTGAGGTTCCTTCCAACTCTGACAGTGTTTGATCCTGGGACTTTATATATGGACTGTATTATTTATTTTTATCACTTAATCATAAACGGTCCTATAAAAAAAACTTACATTATCTAATAAATCACTTGGGTAGCATTTATTAAACACTATGTACTAGACACTGTGATAAACAATGGGGATATAAAGCAAAGAACTCACATTCTACTGGGGGACACAAGAAGCAAAAAACTATGCACATATAGAATATACCATAAACACAAAGTAACCTCAGAGTCCAGAATATTTTTTTAAGGATAGGGAGGCAAAAAGGGGAGACAGAGAGAGATAGGAACATATTTGTAGGTAGCAGAAAAGAGCCAGTAGATATGGAGAGAATTAAGATTAGAGAAAGTAGAGATGATTGTAGATACAACATGTAGAAGAAAACAGGAGGGGATGGGAACAAGGTTGCATGCACAGTAGTTTGTATTAGCAAGAAAGCCTGGACTCAATAAATATTTACAAATAAATAAAAGCTAGCATTTACAAAGCTTGTTACCTCAGTAGAGGCCAGAACAGAAATTAATGCAGTACAATGTGTGCAAATGGATTCATTCTCTTGGTTTGTGCCCTCAGAAATGAGTTATCTTGTCTAGTCCAGCCCCCCACTAATTTCCTTTGCAAATAACATTCAATTCAATAAACATTTATTAAGTAGCTACTATGTGCCAGGCACCGTGCTAAGCATTAATAAGTCAAATTTAAAATGGTCCGACTGATCAAAAGTTGCCAATTGATGAGCCTTCTTTCATTTCCTTGTTCTAATTGAGGGTTCAAAAGAACAGTGCTTTAATCTGGTTTTATGAAATTCTATAAAAGAATAATTCCGTACAACAAATGCTTTCATTTCCTGTCTAAAGGCCACATTCTTTGTACAGCAGGAAAGAGAGAGGCAAACTGAAACAAAACGTTTCCATGCTCTTTTACAGAAGCAGTGAAATGTAAGTAGTGCAGAAATTACTGACCAAGGAGTCAGAAAAGACCTGAATTCAAATTCTACCTTATTGTGCGACTATAGGCAAATCTCAAACTGTTTGCTCAGACCTGTAGTACCAACACCAGAGTTGTAACCCTAAAAGCACTGTGTCAATTAAAAACAATCATGTTTGCTGACATTAAAGAGAAACTACCTATCAACTCCATCTATATTGCCCCCAATGACATCAGAAAAACTATGTATGTACACACACAAACATACACATACGTACATACATATAAGATAAACCCTCCTGAGCCATTTATTAAGTAACAGAGAAAGATTCAGGAACTTAGAGTAGTGGACTATGGGCACAACAGTAGCTACTCTATTGGGGAGAGATACAGGAGGTGGAATTCACTAGGAAAAGGCAAGTAACATTCAATTAATAGGCATTAATTAACCCATCTACTATGCCACATATCATGCAAGGGTCTGGAGATACAAAAATAAAACAACCCCTCACCTCAAAATGATTGTCAGATGACAAAATATGTACATGTATACATAAATATATACAACATAAGTTAATTTTGGAAAAGTTCTACCATAACTAACCCATTTATATGTCCTGTACAGTTTATCTTAATAGCTCTTTTAATCAATAGTAACAAGATACCAGTGGCAGAGGTCAGAAACTAAAGTGATAATGGTGCTAAGGGAAGATGTACTAACCAACTCCTAGTATAAGGAGCTTGATAAAGAATGGTTAAAGTAGGAAAGGAAGCTCACAATAATAGCAAAGGGGGATTTTGCAAAGATATACTGCTGAGATTATCATTTAACAGAAAATCCATTTTTAGAACTTCTACACCTCAGAAGCTAGTCAGAACAGACTCAAGACCAACAGCAAAATCAGCAAAATATCTACATAGGAGAGAGCAAGACAGAGGTGCCTGTGAAACTAAGATAATCTGTAGTAGCTTTTTTCCTACCAAAAACACTTGCCACTTCCCTGTATCAAAATTCCAATAGTGAAAATTATATACTGCATAACCTTGTTGTTATCTGGTGCTGGCAGAAGTGCAAACATAGCTATTCATGTATGGCTAAAGTGGAAAAAAAAAAAACTAAGTTAGCTAAACATATCAGATTCCCCAAACAGATCTATAAATATGATAGAATTTAACTTATGCACAAAACTTTCTAAAGAAGAGTGATTAGCAACAAAATCAAACAAGGATAAATAGTAAACTTGTTGGGTTACGACCCAAGAAAGAAAACTAATGTCTGCAAAATTATCTAAATCTGAGCACATCTATCAAAAGAACATGTTCCTTTACAAAAATAATCAAGATATCTTGTCCACATCCCAATTCTATTTCTGTGATTTACTTTCTGTAACAGATTTTGTAAATGATACCAATCTAAGTAAACAGGGCTAAGACAGGGAGAAAAACAAAAACACATGAAACTAAAAGTACGCTAACCATTTTAAAAATAACAAATAACATTTTCCACTTAAAAACATTTCATAAATGTTCATTCAACTTGAATAATATCATTAGGGTAAGTTTTGCCAAAATTTGAAAGAATTAATCTATGCCTCAAGGGTTATTTTTACAATAAGTATAAATATGAGAAATATTCTTGGCATTTCTTCAAAAGACATTCAATTTTCCTCTTGCATTTTTTCTTTACTACTTAAGAATAGGAAACAACACATTACAAACCCACCTTGTGAATACAGTATCCAAAACTTACTAGCCTACATTTAGAAATTTATCCCACCAGAATGTCCAGATAGTTAAAAGAAAAAAAAAATAGATAAAATCTGTATTCTATACCTCCTACAAGATAGCCTAACCCACATAGGAACTCTGCTCTGAGCAGCCAAATTCTTAGGAAACTTGGCTGTAACTGGTAAAATAAAGGCAGATTGATGTGGGAAGTATAAACAGACTTCTGTTTTGCTTCTCTAAGGGAACCAATGAGAAACAAAAAGTAAGCAGGGCTCACCCCAATCCTCTACTCTTATATTTTCAAACTATTTGAAAATTTTCCAGTTTCTATCAAGTTCACCTATTTCCTACATCTTTGATGGAAAAGGTTTTCTGCTTGTCCTAGGACTTGGGAGAACTACACTTTGACCAATGCCCTTCTGGTTTGTATAGATCATTATTATAAGAGATTTCAAAAGTCTTATTTTAGGTACAAGGTTCACTTGCCACACAAAACATCTTACTTTCCCCAGTAGCCAATATCCAAAACCCAAACATAAACAAAATACAAACAAAATTAATCGGAATGAAGAGAGCTGGTGTCACTTCTAACGAAATATCAAATTTTAAGCATAATACGAACCAGTCCAAACCCAAAACAAAAATAGTCACCATGGTATAAAAATGGCTATACTACATGAGACCAGCCTATGGACCACCAGTAGACTTAAAAAAAAAATACACTAACAGCTGCTTGATCACTTCTCAAAACAAATATAGTTTCAGGGAAGTTTGTGTTTCAAATGAAAATATTCCTATGAGCCATTACTTTATAAAAGACTTCCTTCTCCACTGTTTTCTTTTTCCCAAATAATACCTGAGCAGTGTCAATTTTCCACTCATTCCTGTCTCTTTTAGAATTTTTTTTCCCCTGTAACCTAGATGCTTTTCAGTACTCTCTTAATAAGACCGACGGGTCAATAAACAAATATAGGACTTGAGAATCCAGTCCTCTCAGTATGAAACAAGTTCAGACAATAGCAAAAATCCAAGGGCTAAAATTCCTTTCCATCAAGAAAGAGTTCTGTTTTGTTTGGCCTTGGGAAAAGGAGTGAATAGAGCAAGAGAGAACAGAAAAGTTAAATAGCTTTCTAACTTATGCTGAGTCAGAACTTTGAACTACCTTTGGTTAGTTTGTGGTAGTATGAATTCCCACCAAAGAGTACGTATAGCAAATGAACACATGCCTAAAGTCAAACGTAATAATTTATTATTTGTGCCATTGTTCTCTTAGATAAATAAATTATCTCATTCCTGTCCATTTCCAATTTCTGTGATTTATTTCCTATATTAAATTCCATATACGATGCTACTCTAATTAAACAGCACTAATCAACAAAGGGTGGAAAATATACAACAAACACTCCCAAAAAAGCTGCCTAACCATTTTTAAAATATCAAATAATATTTGAACGCTTAGAAATATTTCATAAACAAAAAATTCCTGGCAATGTAAAAACCCTCTGGACCTTAAATATCAATTCTTTAATCAGAAGCAATCATATAGGAGCTTATACTTTTGAGTCTTTGAAAGTGGATTCATTCAGACCGCCATACCAACAAAGCCTAAAACAAAGTAAAACTACCTTAAAGGTCACCTAAGTACTAAAAATATTACCAGTAACAATATAAATTATTTTAAGCAACCTGCACTCAAAGGAGGTGTTAATCTCCTAAAATAACTACATTATGATCCCATAATGAGCTTGTCAATTTTTACTCAATTACCAAAAAAAAGGTATTTATTTATCCATGCAATAATAGAACATTAAATGTAAGAGGACAGTAACTTGGCTTGTCTCATTTTCATCTGACCTCCATCAAGAGATGAGAATAATAATAAACATTTACACAGCACTTTAGGCTTTCAACAAGAACAAAAATTTGCATTAGTTATTTTGGCACTACAGAACAACTCTAAGTGCTTTGTCCTAATCTACATAAGCTAACTCTACATTAACAAAGAACTAATTTCCCCTTTATTAAAAATGACACCTTCGGAGGAGGAGCCAAGATGGCAGCTGAAAAGCAGGGACTAGCATGAGCTCCCCACCAAGCCCTTCCAAAAACCTATAAAAATGGCTCTGAACCAATTCTAAACTGCAGAACCCACAAAGTGGCAGAGGGAAGCAGGGCTCTAGCCCAGGACAGCCTGGATGGTCTCTGGGTAAGGTCTATCCCTCACGGAGCTGAGCGGAGCAGTGCCCAGCATGGGTGGTGCAGACCAACGAGACCGGGAGCAGGGCGGAGTGTGCCCTAGCACCCTGAATCAGTGAGCTGCAGCAGTTACCATACCTCTCAACTCACAAACAGCAAAGACAACAGAGAAGGCTGGTGGGCAAAGCTGCTGGGGACAGGGAGTTTGCGGTTTGACCACTGCCCCTGGGGCAGCGGAGGTGGGCAGCTACAGAACTACAGCTGCAGTTGCTTCTGGCCCCAGGCTCACCTGGTGGGAGGAATTAAGTGGCTGATCAGAGCAGGAGTGAAGAGCCTGCTGAAGATCTAAGCCCAGTCTGGGTTGGGGGTTCTTGGGGAAGGAGGAGTGCTGGTGTGGCAGAGCTGGCACATCCCCCCAGGCTTGGAACATAGAACTCTTTAGTCTACAAGCAGTCATACCCTGCTGAAAAACTCAAGGGTCAAGTAAGTTGGCTGGGAACATGGCCAGGCGGCGAAAACACACCCAGATTCAGTCTCAGACTCTGGAATCCTTCTCTGGTAACAAAGAAGACCAAAACATACATCCAGAAGAAGTCAACAAAGTCACAGAACCTA
>CM053622.1:126898002-126935575 GCA_028646595.1 Phalanger gymnotis | reverse complement strand
AAATTATCAAGGAGAATTACCTTGATATTCTAGAGCCACAGGGCAAAATAGAAATTGAAAGTATGCACAGATCACCTCCTCAAATAGATCCCAAAAAGAAATCTCCTAGGAATGTTGTCACCAAATTCCAGAGTTTCCAGGTCAAGGAGAAAATACTACAAGCAGCCAGAAAAGAAACAATTTGAGTATTGTGGAAACACAATCAGAATAACCCAAGATCTAGCATCTTCTACATTAAGAGATGGAAGGGCTTGGAATATGATATTCCAGAGGTCAATGGAGCTAGGGTTAAAACCAAGAATCACCTACCCAGCAAAACTAAGTGTCATGCTCCAAGGCAAAATATGGATTTTCAATAAAATAGAGGACTTTCAAGGTTTCTCAGTGAAAAGACCAGAGCTGAATAGAAAGTCTGACTTTCAAACACAAGAATCAAGAGAAGCATGAAAAGGTAATCAAGAAAAAGAACAAGAAAGAGAAACTGCAAGGGACTAAAGTTGAACTTTTTTGTTTACATTCCTACATGGAACGACGATGTGTATGATTTATGAGACCTCAGTATTAGGGTAGCTGAAGAGAATATGCATGTATGTATATGTGTGTGTATATGTTTATATATACACATATATATATATGTATGTGTATATATAGAGAGAGAGAAAGAGAGTAGGCATAAGGTGAGCTGAAGATGAATAAGGGATGAGAGAGGAATATATTGAGAGAGGGAGATAGGGAGAGATAGAATGGGGTACATTATTCCGCATAAAAGTGGCAAGAAAAAGCAATTCTGTAGGAAGAGAAGAGAAGGCAGGTGAGGGGGAATAAGTGAATCTTGCCCTCATCAGATTTGACCTGAAGAGGGAATACCATACATACTCAGTTGTGTATCTTACCCCACAGGAAAAAAGGAAGAAGAAGATAAAAAAGGGGGGATGATGGAAGGGAGGGGAGATGGGGATGAAGATAATCAAAAACAAACACTTTCAAAAAGGGACAGGGTCAAGGAAGAAAATTCAATAAAGGGGGATAGGTTAGGAAGAAGCAAAATATAGTTAGTCTTTCAAGTGTCATATTTGGCATAAGTTTACAGTCTAGTGTGTTCCAATACACAGTCAAGCATTTCCCAGTTTTGTTTTTTTTTACTATCTGAAGAAAAACATTACTTAAAAACCTGAATATATTAACTGTAAGTAACCTAACTCACAGGGCCCAAGCTAAAGTTACTCGTGTATTGCTAAGCTCAATAAATACTTAAAAACATATGTCTGCCATTATCATCAAAAAGCCTATTTTCTTTCCCAAAAGCAACCCACTCTAATATACAGCACATGATAGCTAGAGAATTGAGAAAAGCTTCTAAACTCATTCCCTTCCATATTAATCATGGAAGCAGAAATCATCTCATTCTGCACCCTAAAATTCACAGATCAAGAGATTTTGTTCCTTGCTGTTTATTGGGGGTTTTTTCAACATGGTTAAAATAGAAATTTTTGCATGACTCCACATGTATAATTGATATGCCTTCTCAATAAGTGAGGCAGGGGGAAACAGAATTTGGAACACAAATTTTCAAAATGAGTATTAAAAAGTAAATGGAAAAAGAAAAAATTCTTTTAAGAAAAAAGTTTGCACTCAGTATTTTTTTCTATTTCTTCTAAATTGAAACGAGAGCAGGATTCCTACACAATGTCAAAAATAACAGTTTTGCCCAGCAAAACAACTTTGCTTAAAAGCAGATTAAATTTCAAAAATAACATGTCACTTCAAAGAGACATTCACGTCACCAGAACATTACTCAACTAACAGAAAAGACCCTTTTCCTTTAAAACACAACCAGCAATTTCCAGCTTCATTTCAAAAAAGGTACATGTGTCAAATGATGACTAGAAAATTTTTTTAAAACAATGTACAAAATAGATTTAGGTCCGTGCATGACCAGAACATTTTTTGAGGATATTCTACTTCTCTCATCCCCATAATTGGGCTTTAAAAGAGAGAATTAATGTATTAAATTATAAACAAGAAAGGTTAAAAAAGGAATCCTATGGTATAGTTTAATATAGTCAATTGGTTGTCTGCAATGTGTAAACAGTCTCTGTAATAATATTGCTATAAGATACTTAATCCCACATTAGGATAGCCCACAGCCTATTTTAATCTATAGAATCATTTTAGAGTTCCAACAGATCCCAGAAATCACCTAATAACACTCTTCACTTTACAGAGAACTAAAGTGACTCATAGAATTAGCAAGCCCAAGGCCACAATGGCAGAGATAGGAAGGACTTTGCTCACTGTCAACATTGTGACTAGGTCTAGAATCTATCTACCTATTCACTTTTCATTACAGCATACTGTAAATCAACGATCAACAAGCATTTAAATTTAAACACAGCCTGAGTGTCAAGCAGAATGTGAGGGATACAAAGACTAATGAAACATATCCTGCCCCCAAAGATCACACATTCTAAGGAAAACGACATATACGGATTTAAACATATACAAAATTCATACAAGGTAATCAAAGAGGGATAATATTAGCAGCTGGGGGTGGGAAAATCAGTACAGGCTTCACACAGGAAGTAGCTCAAATCCATGGTACTACAGTTGGTGCAAGAGAAGCTAATTGCCATTTATAACCAATGTTTCTATGGGAAATTTTGTTGGATTTCAACTTGACATGCCAAATGCAGCTTTCAATGATATCATGATATCACTGATTGTTCTTTTCTCACTATCCCACTACGTGACTGGAAGTAGTATCACCATCAGCTCTAAATCACTAATGCTTGGTCCTGATGAGAAGGAGGAAATGGGACAGGATGACCCTAAATTTTCTCCTACTCTCTGTTTACCCAAAACTTAAGAAAAACTACAATCAATTTTTTACACTTCCTTTTCAGATCTCCTGATTAAAGGGTCAGGAATTTCTACATTTTGAAAAAAAAATTATTTGAAGAAAAGAGGCAGCATGGTATAGAGATCACTAAAGTGCAAAAAATAAATCAACAATCATTAAATACCACTGTTTAAGCCACTGTACAGGGTGTTCCTAAAGTCTGGACACAAAGGCAAAAATGCCTATTTTCAAAAAATGAAATGAATGCAATTTTAACATTTTATTTAATTGAAATATTAACAAATAACATCTTCAATATGATTTGCATCATTTGTGATGCAAAGGTTGATGCTCTTTGCAAGACTCACGTGATTCACATGAACTCAATGCAATAACTCCACAATGCCGCCAATTTTAGCACATTCAGTCTTTATGCGTTCAATCAAGTGTGTTGCATCTGTGATTTTCATTGAGTATACCTTCTCCTTTAGCATACCCCAGAAAAAGAAGCTGCTGAACAACACAATCTTCGATGAAACGGATAATGAGATGTTAATGAGATTTCCTGTGTCCAGACTTTTATGGACACCCTATAAGACACAAAGACAAAAATGGAACAGTCCTTGCTCACGAAGAGCTTATACAGGTATTCTCTCATATGAAATGACACCTATGCCTACAAGTACATACAAAACACCTACAAGGTAGTTTTGGGAATGATGGCAATGGGGAGTGTGGGGGATCAGAAAAGACTTCCCATACAAAGCAGAACTTGAGCCTTAAAAAGGAAGAAGTGAAGTATTCTGCAAAGGCGAGGGAAGGCTAAGAAAGATAGGTTGAGGCCAAGTTGTGGAGGGCTTTAAAAGCCAAACAAAGTTGTTGGGTTTGAGTGGTTTATTGTTTTGCTTTTAAATCCCACTAGCAAGAGGGAGTCATTGGAGAAGTCATAATCAAAGTAATGATAAAGGAAAAATCATTTTGGCAGCTGGGATTAGAGTTTGTCAAGACTTGAGGCAGGGAGGCCTAAAATTAGGAGCCAGTGGTCCAATAGGCTAGGGATTATGAAAGTCTGAATTGAGATGTTAGCTGTGTAAGCATTGAGAAATAGATAGTCTGTAAAAAATGGCTTGGAATAAGAAAACTGCACAATTTTCGCAAATGGCTGAATACGTAGGGTGAATAAAAAAAAACTGGAAGGGGGGCAGTATGAAGTGAGGTGATGAACAGTGGTAGTACTGTAAAAGAAAAAGGAAAAAACACCAATGAAACTCTTTTGTAATATAAATAAGCAAACAAGAAATTCAGAGACAGCAGCAAGCCTAAATTTAATGTGAAAAACTACATATAACAAAAGTTTATAGTTTCATGTACAATCCTTTTATTTGTTCTTCTATGCTGAAAAGTTCAAATCTGATGCTTAATTTCAAAGTAAAAAAAGACTAATTCTTTTTTAAAAAAAAACATGAATCTAATCAGTAACCTGATAATCTAGACTAAAACTTTGAGGATCAACTAAGCTAGATCCAATCTTTTGTTTGAGCTCTACGTCCTAATCTTTTTCAATTGAAAATCACATGGATGTCCCTTATGTACTTCAAAACTTCACATATTCATCTTTCTAAAACCTACCCTATGTTCCTAGTCCAAAATCGTGTCCAATATAGTGTGGTTATAATGACAAGAGCCCTGGATGGAGTCAAAGGATATGGGTTCAAATTCTTCCAATTGTTTATTTCCCACATAACCTTAGGGAAATCTTAATCACAGATCCAGAATTGCAAAGGACTTGAAAGGCCATCTAGTCCAATCCCCTCATGTTCTAGATTAGGAAAGTGATGCTCAAATTTATTTGCCAGAGGTTACGGAACACCAGAGGTGAGATGTTAACTCATGTCCTCTTTATAATATTATAGAGCCAGTGCTCTTTCCCTACACCACACTCTTTTTACCTCTTGGCCTCAGTTCCCTCATCTATAAAACAAGAGTAGTTGTACTAGATGGCTATTAAATTCCCTATCTACCAAGTCCCTAAGGAACTAGTTCCCTAACTTCCCACAAACATCCATATTTCTATTAATGGCATCACTATTTTCCCAGTCCCCAGCCTCAAATCAACAGTCATCTGAGATTCTCTATTCACTTGGGGGTAGAGAAGGGGTAGATCAGGAAAGGATGACTGGAAAATTGAAGTGGCATTTGAACTTGACTTTAAGAGCATTTTATTTGGAATTGGAGAGATTCTACATATAAGGTACAGAACTCAATTTCAAGTAACCCAATACCTTGTCTCCTTTATCAGAAAAAAATCCAGACTGTGAAATAGCCATAAAGCAAAATAAAGTATAAAGTCCCTCAAGAAATTTTAATAACTAAATGCAGGAAGTTCATTTTTTTAACCTTCAAATGATACCAACCCAGGTAAGAATCCTTCAGCTCTAGTGTTCTGACCTAAACAGTTCATTTCTATATAAACATGGGTACCTTTTATTATAAACAAAGCTCATGGAGTGTGAAAAGCCTTATTATACCAACAAATTGATCCAATGGACTTGGAAAACTTCTTAACTGAATGTTACCTATTTATTTCAGGAATAGGATGAAGTAAAATGTAAGAAAGACCCTGGATGATTTGTAGGGTCCTTACTTTAAAACCCTATGATCTTGCAGGTAATATGCAGAATAAACAAAAACCCTATTTATCCTATACTCCTATAATTTCATTTATCCATTCAATATTAAAATTGTCACAAAAAATGAGACAGGAAAAATCAAATATGTGACAGTATTACAAGTGTCCTAGAGTACTGACAAAAAAAGGGATGGATTTTTAAATACCATACATAAGTATTTGTATGAGTATCGTCCCATTTGAAAGTGGGCACATTGAAAGACTATAGGCACTTAGTCAAAAAGATGTTACTGGTCAAAATATTGCTGAAATTCCTTTATCATAAATATCTTGAAAATCTGTGGCACATTAATTTAAATAATGGTGGCAAATTTTCATCCTTTGGGTGAATCTGATTTTCAACATCACATCATTCAAAATTAGGCATGGTAAACTGGATGCCCAATGTAATTTTTGATTTCTTGAGCAAAGAAAATGTACTATGATGCACTATATTGTCATGACAAGCCAATAACTAGAAACCTTTCATTTCTTTGTACAAAGAATCTCTCAAATAATTCAGAATGTCTTTAAGTCAGACTGACCTTTCAAATTGCAGGATAATTCAATAATAACTAATGATTACAATGAAATAAACTTAAATTAACATTGTCTTCACTTACGGTGTTGACGTGGGTTCTTTCTTGGGTGTTAATTTTTTTTCTATAAAATTTGATACTTTGTTTCATTACTATTTTCCTCAAAAAATTTCATACTTTGCCCGGCTTCTCTTCAAAGCATTAAAAAACATATGCTTTCTTTGCCATTTTTTTAGTACTCAAATTATGACAACAATGAACTTTTGCTAATGTTCTGGTTTTCTTTAATAATAAACTCTTCAGCCACTGTTCGCACAATTTACCACTTACTGAAGGAAACGTTTCTTTGGTTCTCTGGTACCAAGGATGATTATGCAACCATCTTATGCATCATCACGAATGAAATTTTCTTTAAACCATCTGTGTCAGCAAAAACTCTTGTTCTTAACATCATTTCATCCATTTGAGACTTTCAATAGGTCACGTCTCACTTGCAAATCTGCTCTATTTCACACAAAACTGTATTAATCCATAAAGCTAAACAGTAACTACTTTTTAACACCAAAACATTTCTTTTCATTATGTCTGCTACCACAAAACTTAACCAACCTTGAAAAATACGGCTTCCACAAATTAGAACATGTTGTAACAAGTCCATGCTATGATCACACTTCCAGTTCCATAAGCCACATGAAAAAAAAATCAGTTGTTACTTTATAATCACAGCAACACCTCACCAGTTTGTCCTTTCACTATAATTCTACTAGAAGGTAGGTAAGGACTTGAGGCAGAGATACCCACTAGCAGGCTACTGCAAGAGTCCTGACATGAGATGATGAATGAAGGCCTGAACCCGAGTGTGGTAGCAGAATCAAGAGAGGGAAGGGGATGTTTTGAAAGGACATTGTAAAGACAAAATAACAAGCCTTGGCAACAGACTGGATATAAGGAAGAGATAGGGAGGAGTCCTGGATGACTTGGATTTCAAGCCTGAAGGACTGGGAAGATGGTGTTGTCCTCCACAACTTGTTAGAGGGCATTTACAGGACTTCTTAAACCTTTTCCACTCATGGTCTCTTCAGTGCTTCTTAAACTATGGGTTGCAATCCACGGTTTAAAAAGCGCTACATAGGGAATGTAGGATGGGGGAGGGTTTAGAGGGAAAGATGATGAATTCTGTTTTACTAGACATCCAGTTTGAGATGTCTCAAATGCAGATGAAGATGTGACATTAAGGTCAGCAGAGATTAGGATAGTATCGAAGATTTGAGAATCATCAGTATAAAGATGATAATTAAATGCAAATGAAGGAGTATAGAGAGAGAAGAGGGCCCAGGAAATAACTGTGGAAACCTATGGTTAGAGCATGATATGAAAAAAGATCCAGCAATGGAGATAAGTAGGAGGGTGCAGAGGGATAGGAGAAGAATCAGGAAAGAAAAGACTGGTGTTCCAAAAACAGAGAAAAGAGTTACCAAGGAGAGAATGATTAACAATGGCTAAGGCTACAGAGAAGTCAAGGAGAATGAGGACTGAGAAAAGGCATGTGACAATTAAGAGATCATTGGTAACTTTAGAGAGAGCAGTTTCAGTACAATGCTAAGGTCAGAATATGGAATTGTAAGGAAGTGAGTAACTGGAAGAAAGTGAGAGGAGAAAAAGCGAAAGTACCTATTATAGAGTGTCTTTTTAAGGAGTTTAGCCACAAAAGGCAGAAGGTATATAAGAAGACAGCAGGGATAGATGGATCAAGTAGGAACTTTGAGGAAGGAGGAGGCATGGGCATGTAAAAAATAAATTGCAAACAGAGCAGACAGTTGCTTGTGCAAAGGCAAAGGTTAGAGAGATAGAAGGTTGTACATGAAGAAAAGCAAGGAAGGAGAGTTATATACATGTAAGAAGCCTATAAATATAAACCAGGGTGAGACTGTGAAGGGCTTTAAATGCCAAACAGGGGGTTTATTATTTGATCCTAAAAAAGCAAGAGGAAACACATGGTCAGGCCTTTTAAGAATATCACTTTGGCATCTGCATGGGAGATCAAAGCCAGCAGAAAGGTTAGGTAGGGTAGAATAGACAGATTTGTGAATCATCAGTATAGAGAGGGAGAAGAGAAAGATTTGAGGTAGGGAGAAACCAATTAGGAGGTCCAGCAATAGTCCAAACAAGAGATTATGAAGATGAAAAGACAAAAATAAACAAATTCCTACCCTCAAACACTTCATTTCTAGAAGATCCAACAGTTATTATTAATTTTCTAACATTAAGACAACTATTGATTCCTACATCTGTTTTCTTACCTCCATAAAATTCAATAAGCCAATGTAGGAATGTTTTTTTTTAAACTACGCAAACATGTATGAGTGCTATGTAAAGGTTTTAAGAGCTAATTGCCAAAAAGACAAGAAAAAAAGCAAAGAGGATCACTGAAACATGTTTTTGAAATATACAGAAGGCATCATAAACAAGTAGAATTGCTTTTAAAGTAACATTGGATGTAATATATACTAAAGAGAAACATAAGCTATTCATAGTTTCATATACCATTCTCTGTAACTACTGTGCATATGCAAATGCTCATTTCAGTTGATATACTGAAATTCGGAATTTTTTAAAATAGGAAAAATATGCTTCTAATGAGAATTCAAGTTGAAAAACAAAGAAAAAAAGAGTATTTGCAAATATTTTTCTAGAACAGAGAAAATCATACTCTTTGAGAGTTTGAAGAGACCCCAATGGATATCTAGTAGAACCTATAAACAAAATACTCAACAAATGGTCATCCACTCTTTTGCCTGAAACCTTCCAAAGGCGAGAAACCCACCAACGTTGAAGGCAAACGGCTCTACTTTTAAACACTTGTAATTGTTAAGAAATGTTTCCTGATGTTAAGCCTAAATTTGTTCCTCTGCAACTTTACCCATTGCTCCTGATTCTGCCTTCTACTGCCAAACAGAACAAATCTAATCCCTCTTCCACATGACAACCCAAAGATAACTTAAGACAAAGCTATCATGTTCCTGCTGAGTCTATTCCCCAGTCTAAACTACTTCACTGGATCTTCACAGGACGTGAAAACAAGGCTCTTCACTATTCTGATTGCCCTTGTTGGGATACTCAACAATTTCAATGTTCGTCCTCAACTGTGGTGTCCAGAACTAAAGATGAACATTCTAGATGTGTTCTCATGAAGGCAAAATAAGAATGGAACTATCTCTCTTCCTGAAAGCTATACCTCTCAACGAAACCCAAAATCACATCAGCTTTTTGATTGCCACACACCATCTTATCCTAAGCTTGCAGTCTAAAATAGTTTTCAGACAAACTGCCTTCTAACCATGCCTCCCACACCCTGTACTGCAAAATTGGATTTTTTTGTACCCAAGTGTTAAACTTGATTATTTATCCCTGAGTTTTACCTCACAGGCTAGATCATTGGACTGAACCCAATTAAAATCTTTTTGGATCCTGACTCTAGCCTGGTTGGTTAGCCAGTCCCCCCTGCTTTTGTCATCTAATCTAAGGGACATGGCATCTATTCCTTTATCCAAGTCATTGATAAAAATGTTAACAGCACAAAACTAAGCTTCAACTCATTGAGTACTCAACTGGATATCCGCTATAGTGACAACAAAATAAACAGGTACTATGAGTCTAGACATCTGACCAATAAGGAACCTAATTGTGTGATCATCTAATACACATCTCTCTGCCTTCACTGTAGTAACAGTACGAGATAAGTCTGTCAAAATCTTGGCTAAAATCTAGATAAAGTATTTCTATAGCATTCCCTTCATCTACCAGTTTAGTAATTTTGTCCAAAAAAAAAGAAATTAGGTCAGTCCAGCATGAGCTGTTCTTGATGAATCTTGTTGGCTCTTTGTAATCACCACTTCCCTTTCTTTTTTTGCTGTTCAGTTGTTTCAGTCATGTTCCACTCTTCATGACTCCACTTGGGGTTTTCTTGGCAAAGATACTAGAGTAGTTTGCCATTTCCCTCTCCAGCTCATTATACAGATGAGGAAACTGAGATAAATATGGTGAAGTGACTTGCCCAGGGTCACACAGCTAGTAAACGTCTGAAGGCCATATCTGAACTCAGGGAGATGAGTCTTCCTGACTTCAAAGCTGGCATTCTGTTCACTGAGACATCTAGCTGCCCCTACTTCTTTTTTAAGATGTTCACAAGTGATCTGTTTAATGTGCACTTCTAGAATTTTTCTAGGAACTGAAGTTCACTGGCCTACAATTTTCAGACTCTTTCTCTTAAACATCTGCCCTTATGATACCTCTCCCATTTTCCATGACCTTTCCAATTACTGACAGGGGCTCAGAAATCACACTTGCCAGTTTCCAAAGTACCTGAGGATGTAGTATAAGTCAGACAACTTGAATTTAGCAAAAGCAAATATACATTCTCTCACTAGCTCCCTATCTTAGATACCAACTCTTGTTAGTCATTTCTTTCTCATCATTTAAGTGCAATGACCATTCTACTGGCAGGGAGGGGAAAAACAGAAACAAATAAGAATTGAGCCACTCTGCTTTCTCTCAGTTATTGATCATAATGATCCCATCTACCCTCAACATCCTATTCCATCTTTGGTTCTTTTTCTCCAATATTGACAATCATACAACCTAAGGCTTAGAGAATTCCCATTATCCCCACATACGTCAACAGAGCAGAATGTACCCTTTAAAGAAGTGGTGTCAATCTCAAGTACAAATGGATCCTAGTGGCTGCATAGTGACTTAGAAAACTACAAATTCACATTATCTATGTTGTATATTTATTTTGTTAAATAGTTCCCAATTACATTTTAATCTGATTTACTTTGCACTAAGAGTTTTGCATGTGGCCATTGAGCCTCTACTTTAAAGGCTCTCCCACTGACAAGGTTATCTCCCATACACATGTTAAGATCACACAAGAGAGGAAGTGTGGCACAGAGAAACAAGTGTTGGATAAAGAGTTAGAGGATTCAGATCTTAGCTCTGCTAATTATCACCTATGACGCCTTGGCTTAAGTTAAGCAAGTTACTTAAGCTCTAGACCTATTTCTTGATCTATAAAATGAGAAGATTTAACTAAATGACCTGAGGTCTTTCTAGGTCTACTTCCATGATCTTATGAATCCAAGAATGCTTTACAGATACAACCACAGGGGGTAACTTTGCTCAATAATTCTTTGCTTACCATCCAGCAAGGGATGAAACAAGGAAAAATATTTACCAAATGTGTCTGCCACAGTCATTCAGGACTGTCCTAAGCAGCAGAATCCTAATTTAAGTAGAATTTCCATGGACTATAAAGGATTCCAGATGCTCCTGTTTACAAACTACACTGTGACAACTGCAGCAAACCTCAAAATTAATTACAGGGTCTTCTCAATGAGATTTATGGTCTTTAAAGGAATCAAGAGAACAATCCACACAAGTTAATAGAAGGATACCCTATACCATGACGTGAAACGAACAAGCAGCCCACTGAGGTAGCCTATCAACATATATCTCAGAAACCGCATGTGGACAATAAGTTGGATTCAGAATTAAAGGAAGCAGACTGGCTTATATTCAGAAAATTGCACAGTAACTTCAATGATCTAAGGCTCCTGATGTAAATACCAATTTTTTTAATACCAGCATTCACCCATGATGCAGCATGGCTACAAAGCAAGGAATAACATAATTGAAAGGGCAAAGAAGAGGTGCACAGTAGGTTTAGGCTCTATTATATTGGTAATGTAAAGCATCACTACTGATGTTTTACAAATAGAAAAAGCATCATCAAGGGTATGTCCCATTGGAAAAGAAATGTACAGATCAAATAGTAGGGGATACACAAACTATTAAAAGATCTGGGAAATAAAGCCCTCGAGTTCACTGAATAGACTCTCTATGAAAAAAATCTATATAAGAACACAGACATATATAAGATATATATATAGATATACGTACACACATAATATATGAATCATGTGCAATATGAGGGCATGGATGGGTTACAAATTACAGAGGCAAGGGAGTACACAGAGGGATGAAATCATCATATCAATAAAAGGAACCATTATATGCTTCATCTAATATATGGTTATTGGCGCAGCTATAAGAAACTTCTAGTTCTAATATTTTAAGGCCATTCATTTATGTTTTAAATATAATTCATGTTTTTAAACAGTTCTGTCATTCACAATTATACTCCTGGGCATAGATTATACCAGTGGGGTATATATCAAGGTTTTCTTCCCCCTTTTTTCCCATCAGTGATGGTAAATGTGAACTAATTCACCCAGGCTGGTTTCCCCTTATTAACAAGGATGTTCACTTACTGAACAAGAGCTGGAAATACTATGATCACACTTCTAACTCTGACCTAATACTCAAGTGCTAAAACCAAAATAAACTAATCGATCACTGATAAATTTATAATTCTAGAAACCAGAACACAAAAATTTAATAGCATGAGCATGCCACTAAACTGCTAACAACAAATGCTGAAAAACAAAAACAATGAATATTCTCCAAATGATAAGAAACTGCAAGTTTCCTATAAAAAGTGAAACATGCAACTTAGAAAATGAACATGGATTACAAAAGTAAGACTAGTCGAGGATCAACTGCCATTTAGAAAAGATGTTGGGGGAGGGGGTCAGAGCCAAGATAGCAGGGACTGGCCTAAAGCAATCCCCCAAGACCCTCCAAACACCTATAAAAAATGGCTCCGAATAAATTCTAGAACTGCAGAATCCATGAAATAGCAGAGGGAAGCAGGGCTCAAGCCCAGGACAGCCTGGATGACCACTGGGTAAGGTCTATCACATGAAGCTGGGAAGAGAGCAAAGCAGAGCCCAGCCTGGGCTGCACCCAGACCAATCCAACCAGGAGCCAGGAGAAACAGGCCCTAGCACCCTGAATCAGTGAGCTGTGGCAGTTACCAGACTTCTAAATCCACAAACACCAAAGACAACAGAGAAGGTTAGTGGGAAAAACTGCAGAGGACAGAGTGAAAGGAGTTCATGGTTTGGCCATGGCCTCGGGGGCAGCTACAGAACTACAGCTGCAGTTGCTTCCTGCCCCAGGCCCCAAGTCCACTAGGAGAGCTGGTGTGGCAGAGCTTGCTGTGTAGAAAAACTTCTGAAAACAACAGGGCATCCCCTCAACAGTCAAACCCCAATGAAAAACTCCAGGATCAAGTAGTTGGCTGAGAACATAAACAGGCAGCGAAAATGGACTCAGATTTTGGAATCTTTCTTTGGTGACAAAGAAGACCAAAACATACAGTCAGAAGAAGTCAACAAAGTCAAAAAGCCTACATCAAAAGCCTCCAAGGAAAACATGAACTGGTCTCAGGCCATGGAAGAGCTCAAAAAGGATTTGGAAAAGTAAGAGAAGCAGATGAAAAATTGGGAAGAGAAATGAGAATGATGAGAAAAAAACCATGAAAAACAAGTCAATGACTTGCTAAAGGAGACCCAAAAAAATACTGAAGAAAATAACACCTTAAAAAATAGACTAACTCAAATGGCAAAAGAGCTCCAAAAAGCCAATGAGGAGAAGAATGCCTTGAAAGGCAGAATTTGCCAAATGGAAAAGAAGGTCCCAGAAGACCACTGAAGAAAATAATACCTTAAAAATTAGATTGGAGCAAGTGGAAGCTAGTGACTTGATGAGAAATCAAGATATTGTAAAACAGAAACAAAGGAATGAAAAAATGGAAGACAATAGGAAATATCTCATTGGAAAAACCACTGACTTAGAGAATAGATCCAGGAGGGATAACTTAAAAATTATTGGACTACTTGAAAGCCATGACCAAAAAAAAGAGCCTAGATAGCATCTTTCAAGGAACTATTAAGGACAACTGCCCTGATATTCTAGAGCCAGAAGGTAAAATAGAAATTGAAAGAATCCACCAATCACTTCCTCAAAAAGATACCAAAAAGAAAACTCCTAGGAACATTGTTGCCAAATTCCAGAGCTCCCAGGTCAAGGAGAAAATACTGTAAGCAGCCAGAAAGAAACAATTTGAGTATTGCAGAAACACAATCAGGATAACACAAGATCTAGCAGCTTCTACATTAAAGGATCAAAGGGCTTGGAATACGATATTCCAGAGGTCAATGGAGCTAGGATTAAAACCAAGAACCACCTACCCAGCAAAACTGAGTATCATGCTCCAAGGCAAAATGTGGACTTTCAGGCTTTCTCAGTGAAAAGACCAGAGCTGAACAGAATATTTGACTTTCAAACATAAGAATCAAGAGAAGCATGAAAAGGTATACAAGCAAGAGAAATCACAAGGGACTTAATAAAGTTGAACTGTTTTGTTCACATTCCCACATGGAAAGATGATGTGTATAATTCATGAGACCTCAGTATTGGGGTAGCTGAAGGGAATATACACATATACATATACCTTATATACATATATATACACACACATACATATACATTATATATATGTATATATATATATACACACACACACGCATATATAGACATATATAGACAGAGGATACAGGGTGAGTTGAATATGAAGGGATGACATCTAAAAAAATAAAATCAAATTAAGGGATGAGAGAGGAATATATTTAGAGAAAGGGAGAGACAGAATGGAGTAAATTATCTCACATGAAAGTGGCAAGAAAAAGCAATTGTGTTGGAAGGGAAGAGGGGGCAGGTGAGGGGGAATGAGTGAATCTTGCTCTCATCAGATTTGACCTGAGGAGGGAATAACATACACACTCAAATGGGTATCTCCTACCCCACAGGAAAGTATGAGGAGGGGACAAAAAAGGGGAGATGACAGAAGGGAGGGCAGATAGGGGGAGGAGGTAATCAAAAGCAAACACTTTTGAAAACAGACAGGGTCAAGGGAGAAAACTGAATAAAGGGGACAGGATAGGATGGAGGGAAATATAGTTAGTCATGGAAAATATAGTTAGTCATGGAAGTGTTTTACATAATGATACATGTGTGGCCTATGTTGAATTGCTTGCCTCCTTAGGGAGGGTGGGTCGAGAGGGAATTTGGAACTCAAAGTTTTAAAAGCAAATGCTCAAAAAAAAATTGTTTTTGCATGCAACTGGGAAATGATATACAGGCAATGGGGCATAGAAAGCTATCTTGCCCTACAAGAAAGTAAGGGGAAAGGGGATAGGGGTTAGAGTGGGGTGACAGAAGGGATGGCTGACTGGGGAACGGGGCAATCAGAATATATGCCATCTTGGAATGGGGGGCAGGGTTGAAATGGGGATAAAATTTATAACTCAAAATCTTAAGGAAATCAATGCTGAAAACTAAAAATATTAAATAATAAAATATGGGAAAAAACAGTCCATTTTTTTTTTTAGAAAATTAGAAAAAGTAAGTTAATTTAACTTAGGTTCTAGTCCCAGCTTTCACACCAACCAGTCAGGCAAGGATCTTCACTAATTCTCTCTTAGGTCTGTTTGTTCTCATGTAAAATGATGAAGGTGGTTGCCAAGATGGTCTCAAATCCTGAAATTCTATGTGATGTACTAAAACAACCTGACCCATAAAATTACTTACCTACTTAGCAATTTTGAGTCAAATCAGGTAACTCATAAAGGAAAATAAGGGAAAAGTGTTATATTGTCATCATTTTTTAAATGAAATTAAATGGAGACAAGTAGGTTTGAACCAAGAGTTCAAAAAGAAATCACCTAAGGACAGTCTTACCATATGTCTTGTGTAATACATAAAACTGTCTACAAACACAAAACTATTCATTCTTTGAACAAATAATCTACAAGAGCTAGAAAGGGCCTTTGAGATCATACAGTCTCTGTTTACAAATAAAGAAACTGTATCCCTGAGAGATTAAGTGATGTGCCCACACTAGATAATGGCATAGCAAGGACTACAATCCTCTTGACACTAGGCCACCTCCTGTTGTCTAACTACTTCAAACCCTCATCAACTAGGTGATAGCCAAGACATCAGTGTGAGACCAAAGAGGATGTCCAAATTCTTATCTTACCTTAATGGGGTGTAAGAATTGATAATGAGCCAACTGAAAATGAAGACTTTTAAAAACTTAGAGAGGACAAGATAACATTGACATATTTAAACACTATGAAGTTTACAAAGCCTTTTATACCCATTATCTCATTTGAACTTTACAACCACTCTGAGGTAGGTACTACAGGAACACTTATTTTAGAGAAGAGAAGAAGGAGGATCAGAGAAATTAAATCATATGACCATCTCGACACAGCTAGTAAATGTCAAAAAGAATGCAATACTTGAACCAAGATCTTCCTTGATTTCCAAAATCTAGCACTCTATCCAGAAAGCCCTCTAAATCCTATTTATGACTAGGAGTGGCAAAGAGAAAGGGTTGGGAATGCTTTTGACAGTGATATGCCTCTCAAAAAAAAAGATTGTTGATCTGGACCTGTAACTTCATCAGTATGGAGAACTCCTAGGCTGAAAACTCTCCTGATTGATACACATTGGCAACTCAGATCTACAACTCAGACTTAAAAGATTTATCCCATAGAGTTTACATCCAATAGAGGCACACAAAAATGATCAAATAAAACTTTAAATATATATAGCATATTGTCTACCTAAATTCTGATATGTATGGAGTCTCTGTGAATAAGGAGTTTTTGGTAAATCTGAAATAAAATTCTACACCAAGTAAAAGCCATAACATGAATATTAAAATAGCTTTGAAATATTTACTAAGTTTATTATGAGGAATAAGTATTTTAAATAAAGATAATAAAAAGAATTGATAAGACAACTTAGCAACTGTGGCCTCATACCCAACTGGCTATGTGCCAGTTAGGGCCCCTGGCAGCTGTAGATCTGAGGTACATGCTAATAGTATGCAGGGTTAATCAATATCTATAAATACTGAGGAAAAAAGCGAAGGCAGTCCTACGAAAATCCCCCAAGTAATTGTCTCATCTCCTACTATTGTCCCAAACACACACTTAAATAACATTAAACTACTCAGCAATGGACCAGGGAAGGAAGATAAATAACTGTCAGCTATATCTTAACTTGCTCTTTAGGGATGCAAAGAGACTGGACCTTTAGACAATTCCCAGATAAGGAAACTCCTAGTACTAAAGCATAGGGGTGCCTTTTCTGCAACTTAGAGAGTTGCCTAGAGCAATGGCATGAAACTCAAAAGATCCCAGCTGGCCACATGCTGACTTAGAAAATCTCAAATTCACATTTATATTGTATTGTATTTTTATGTATTTTATTAAACATTTCCCAATTGCATTTAAATCTGCTTCAGGCCCTAATCAGGAATTCTGCAGGATGCCTAGGTTTTGCAGGGATGAGTGTGACACCTCTGGCCTAGAGCACAGAATTAGTGTCTTGCCTGGGTAACCTAGCCAGTAAGTAGTCAGATATGAGATCTAAACCTAGGTTTAGTTTCTTAACTTCAAGACCTACTCTTCAATCACCCCACTGCCTCTTAGCTCTTTATCCCAATTTTTTTTTTTGCAAACAAAAAACCTTATTCAAAACCAAAGGCTTATATGCTTATACAGTCTTAAAACTATCTTCACACAGGTTATAATAACTAGTATTTATATAGCACTTTAAGGTCTGCAAAGACCTTTACTTCCCCAAATTGATCCTCAAAACAACCCTGTGAGATAGGTACTATTATGCCCATTTTACAGATTTAGAAACTGAGGCAGAAAAGAGGGTGACTTGTCCAGGGTCACAGGCTATCAAATGTCCAAGGCAGGATTCAAACTCTGGGCTTCCTGACTCAGGTCAACACTCTTATTTATTATAGGTGGTCTATTACATACAGATACCTACCTACATATGAACATAAACACCTGGTTGTTGATGCCATCTCTAATCCTTGTAAGTCTAACCTTTTATCAGTAGTTTCTTTTTTCCACACTTCACTGATTCAACTATATGAACAATCAAGAGGAAAACTTATAAAGGAAAGGCAAAGAAACCTATAAGCTTACACTTCTTCCTCACATTAATCAGTTCTAGAATAGATGAAAGCTTCTACTCCTTCCACACCCATTTACATTCTGCTCTACACTCCAATTTACATTTTATTCTATTTTTTTCCCCTGTACTCAGAACTAGAGTGATAAAAAGCTTCGCAGTCCAATGTCTTTGATTTATGCCCTGCAATCAGGGTGTTAACTTACAGTTTCAAAGATACTTATGGGAAAGGGAAAAGAAAAAATAGACCCCAACACTATTCACAACAGACTTTATGTTTATAGTGGTTCAATGTGATACAACATCAATTTGCAAACAGTTTAAAACCAGGGAAACCACTTGGGTACATGGTCTTTCACTATCTGCTGTCATCAATAAAGCAAAGCAATGTGTTTGTCATTTTAACACCACAAAAAAATCTCATGCTTTAGCAATTAAGAGTAGCAACCTCTCCACTAAAAGTTAAATGCACAAGTCCAGATTTTTTAAATTAACTGTTAGTATATTTTCCAACAGTATTCAGAGACTGACTCTCAGAAAATCAGTTTAATAATTCCATTTCCCCTTTCAAAAGTCCCCCCTCCCAAAAAAACCTATCATTCCTAAAGAATGGACAAAAGGAAAGTGTATCATCATCATCATCCAAATCAAAATAAGAACTTAAAAGCCTATTAGGAATAATAGAATGGTATTGGGAAAAACCAAAAAGGACAACTGCATTAACATTAACTCCACTTATGAAAGTTATAAAGTACAAATTTTTTAAAAGGTAATATGCCAAAGATTCTTATCCTTTTCTTCCCAAAATGGAAGAATATGCATATTCAGAAGTACACTAAGTAGGAACTCTAACCAGAGTTATCAATAGCCGTTTGTACAGGGGGAACGGAAAGAGGGAACAGGTCCTAAAAAAAACTTGCCATTATGTCATAAATGTGCCAATGTCATTACTACAGTATATACGAATTGAACATACATGTGTACATTTTTGTACATGTACATAAGTGTTACCTCCTACTCTTTCTGCCATAGCATCAGTGTATTCTAGCAACTTATTACTTATGACACGTGGTAGTGATGGAGAAGACAACTGCAATGTGAAGTCATGTACCTTCTTTTGGAAACCACAGAAGAACAACAAAATAGCTTTCCACTCTTCCAGAAAGAGCAACAATAAAACCTAAGGTTACCATTCTTAAAAACTAAAAAAAACACATTTTCCTTTACTTCTCCCCCTCAACTTCTCCTCCCCAATACATGTTGCTTAACTGTAAAAGAAAGCAATCACTGTTAAAGATTTACACTTCTTCACATTTACGTAGTAATTCATAGTTTACAAATACCTTTCTTCACAACCACCCTGCAAATTAGACAGTGCAAGTATTATTCCCCTTTCACACACAAGGAAAGGTCAGAGAGGTCCATGGAAACAAAGAGTTGACATATACAGTACATGCAAAGCACAGCCCTCAGTCTTTTTCTGTCAAAAACCTGCAATCCTTAGTTATCTGTAACTAATTTCAAAATTTAGACATTTAAACAGCTCAATGCTAATTTCTCTACTTGTAGCTCAACTTTTAACTTTTTCCGCAATTCTAAAGTTTGTTCTTTTCTTAAAAGCTAATAAATCATTGCAGATAAGGCCTACTAACAAGCCATTTTTCACATTGTAATGTTTTAAGTGCCAACAGCACAGCAAATTAACTTGGGAAAATGTCCTCACAAGCTGTCTTACCTATTAAATACAAAAGAAGGCTTTGGGGTTTTGGTTTACTCTAGAGAAAGTCTAGAAACCTGATTTAGTTTAAAATTCCTAGACCACCACAGAATGGGCTACATCCTTACAAATGAAAGTAGAAAAATTCAAGCCTAACAGATTTTCTGAACCACATGCAATTAAGGAAAACATCAAATTCTTAAAATACTATGCTGTGAAATCATATCCCTAGTTACTCTGCTTCAGGCTTTATATTGACAAGATAGACAGAAAGATAGATCAAATGATGCTTAAGGAGAGGGGGCAGAGAAATTACTGTTAAAAGTATTCAAGCCTTATGTCTAGCAATTCAGATTCTCACTGAAATTCTAAAATTTTTCTTTTTGCTGTATTTGTAAAAGTTCACTCTAAAATCAAGCAAGAATCAGTATCAAGAAAAATCTTGTTTTTAAAAAAAGGGTGCTATACTTGCTGATAAAAGACTTCTTAGCATTTTTATTAGAATATTAACATCTATTAAAGCTAAAATCACTTTAATAAAGCAAAAATTACATCAGCAACTAAATTAAGGTTCTTTTCAAAGTAAAGCTAACATAAATATTTATTTGTACATTGAAAATATCAATATCTAATATTATGGCTTAAATATGTGAAGATGCTTCAAGTGCATTAACTATGAATTTGTCACCATTTCTATGAATTTATCGCTACTAAATTCCATTAAAAAGTCAGAGAATAAAATAAATTTCTCCTTAAACTTAAGAAAATAGATGTGTGATTTATACCAAAGTCCAGTTTTGTAACAAAACCAACTTTTTACTGACCAAACCATCAAAGATTAATGTAAATTATTTTTAAAACTTTCCACCTGATTTACACTTATCACTGAATAGGCTCCACAAACCATCGCTTTTTTCAAGTCCTCTTCTTGAACCATCATAATATAATCATTATAAGTCACTGCTAGTAATACACACTGATGTTAAACCTTTCAGAGTAATAAACTGAGCTGGGAGTGGGAGGAGAAACTGTAGATAATCACAGAAGCGGAGACAGAGGAACTTCAGGAAGTTTTCTAAAAGTCCTTTGCCTTTCTTCTGGGGAAGGTCACATATGAACCAAATGAACGTTCATAGAAACAGACTTCAGATCCTACAGGAATGTTAGAAAATATCCAATCCAACAACCTTCATTTTACCAATGACAATCCTGAATTGAGATTCTATAACCTCCCCTCGGCAGTGCTAGAACAAGGACTGTTTCTTTGCTGCCCCCCACCCTCAAAAGGCTGTTTTCAAAAACTAACCCAAATAAACCCCCAGTTGGGAAGAAATAAATAGAGCCCCAAGATGGAAGGGTATTTTATTTGGTCATACTTCAATTTATCAAGTTGTTACAGGACAGGACTATAACAAGGTATTAAGTTTAAAAAAACTTAGTTCTCTAGTACTAAAATTAACTGAAGTTTACAACTATTCTACTAGCAATGCAAAAGTATGCCCTTAAACATAAACTAAGTGGTTCCCTTCAGTGTAGTTCAAAATAGTCTCAAGTGACTAAACTTCTCTTTAGAGACTATTCCCTAACCTAATCGTTAGGTCAGGAATTTTTCCTTTCTTAATTTCATCCCATTACTCCTATCTATACCCCTGTGTACTGTATTAATTCCGACTCAGTTTTGTTTACACCTTTTTATTAGCATTTACACTCTTTAGGTTTCTTTCAGTCGTTATTTTTTGATTTACAAGACTGACATGGATTTTTTTATCCAATTTATGAGCTACCCTGCCTACACTTGTTTTTTAATCTTTCTTCTCCTGACCAACTTTACTTAATTTCTGAGCCCACTTGAACTTGTCAACATCTTTCCATACCAAAATACCACAAATTAAATGCTATTGGGCCTCCTTTTGGGAGGGCATATCACAATGACATACTGAATAACAAGAAAAATCACACCATTTACATCTCACTGCAATGCTTGTCATTTTTACTAGTTATTATCTACTTTGTCATGTCTGACTCTTTGTGACCCCTTTTGGGGTTTTCTTGGCAAACATAATGGAACAGTATGCCATTTCCTTCTCCAGCTCATCTCACAAATGAGAAAATTGAGGCAAACAGGGTTGAGTGACTTGCCCAAGGTCACACAGCTACTAAGAATCTGAGGCTGAATTTGAACTCAGTCTTCCTGACTCCAGGATCAGTGCTCTATCCATTGCCAATAATAACTACATATTTACTATGGGCAAAGGTGCCCATAATAAGCAACATATCATCCCCTTTTTGATTTTAATACTTAGTACCAAGAGTAGAATTAACTCATCTAAACAAGTGACCTTGTCCAAACTCAAGTTCTTCTCAGGAGAACAGATATTAAAATAAAAATTATTATACTGTATTGTTTTAATTCCCTTGCAGTGGACATAATAAGAATTATAATAGTATATGGAACTGAGACTTTTTAAGACTTGAAAGTATTTTTCATGTGAGTGGTCTAATCATCTAAATATCTGAAACAACCATTTAAAGTAATTTTCTTCCTTTATTTTTTTCCTTAAAAGTCGTTTTCTACCACAATCCCTAAAATCGATGTTAAGGCACTAAATAAGATGTCAATATTTTCATCATTTACCAACAGAAAAAAGGCAACATCTTCGATTTTGGCAAGTTATATTGAAAAAGCAATGACACATTTTGCCCTACGTTGTTTGGAAATTACAGTCACCTTACCTTGACAGTAAATTACCTGTATTTGTTCTTTTGCAATGTAATTCTGGATTTTAAGTCCTCGTACTACACAAAAGTGAGCTAGCACCAGGAAGGGGGCTCAGGCCTAAAAGGGACAATCTATAAAAGTCTCTCTGGGCTCCCGTTCTACTTGTAAAAATGAACATACCACTTGCCATCAGTTCAGCATACTTGAGTATGTTACTAGAAATAGACATATTTTCCTAAGTGGATATTGTTTATATTATTCATACAAAAATCATTAGGGAGTCCTTGTAAAAAGTATATTACAAGTGAAACTGACATAAAAACAAGGTCAATTTGGAACTTCGGTAATTAAAGCCTTTGGATATACTCTAATTCTAATCTACCTCTTAAAAAAAACAACTAAATTCTATCCTATACTAAATACTAAGGCACTGTAGAGTACTGGGAAAAGAGAGGCTTTGCTGAATTCGGAATCAGAGGACCGGAGTTCAAATTCCAGATCAGCCACTTAACCTTGGGCAAAGTGCTTTGAAGCCTGGTGTTTCCTGATTCATAAAAATGAAGGGATTTAGGTTAGATGACCTCGAATCCCTTTTGACTCTAAATCTATGTGATCTTGTGATCCTGAAAGAGTGCTTTTAAAAAAGTCTTTACTATAATTCTAAATGATTTTCAACAGTTCAGCATGTGCCAGTAACCATGATATCAACAGCATTTCTTAAACAAATTATCTTTGCCCTAAACCCAGCCACAGAAATGCTTTAGAAAAATAACTTAACCCCTCCCCCTAATACTTGCACACCTCATCCCATTCTTAAAGTAAAGGATTATATAAATCTAATCCTTAACTCATTGATTAAATAGCAAAACTGTTACAGAGAAGTGAATGAGAAGTCTCGGATCAGAGAAATACTCCAAAAAAGAGGCACTTGTTGGCAAGAACATTAGATAGGGTTTGGAATTGGTTCCTAGTTCTGATTTAGCCAGTCAAGACTGGCTTGTTGATCTTATGCAAGTTTCTTAACCTCTGTGGACCTCAATTTCCACATTTATGAAATGATGAGGTTGGGCTAAATAATCTCTGAAGTGCTTATAGTTTTATTGTATACACACACACACACTTACAGTTTTTTACACTGATCTATACTTAGTATTCTTCTGAATCCTCATTTTAGGCATCTGAGAACTTCTCTTAAAAGTCTACAACTTGTTCTTGGCCACAGATTTTTAAGAACACAGCTCTACAGCAATAAATCAGAGGAAAGTCTAATTCAAGGTATCAAATAAATACCTAGAAGCGCCAGCTTCCTCTGCTTAAGAACATAACCAATTCACAACTACTTCTCTGCCCCATCCCAAGGATTTAAGTTATTTTCATGTTTGTCTCCACCATTAGGATGTAAATTCCCTAAGGGCACGAACTATATTTTTACCTTTGTCTGTATCACCAGCATTTAGCACAGTGCCTAGCACATTTTTATTGTGCCAACAGCTAGCACATAGTAAAGGCTTTGTTGACTGAAAGGCTTCAAAGCATGACAGGACATCAGTACAAGGCATCCTCATTCCAGAGGAAGGACTTTAATTTATCCCAAGACCCTCTCCCAATTAGTCACTCAGAATTAAAATTAGGTTCAAGTGACAAAGAGGTGACTTAGTATTTTACAGAGCAGTTTTAATCAAATTTGCCATGAAACTTGGGTGGTGCAAGTTACTGTTTAAATATGTAAAAAATTATGTAAAAAGAGTAAGTAAATCAGAAAAAGAAAAAATTCTGGCATAATTTTCCTTATTCATTAGTGTTCTCAATTCTTGAAATTTCAGAACAGACCAAGCAAAATAACTGATTTTTATGAATCTCCACTGAATATGTATTTGTAAACAAATACAAGGCTATATGAATGAAGTAGATATGGCAAGTGCTAGAATGATCCACAAAGCTTTCTTTAGATGATTAGCTCTAACTTTGCTGATTTACAATGTAAAATTAAAAATTTGGTATTTTAAAAAATATGCACATCTCCACCCAAAATGCCAATGTAGAATTTAGTATTTTTGACTATTAAAGACATGTTCGCTCTACAGAATCAAGTACCACAGTAGTACTATCACTAAGTGAACTCTAATAAAAATTTATCTTAAGCCATTATAATAGAGAATTTTCAATTAAAGCTTCCTTTTAATTGGAAAGAATTCACAAGACATAAGTCTTTTATACCTATGGTGTTAGATTTTAACAAGCAATGCCACAATAATATGTTTGGTCCTAGAACTTGCCAGAGATGGTCAAATGTGTCTCTTTCAAAAGGGCTTCTCTCTACACCTTCCCCACCAAAATCGCACTGTATATATGACTGCAGTCCCAAATGTTGACAACTGAAAAGAAAATAATTACAGGAAAACATTTCCATAACTATTACCTATGGCTTTCAAAAATGCTCCTTACAGCACTGTATGTCTTTAACATCTATGAAGGCTGTAGATAATGTAAAAATACACGAATATTCTATGCTTTACATCTACTTTCCTTTTTAATCATGCAGTTCTTTAATATATGTAATTTTCTATACTTAGCATTATATTCAACAATTTTTAAAAATTGATTACTTAGGCATTCTAATAACAATAATTATCTTAAAAAAACAAGATACACATTTATACATTTTTCACACATATAAAATGACAAAAAGAATTTTAAAGACCTGCTCCTATAAAAAAAAAATTGAGAAGCTGATTTAAAATTTTTCTAAGAAAAACATCCAATTCTTGGAACATACAAATTAAGATACAAGAAAACATCCATTTCTCTACTCCCCTAGGTTCAGACTCTCTATATAAAAGGCATATGAAAAGTACAGAAGACTTTAGATAGAAACTCTCTAAATTTACCAAAACCTTTGAATCTTTAAAAGCTTCTTGGTAAAATGACATTTAAAATATGGACCACTGAAAGAAATGAAGAATTCAAAATAAGCAACTTAGGAAAGTTCTGACAACTCCACTAAAAAAAAAACCAACAATAACAGAGCTTCAGCAAAATTGGACAGATCTTTACCTAAATGTAATACCTTGCCCACTAAGTGAAGAACTGCTGCTGGCCACACTATAAGTGCTTACAGAGTGAAGGCCAATCTCTTAGCGTAAAGTTAGGCAGGCCTCTTCCTCCCTCGGGGAAGCGCATGACACACAGGGCGTCATGCGAATTGTGTCACCAGGTCACAGAAATTTACATGTAACTCCTCCAACTTCAGTCTGATACGGCCTTCCAAGGCCTGAACAAGTACATTTAGGGTCTAGCACACTTAACAAGGGAAAGCTTAAAGTGACCTACTTTCTGACGCTGAAACACTGAGTCCAGAGTTGGACCTAAGACAGGATTTAATGGAGGCCTCTTCTCAACCTTTTCCGAGCCTCTGTTACAACAGTGAAAGAACTTTTCCTGGTTTTTCTAGGTTCAAAGTGAACGTGCATCTTATCTGCCAGGCCATGGAGAGCAAGAAAAAAGGAATCTAAACCTAACACGTTCCAATTTTTAAAAACAAAACACTATGTAACCAACTCCACAAACCCGTGGCAAACCCTTTTCCGGGATTAAGCAAAGCAGCACTATTGATAGAGTTTTTTACTAACTAAACCAAGGTGTATTTCCTCGCCTATAATTACAACTGGGGACACCCCTCCCCCTACGATGTTGGGGTGAGACCAAAAAAGAGAGAAAAAGCGATCAAAAGGCTGGCCCAGGAGAGTGATAATGGGCCTGCCTACCCATTTCGGGATGTGCTACCACCTCCATCTCTTTTTCCCTCTTGGCTCGGATTCGACCCCCTCCCTGGATCGGCATGCCTCACCACAGCAGGGGCTCAAATTAAATAATCATAATCATAATCATGGCGTTTCCTCCTGTCCGACCCCCCTACTGGTATCCCCCCGCCCCGAAACTGCGAATGGGCTACTCCCCTTTCGCGTAGTGGGCCAAAGCCTGTACTCTCCGCTCCCAAGAGCTATCTGGCCCCGGGATCCAGGCCACCCAGAGACCCGGGGCACGCTTCATCCAGCCCCTCCACCCCCCACCGCCACCCCCGAGGCCCGGACTCCTCGGTCACCTTCCCTCCCTTTTCACCTCCACCATCCCCCATCCGCATTGTCTGTCTCAATTCAACTTTGACTAATATGGATTCCTCGGGCCTGGGCCCGGCAGTAATTACAACCTACTCCTCCTGGGGAAAAGGGCTGCTTGGGTCGCCCCCCTCTCTCCCGTTCAACACGATCACCGAGGAGGGGCTGGGAATGAGCCCCTAGGTTCCCTCTCCCCTCATCTCCCCCTCCCCAAATCTTCTCTTCTCCTTCCCCAGGACCAGAAGTTTACCCTGGACAGGGCCTAAATCCGAGAGGCAGGAAGAGGAGGAAGAGAGGGCAAGATACCTACAATCTCCCCTCCCCATGCCCCCCCCAATCCCACCAGCCTGCTCCCAACGCCAGGCCCCGTGGCGCCGCACTGCCCCACCTCCGAGAAAGAGGAGATGGGAGGGCTGGGGGGATGGGAAGGGTAAGTTGGGGGGGGGGTAACCCCCCTAGTCCCTCTTACCTGTCATTGAGCTGGTCCTCGGTGCCCGGCAGCGGGTGAACGACGAAATGGATGGACGTCATGGTGCTTCCTCCTCGTCCTCCTCCCTAGGACACCCCACCTCCCTCGCGCTAACCCTTCCCCCCTCCCCCCCCAAAAAACAACCCCTCTTCTTGTCCTCCTCCTCCTCCTCCTCCCAGCTCCCAAAAGGAGGGAACCAAATGCGCAGGGGCCGTCTCCTCCTCCCACTCCTCGGGCTTCTCGTCCTCCTCCTCCTCCTGGTCCTCGTCCTCCTCCTCTGGCTCCCCCGCCCCGGGCTGTGTGTGAGGGGCCGGCCGGCCCGGCTGGCGGGCGGACAGGCGAGGAGGCTGGCAAGCCACCCGCCAGCAGCTCCCCCTGCGCCGAGGGGGGAGGAGGACGAGGAGGAAGACGGGGAGGAGGGAGGGGGAGAGGAGGAAGGCGGAGGAAAGAGGACGAAGAACCGGGGAGGGGGCAAGGAGGGGGTGCGGGAGGACTAGGACAAGGATGAGATCGAGGACGAGATCGGGGCCGCGGCTGTGCGGCGGGCTGGAGTCGGGAGCCGGGAGGGCTGGAGGAGGTAGCCCACGGACGTGCTGGGAGGGACCGGGCTACCGGGACGCCGGGGACTGGAGGGGGGGCGGCGGACGGGAGGGTCGGGCGTGGGGGGGGGGGAGATGGGGAGGGAGATGACTCCGCACCGCGCTCACAGGCGAGACGCCGCCACCGCCACCGCCGCCGCCATCTTCACTTCTGCCCCAGTTTCACCCTCTCAGACTCTGCTTCCGAGGGGCGGGGGAGGGGGGAGGAGGGAGGAGGGAGGAGACAGGCAGGCGGGGGGAGGGGGAAAAGAGGGAGGGGAGAGAGAAAGAGGACGGGGGCAATCCACGTTACGGCTCTGCTGATTGGTCGGCGCTGCGTTGGAAGGCCACGAAGCTGTAAGAATGGGGGGGATTGGTCTGGGTATCTCTCCGCCCTCCTTAGCCTTCCCGTGTACGGGACGATAGAGAGATCGAGCATTTTGGCCGGAGCACGTGTTATAGGGGAGCAGGGAGAAAAAGGGAACAGCCTGGACTGCCCTAGGTGAAGAGTACGAGAGGGAGTGCAAAAGGGTATCCCCGGGTGGGAAACGCAGAGGAGGGGCCTGTTAACGTGTTTTCTCCTTGATTTCCCTGGAGCATTCCTAATTATTTTAAGAACTATGGGTCTTTTATCTCCTTTTCGTGATCTACTGTTATATTTAAAGTGAACGTGTGCAAACAGTTAAAAGAGGAAAAACTGTTACAGTAATCAGCAAGAAATTTATACTTGGAACGGTAGAGATCCTTTGGTTCAATTTAATCTAATTTTACAAATGAGGAAGCTGGGGCCCAGAGAGATGAAGTGAGCCGTGACTGGAACCCAAGTGCCCTAGCTCCAGGCTTGTTCCACTATATCATTATGCCTCTAGCGTTTTCATTTTACAGCCTAATCCTCTCCCCAAATGAAGACTTTAAAAAATTTTATGCTGTGCCTACCCCTGGAAAGGTCTGTAACCCAAAGAGAGAAAAGGAAAAGGACCTACATGTACAAAAATATTTAAGGCAGCTGTTTTTGTGGTGACAAAGAATTGGATGTTGAGGGGATGCCCATCAATTGAGGAATGGCTGAACAAATTGTAGCATGATTGTAAATGGAGTACTATTGTGCTGTAAGACGTGGGAGGAGCGTCGTTTAAGAAAAAGGTGGCAAGACATAGGTGAACTGATGCGAAGTGAAGTGAGAACAGAGATTGTTGTGCACTGTAACAATTACAATGATGATCAGTATGAAAGACGTGCCTTCTCTGATCAAGACAATGATCTAAGACAATCTACAGGACTTATGAAGAAAAAATGCTGTCCACCTCCAGAAAAAGACTTGATGAACTCAGTGCAAATTAAAGTATATTTTCCTCACTTTATTTTTCTTGCATTTTTTAATATGGAAATATTTTGCATGATTTCACATATATTACTGATCTATTACTTGCCTTCTTAGTAAGTGAGGAAGGGGTGGGAAGGAGGGAGACAATTTGGAACTCAAAATTTAAAAAGAAAAGAATGATAAAAATAATAAAAATTTTTAAAAGAAAAAATGAGGTCAGTGTCCCTCCACTTACACTGGACATGGTTGGGGACCCTTGTCCTAGTTAATTCCTGATTAAGGCTCTGGTGCTACCCAGGTCCAATAAATCAATTACTAAGAGCTCACTAGAGTAGGAATTTCATAAATGGTAGTTGATTGATTGATTTCAAGGTACTGTGCTACGCACTGGGCAAGTAGAATACAAAATGAAACAATTCCGTCCCTCAGAGAGAGGAACACTGGGGATGTTCCCTGGTCTATTACCTTCTACAACAAGGGCTCTTCATCCTTCCAAGCCTTCATCCAGTAGAGTCTTGGCACCAAAAAAATAGTCCCAGAACAACTCCTGCTAAGCATTCCCTTCGTGAATGGCAGGCATAGCCAAGCCTGTTGTAATCCTTTTTCATATTAAAATAAATGTCTGTCCTAACCTTCAAAGGATTGATAAAGTTTTGAATTACACACCAAGTGGGGAAAAATATTAATGGATAAATGTTAAAATCATTAATGTCTTTGCCCAGCAAATAAAGAGTGAATGACTCAAAAAAAAATTATGTATTGGAAATTATTTAAACAGAAGTAACAAATTTTCCCACTGAAAATGGCATTATAAAGGGATAAAAGAGGTAGGTTAAGTTAGGTCCCAAACCTCGAAAGTGACAGTATTAGAAAACATGAATCCTGAGAATTTTAAATGTGTATCCTAAACTACTATCCTGTTAACTTAGGTTGCTTTATAAAACTTTATTGTACCTTTTTCAAAAGTCTATTGAAAAGATTTTTGGCAAAACATGGATATCAAAAATTATACATAAGGCAGGATAGTCTAAATACCACATGGGACTAGTAATGGGACACTTTCATAGGTCACCACTTCCAACATTGACCTAGATTACTTTAGGTTCAAAAAGTATTTAAGACAGCTGTTCTGTAAAAGCCCATGTGAACTGAGTCTAGGGTGCTATTTCCATAACACAGAAAGTGGCATGCAACTAGTACTAAATTTTACCCCTTGTTGGCACTCTCAGTAGAAAAACTAAAAATTTCCTAAGCCTTAAGGATTCAACTAGCAAGGCAGTTTGGCAGCCTCATATGTCCAGTCAGGTCAACAAGCATTTATTACACCATATATTATTTTGTGCCAGGCACTGTGCTAAGTGCTGGTGAAACAAAGAAAGGCAGGAAAACAAAAAAATAAAAAACAGTCCCTGGCCCTTTAGGAACTCACCATCTAATGTGGGGAGACAGTATGCAAAGGACTATGTTCAAACAAGCTATATACAAGATAAATTGGAAGTAATTTCAAGATGACCTGGATTCAAATCCTGATTCTGACATATACATACTGGCTATGTGAGCCCAAGCAAATCACATGACTCTCTAAGTTACAGAGCAGTTGGCCTTCATTAACAAGGAGATTTTCCTCACTAGCAGTTTCTAACAGATGAAATTACAGTAATTTCACTAATAAGGACTGCGAAAATCTTGCAGAGGGTGAGAATTTAGCTAAACCTTGAAAGAGGCCAAGAAGTGAAGGTGAAAAGAAAGAGCATTCTACGCAGGGGAACAGCCAGTGAAAATACACAATCAGGAGGAGTGTCCTGCGAGAGGGAAAGCCGGAAGGCCAGAGTCATCAGACTTTAGAATCTGTAGAGGGGAGTAAAGTATAAGAAGGCTGGAAAGACAGGAAGGAAGCAGGTTGTAAAGTGCTCTGAGAAACAGAGAGCATTTTATATTTGATCAATAAGAAGCCACTGAAATTTACTGAATCATGGTTAGATATGGGTTTTAAGATCACCTTGATAGCTGAGTGAAGGAGGGACGGAGTGGGAGAGACCAACCAGCAGGCTGTTGCAATAGTCCAGTCATGAAGATATCTGAGTAATATAAAAAGAGAAGGAAGGGGAAAGAGGGAGCTCTTGATGAATTGCCCCAATTTCTTTAGTGAATTCTGAAGCAAGGTTCTAACCTGAGATGGTGAAGAGAGAAGAGCTTTAGGAGGGTTGGAAAAAGTCACTGTGGTGAGGGGGATCATGAATTAGTTAAGGAGAGGTAAAAAGATTTCCTTGCAAAAGCAGGAGACCAGTTGATATTATGTAACACATACTTGTCATAGACCAAGTTAGCATGGTTTTATGATTCTCTCCAAATTCATCCAACAGGGAATGAATAGAAACAACTGCAATAGAAGCTAGGATTAATCAAAGCCTGTGCAGGGTGATAAGATAAGAGGGAAAGGGATTTGAAAGAAGAGGACATGAAGGGGTCAAGAATGGGAAAGGAAGGAGGGTGAAGCGAGTACAGGGGTGATGGCATGCACTGAGTGGATAGAAAGCCAGCCTCTGAGTCAAGAAGACCTGGATTCAAATTCTGCTTCTGACACATACATGCTGGCTATGTGATCCCAGGCAAATCATGTGACTCTCTAAGTTACAGAGCAGTTGGCTTTCATTAACAATTCACTAGCAGTTTCTGACAGATGAAATTACAGGTCTGGCTCGAAAAAAAGGCAATGAATATTATTATTGAGTTTGGGAAATAACTAACAGACCTGTTTGTCCTGCAAGTACAATGTGTGAAGAAAACTAAGATGAGACAAGACTGAAGAGTTAAGTTAGAACCAGATTGTAAATCACCTTAGCTTCTAGACTGAGGGGTTTGTATTTTATCTTCAAGGCAGTGGGGAGTAACATGGCGAGACCTGTTTATTGGCATGATTATCTTAGCTCTATACTCAGGATAAAGCTCTATATTCAGAGGAAGAAGAGGTCCTGATCTAGGGTAGGATGCTAAATCACTGCAGAATACATTCTCCTGGAATTTAAGCTCCTTGAGGACCAGGAATTTTAAATTTTGGTATCTCAGAACCCGATTCAATATTTTAGCACATAGTGGGCACTTAATATTTATTGAATTGTATTATCCCCTAATATTCTGATGCAACAATGGTTCTTTCAATATCCTCTTCCTTAACATGGGTCTAAAAATTGTATCAAGTAAGTGTGAGGTGCTACAGATAAAGTACAAAGAATGAAACAAGCCCTGCTCTCAAGGAGCCTCCATTCTAATGAGAGAGACAACAAGGACATACATAAATATAAGAGAACAAATATAAATATATGTATTAAAAAGGAGATAATAACAATAGCTAGCATTCACATACTGCTTTAAGATTTGCAAGTGTGCTCAGTCATTTTCAATTGTATCTAATTCTTCCTAATCCCATTTGGGGTTTTTTTGGCAAAGATACAGGAGTGGTTTGTCATTTCCTTCTCAAGTTCATTTTACAAATGAGGAAGCTGAGGCCAACAGGGTTAAATGACTTGTCCAGGGTCATAGGGCTAGTGAATGTCTGAGGCAGGATTTGAACTCAGGTCCCCCAGACTCCAGGGCTGGCATTTTGTCCCCTGGGCCTTGAAGCTGCCCCAAGACTTTACAAAGCACTTTTCAAATATTATTTCATTTGATCCTCACAACAAACCTGGAAGGTAGGTACTATTAATCATCCTCATTTTAGAAACTAAGAAACTGAGCTATGGAGAAGTTAGGTTATTTGCCCAGGGTCACACAGCTATTAAGTGTCTGAAGACAAATTTGAACTCAGATCATACTGCTTCTAGGTCCTACATTGTATCCATTATGCCACTTAGAAAAATACAATGTGTCACAGATAGGTATTCCAGGGACTTCATCCCAATTTACATCCTCACTGGCTAGTGAGGTCCCTAGAGCTAAGCTACATTTCTGTGATTCTAGGGATATCTCTGAGGAGCTGAGATGTCTTTCTAATGCTATTGACTTGAGGCACATTTCCCCCCACTCCCATCCTCCACACCTTGATCCTTGAATAAAATGGGCTCAAATTTACAGTAGTGGCTACAAAATATTCTTCCCAACAAATTTACCTCTAAATGTGTCATAGCAAGGATATATTGCTCCCTTGCTTGTGGGACATGATATCTTAGTGGCTGAGTCATTACTGATAGACCAGGTCAAGCAAGTCACTACTTTCTTTCTTTTTCCAATATATTTTTATTTATTTTGTTAAATATTTCCCAATTACATGTAAAAAATTTTAACAATCATTTTTGAAAATTTTGAGTTCCAATTTCTCTTCCCTTCTCCTGACCCTCCCCCACCCCTTCAGAAGACAAGCAATATATCAATTATACATGTGAAGTCATGCAAAACATATTTCCATGTTAGCCACATTGCAAAAGAAAACACATATAGACACACACAAGAAAAATGTTTAAAAAAAGGAAAGCAAGTCATTCCTAATCAAGCCCAGCTGCTAGTAAGCTCTGCTATCAACTCCATATTCAGCACATCTAAAGGCTCATACAACCTTTTAAAAGTCACAGGATCATAGCCAAATCGGTTCTAAGAACTCTTTCACCTAAGAAAAGGAAATAATGATAAATGACAGCACCGTGTATTCACAGCTTCGTGACACTTCAAGGCAAGAGCCTTCCTTTCCCCTCCTTTTCTTTGATGTAGATTATACATATGCAATCATGCAAAATATATTGCTGTATTAGCTATGTTATGCTGTCACTGTGTACAGTGTTTTGGTTCTGCTCAGTTCAATTTGCATCAGTTCGTATCTTTCAAAGTTTTTCTGAAACCATCTTGCTTGTAATTTCTTATAGCCCAACAGTAGTCCATCATAATCATATACCCAAACTTGTTTAGCCACTTCCCCATAAATGGGCATCCCATCAATTTCTAATTCTCTGCTACCACTAAAGGACCTGCTATAAATATTTTTGTACACATAGGTCCTTTTCTTTTTTCTTTGATCTAGTTGGGGTACAGACCTAGTAGTGGTGTTGCTGGGTGAAAGAGTAAGCATATTTTTCTAGCCCTTTGGGCAAAGTTCCAAATTTCTCTCCAGAATGGTTGGATCAGTTCATGCCTCTACCAACAGTGCATTAGTGTCCCTATTTTCCCATATCCTCTCCAACATTTGTCATTTTCCTTTTCTGTCATATTAGCTAATCTGATAGGCATGAGATGGTACCTCAGAGTTGTTTTAATTTGCATTTCTCGAATCAATAGTGATTTAGAGCATTTTTCAGATGAAAAGCATTTTTCATCTGACAACTGCCTATTTGTATCCTTTGAGCACTTATCAATTGGGGAAGGAATCACATTCTTATTAATTTGATACAGTTCTCTATGTGTTTGAGAAATGAGGCTTTTTATCAGAGAAACTTCCTATAAAATTTTTTCCAGTTTCCGGCTTTGTTTCTAACATTGGCTGTGTTGGTTTTGTTTGTGCAAAAACTTTTAAATTTAATGTAATCCAAATTATCTATTTTACTTCTCATAATGCTATCTCTTGTTTGATAATAAATTTTTCCCTAATCCATAAAACTGACAGGTAAAGTATTCCATGCTCACCTAATTTGCTTATTATATCATCCTTTATGTCTAAATCATGTGCCCCTTTTGACCTTATCTTAATATACAATGTGAGATGTTGGTCTACACTTAGAACTGCTTTCCAGTTTTCCCAACAATTTTTGTATTGAGTTCTTGTATCTTTGCATTTATTAAACGCTAGATTATGATAGTCATTTACTACTGTGTGTTGTATACCTAATCTCTTCTACTGGTCCACCACTCTATTTCTTATCCAGTATCAGATTATTTAGATGATTACCATTTTATAATATAATTTGAGATCTGGTCCTGCTAGGCCACCTTCCTTCATATTTTTTTCTTCGCAGATTGCCTTGACATTCTTGACCTTTTGTTCTTCCAGATAAACTTTGTTATGATTTTTTCCTAGTCCTATAAAATAATTTTTTGGTAATTTGATTAGTATGGCAGTGAATAAGTAAATTAATTTAGGTAGAATTGTCATTCATGTTATATTGGCTCACCTACCCATGAGAACTTAATATTTCTCCACTGGTTTAGAGCTGACTTTATTTGTGTGAAAAGTGTTTTGTAATTGTATTCATATAGTTCACGGGTTTTTCTCGGCAGGTAGACTCCCAGGTATTTCATGTTGCTTACGGTTATTTTAAATGGAATTTCTCTTTCTATCTCTTGCTACTGAACTTTGTTTATAATATGTAGAAATGCTGATGATTTCTGTGGGTTTATTTTATATCCTGCAACTTTGCTAAAGTTGTTAACTATTTCGAGTAGTTTTTTAGTTGATTCCCTAGGATTCTCTAAATATATTATCATATCAGCTGCAAAGAATGATAGTTTTGTTTCTTCATGCCTATTCTAATTCCTTCAATTTTTTTTCTTCTCTTACTGCTATAGCCAGCATTTCTAGCACAATATTCAATAATAGCAATGATAATGGTCATCCTTGCTTCACCTCTAATCTTTTTGAGAAGGCTTCTAGCTTTTCCTCATTACAAATAATACTTGTTGATGGTTTGTTTGTTTTTTCTTTTGAATGAATGAAAAAGTATTTATTAATCATTTACTATGTACAAAGTACTGTGCTAAGGGCTGAGGATGCTAATAGAAAATCAAGGCATTCCCTGTTCTCAAGGAGCTCCCATTCTGATGGTAGAGATAGCATACATAAGGTAGTTTTGATGCAAGTCAGTTGGAAAGTTCACATAGTCTTTAAGGGGGTGCTACAAGAAATCAGATGGTAATGCATTCCTTAATGCCATTTCCAGGGGAATTTTGGGGGGGCATTTATTTAGTGTTTAATTTTTCCCCAGTTACATAATGACAACAATTTTTAACATTTGTTGTTAAAATTTTGAGTTCCGAATTCTCTCCCTTCTTCCCTCCCCATCCCCCACCCCCATTGAGAAGGCAAGCAATTCCATATAGGTTATATATGCAAAACACATATACATGCAAAATATATCCATAATAGTTGTGTTGTGAGAGAAAACACAGATTAAAAACTCAAGAGAAATAAAGAAAGTGGAAAAAAACCTCAAAAGTTGTTGCAATATATATTCAGACACCATGAGTTCTTTCTCTGGGGATGGATAACATTTTTCGCCCTAAGTTCTTCAGAGTTGTCATGGATCATTGTGTTGATGAGAATAGCTAAATCATTCACAGCTGATCATCCTACAATATTGCTGTTACTTTGTACCCACTACGTTTCACTTTGCATCAACCCATGTAAGTCTTTCTAGGTTTTCCTGAGAGCATCCTGTTCATCATTTCTTTTAGTACAATAGTATTCCATCACAATAACATATAATAGCTTATTTAGCCATTCCCCATTTGATGTACATGTCCTCAATTTCCAATTCTTTACCCCCAGAAAAGAGCTGCTACAAATATTTTTGTACATATAGGTGTATATGTGTCTTTCTGCTTCAAGTGTATTTCTTGTAAACAATATATTGTCAGATTCTGTTTTTTAATCCACCCTATTATGCACTTCTATTTTGTGGGTGAGTTCATCCCTTTCACATTCATAGTTATGATGACTGTTTCCCTCCATCCTGCTTTTCCCCATACAACCTCTCCCTTCTCCTTTTCCCAGTGCATCCCTCTTTCTCATTCCTTAATTTTATTTTTGAAATCATACCATCATAGTCATGTCATGCCTTTTGCCTATGTATATGCCTACTAACTGCCCTAATAATAATAAAGTTCTTAGGATTTACAAATATCATCTTCTCATGTAAGAATATAAATAGTTTAACCTTATTGAATCCCTTATGATTCCTCTTATCTTTTTATGTTTCCCTTGAGTCTTATATTTATTTGAAAGAAAAATTTTCTAATCAGTTTTGGGAATACTTGAAAGTCCTCTATTTCATTAAATATCAATTTTTCCCCCTGAAGGCTTATACTTAGTTTTTCTGGATAGGCGATTCTTGGTTGTAATCCTAGGTCCTTTGTCCTCTGGAATATCATGCTCCAAGACCTCTGATCCTTTAATGTAAAAGCTGCTAAATCTTGTGTTATTCTCACTGTGGCTCCACACTGTTTGAATTTTTTTTTCTGGCTGCTTACAATATTTTCTCCTTGATCTGGGAGCTCAGGATTTTGGTTATGCTATTCTTGGGAGTTTTCATTTTGGGATCTCTTTCAGGAGGTAATCAGTAGATTCTTTCACTTATTGTTTTGCCCTTTGGTCCTAGGATATTCGGATAAGTTTTCTTTTATACTTTTTTGGAAGATAATGACTATGTTGTTTTTTTTTTTGTTTTTTGTCTTTTTTTGGATAATTGCTTTCAGGTAGTCCACTAGTTCTTAAAGTACCACTCCTTGATCTATTTTTCAGAACAGTTTTTTTTTCTAATGTGATATGTCACATTTTCTTCTTTTTTTTTCATTGTTTTGATTGTGTTTCCTTGTTTCTTGACATCTCATGGAGTCAATAGCCTCTACTTGTCTGATTCTAATTTTTAAGGAGTTTTTTCTTTCAGTAAATTTTTCTACCTCTTTTTCCATTTGGCAAATTTTTTTTTTTTTTTTTTTTTTT
>CM053622.1:126848137-126897502 GCA_028646595.1 Phalanger gymnotis | reverse complement strand
TGGGAAATTTGCCCCAGTCAGAGTGCTCGCAATTTCCAACTCTCTCAAATCTGTTCAGAATCACTTTTTTTATAGGAATCCAACAGAACTTGTGAGAGAGCTCCGGCAAGACGCTGTTTTCATGCGGCCATCTTGGCTCCGCCCCCTCGTCCCTCATTTTCCCATTTGGCAAATTTTTAAGGTGTTATTTTCTTCAATATCTTTTGTACCTCCTTTACCAAGCTGTTGACTCTCTTTTCACAATTTTCTTGCATCATTCTCATTTATTTTCCCAATTTTCCCCCTACCACTCTTTTTGATTTTTAAAATCCTTTTGCACTCTTCAAGGAATTCTTTTTGGGCCTGTGACCAATTCACATTTTTCTCTTTGAAGCTCTGCATGTAGCTGTTTTGACTTCATTACCTTCTTCTGAGTTTGTGTCTTGATCGCCCCTGTCAACATAGTAACTTTCTGGGGTCAGTTTCTTTTTTGTTGTTGTTTGCTCATTTTCAAGCCTATTCCTTGACTTATAGGTTTATGCTATAGTTGGGATTTGATCCCAAAACAAAGGGGATCTTCTGGGATCCAGGTCCAACCACCACCTTGTTGAGACAGAGCTTTCCTGCCAACCTTCTAAGTTGTCTTGGGCTGTAAATTGCCATTTTGTTGGTTCTACAACTCCGGAAATTGATTTGAGGCATTATTTTAAAGTTGTTTGGAGGGGAATTTAGGAGAGCTCAGGTGAGTCCCTGCCTTTTGTCTGCCATTTTGGCTTAGCCCCCTGCTTGGCACTTTGTAAGGGCTTAATAAATGCTAGTTCACTGACTGACTGACTTATTGATTGATTAGCAGTTTAAGCAATTAGGAAAGGTTTAGTGCAGAAGGTGGTGCTTGAGGTTAGTCTCAAAGTAAAGGAGGGACTCTTTCAGGCTGTGCTAAGGAGGAAGTATATTCCAGCAATGGGTGATGGCCAATCAAAAGGCATAAAAATGGGTGATGGAGTATCCTATGAGAGAAACAGAGAGAAGACCAATGGCTAGATCACAAAATAGAAGACATTGGAAGTAATGTCTAATGAAACTAGAAAGACAGGTTGGGGCCAAGTCATATAGAGCTTTAAAAACCAAACAGAGTTTATACGTTTTCCCCAGAGTAAAAGGAAGCCATTGGAGTCCATTGAGCAAGAGAGGCATATGATCACATTTGTGCTTAAAGAAAATTACTTTGGTAGCTCTGTGTAGGATGGATTGGAATGGGGAGAGACTTGAGGCAGGGAGATCAATTAGTTGGGTGTTGCAGTCATCTAGATGAGAGGTGATGAGGACCTGAACTAAGGTGGTGGCTGTGGAAAGGAAGGGTTTGATAAAAGAAATGTCATGATGGTAGAAACAGCAAGATGTGGCAACTGATTTGATATGTGGGGTGAGAGACAGTGAGGAGTCCAGGTTAATGCTACAGTTATATTTCTGAGGTACTAAAAGGATGGTAGTGCCATCAAAAGAAATAGAGACGTGTGAAAAAGGAAAGGGTTTGGGGAGAAACATAATGATTTCAGTTTTAGATATGTTGAATTAGATTTAGACATTTCCAGGATAACCAGTTTGAAAAGTCAGATAAACAATTGGACTGAATCAGGACTGAATCTCAGGAGAGAGATTGAGGCTGTGTATATGTAAACATATATGTGTATGGAAACATACACACACATGTGTATATGTATATGTGATATATATACACACATACACATAGACACAGACACAAATTACCAAGGTTAATTGATTTTTATAATTAAAAAACCCACCTGTAACATCCTCACCTATTAGGCAGTTGAACGTATGAAATAATGAAATTATTACTATAAAATAAAAGCCCTTATTTCCCCTCATTCTATCTAGCCCCTAGGAATTCACTTTAACCATTTGTGACACCATTCTAGTCTCAAAGACTGTATGTATGTGTGGGAATACACACACAGACATACATATACATACATATACATTTTTTCTATATTTCTTCCTATTCCATACATATGATATTGATATCTATTTATATCATAGACAGACAGACAGACAGACAGACAGACAGACAGACAGATAGATAGATAGATAGATAGATAGATAGATAGATAGATAATCTGCAAATCACGTGCATAGAGATGATCGTTAAACCCATGGAAGCTAATAAGGTTACCAAGAGAAAATTTAGAGGGAGAAGTGAAGAGGCCATAGGAAAGAATCTTGGGAAACACCCATAGTTAGAGATGTGATATGATGAACTAGCAAAGGAGATTGAGAAGTAATATTAGACAAGTAGGAGGAGAGCCATGAGAGAAAAGCATCGCAAAAACCCAGAAAGGAGAGAATATTAAGGAGAAGAAAATGATCAAGAGTGTGAAATGCTGCAGATAGGTCAGGAAGAATGAAAACTGAGGAAAAACCACCGAACTTGGAAATTAAGTGATTATTAGTCATTTTGAAGAGAGCGATTTCAGCCAAGTGACGCAGTTGGAAGCTAAAATGTTGGGGAACAAATTAGAAGCAAAATAGAAGCATCAGAATATGCCTCCATTGTTCTGAGCAGGCCTGAACAACTTGGCAGTAGGTAGGGGCCAAAATTAAAATAAGCTAAACTTTTTTGGGGCACAGATAGGTTAGACTAGAGACAGACTGATGATGGTTGGTTGCTGTGGGTCACATGACAAACAGGAGAGAATGTGCAGTGGTGCTTCCCAAAATCATTTGGCAGGCCACAAGAGGCTCATGGGTCATACGTTGTGCAGGTCTGGTTTTGAGGAATTGGTCTGATAAACAGAGGAGAGCTATAGGACAAGATCTTGGGGGGATAGTAGGGTCTAGTGAAGATTTCTTTAAGGACTGAGGATATGAACATGTTTAAAGATGGTACAGAAGGAACCAACAGATAAGGAGAAATTCAAAAGAGGGAAGAGATGATAGATAGGTGGGGAGAAGAGTGATACAGGGATGAGATGTTGTGGAGGCCACACTAACAAAATTTGGCCAAGTAGTGTCCGGGTGGGGAAGGGCAAGAGGAAAGGGTGGTTTTTCAGAGAATGGTACTTCCTTCAACAGAAATAGGAAAGTCTGGAAGATATGTTCATTAGGTAAGAATATAATCAGTTCTGTTTTTAACATATTTGCTTGAGATGCCAATGAAATATTCAGGCAGAAGTAATGTCAAGTAATTTTAGTGTGGCATTAAAGTGCAAGAGACACACTTAGGGTTGACTATATAGATTTGGGAGTTATCAGAGTAGAGATGGTAATTGAAGCCATGGGAGCTGGTGAGATCACCAAGGGAGAAAGTGCAAAGAGAGATGAGAAGATCTCTCAGAAGAGAAGCCAGTGGAAGAATGATGTTAAGAGGGTGGGAAGATGGATAATGACCCTGTAAAAAAGCAATAGAATAAGGAGAGCTGGTGGTGAATAGCATCACAGAAACCAAGCAAAGAGAACATATCCAGGAAGAAGAGAAATGACTTCAACACTGTCAAACTCTGTTAAACTTTCTGGCCCTGTCATGCCAGCAACTCTGACAAGCACCAAATAAACTTACAGATAACTTATTAAAATGTGAATGCATGCTTCTACCTTTTTAAAGATGGAAACATATTCATTACTTATTTGCACTGCCCTTAGTAGTTAGTTTAAGTTAACCTAAGTTCTTTTCTTCTTCACTATATCTACCAGTTTAATAGAAATTACTAAGATTAATTGATTTTTATAATACAAAATCAACCCACCTATAACATCCTCACCTACTAGGCAGTTGAATGTATGAAATAATGAAATTAGTACTATAAAATAAAAGCCATTTTTTTTCTCACTCTACCTCGCCCCCCAGGAATTCAGTGTAACTATGACATCAGTCTGGTCTTAAAGAAACAAGACTGAATAGACAAGGCACTGGATTCTGAGTTAAGAAGATGTGGGTTCAAGTGCCACTTCAGCTCCTTAGTAGCTGTATGATCCTACCAAATCACTTCATTTCTTTGTGCCTCAGGTCTTCACCTATTACAGGGTTCAACATAATGGCCTCCAAGGCCCTTTCTAGCTCTAAATCTATGACTGATTCTGTATTTGTCTAAAATGAAATATTTATTAAACAGGACATGTGGTTTAAAACAATTAATTGGAAAGTCATCTCACTCTCATTGATTCTTACAGGTTGGAGAAAGTCATTCATTACCAAATCAAACGTTAGATACAAAAGTTCTTTGTCCCATTGCCAACACAACATTGTTCTGTTTTATCTTCTTCCTGGCCATTTGTCAGGGCTGGTCACCAATGCCAGCCTTCCTTCTTTCCAAGGTCAGTTGAACAAATCTGATATATCGCCATTAGGAAAAAAATATCTTGTGGTCACTTGATGTGCAATGTCTTACAAAGGCCAGAATAATATTTTTCAAAGTGCCCTGGGTTTGTAACGATCAAATCTGTAGTACTTAAACTTAGCCTCCATTCTGTAGCCTTTCCAACACTTAGTTTTTTTCTCCTACTACATGGCATCAGCTTTCCACATTCCAGACCCTTCTTATTACAACTTGGTTGCACAAGAGAATGTGGCAAAATCTATCTCCTTGGCCTAGCTGTGCTGCAGGAGAGAGGTACATTTCAGGTTTCCAGACAGGAAACTTATCCATTTCCCAGAAGGGGTAATTGAACATCTCCAAGGACTCATTGACAGTACATATTTTCTCTCATTAACAATAAAGTTAATTTACACTCCATTTACACTCCATTTCCACAAGGATGAGGAAGGAAAGAGAATCATTCCCTCAAGAAAAAGAAAGACTTATTTTCCTTAGACCACAGTTTGTCCTGTGGGGAAGGTTGTTTCCCAGAGTGCAACTTGAGTTCTAGTCCAGCTACTGATTGGTGTTCTTAAAGTCAATCCAAATGCTACTGTTTGGACCAAAGCAGACCAGCACAACACAGGTGTTTGTAACAAAATGCTCAGTTCCTTAGCATGACTGTGTCACCGTCTAAACTCAAAACTTGGTTTACATTAAACTAAGGGTTCTTAACCTGAGTGTACACATACATACATATGTATATGTATGTGTATATATATATATATATATGTGTGTGTGTGTGTATACATATATATATATATGTATATATCATTGTATTTCAATGCGATTGGTTCCTTCGTTATCCTACATATTTTATTTTATGCATTTAAAAGGTTATTCTGAGAAGGGATCCATAGGCTTTACCAGACTGCTAAAGGAGTCTATGTCATTAAAAGGGTTAAGAACTCCTGTATTAAACTAAAAGATTTTTTATACTGAATTGAGAAATCACATCATAAAATTAAAAAAAAAAATCTTGCCCATCCAAACTATTAATACCTGTGTTGCTTTTGGCAGGTTATTTTACCTCCCTAGGCCTCAGTGTGCTCACAGAAGGGTAGTAAGAGGTCATTCTTAAGGTCCCTTCTAGTTCTGACATTCCATCAATCACGAGAATTCAGGAAGAAGTTGTGATTTCGTCATTGTAGAAGCTTCCCAGTCAGTGATTTTCTCTACCAATGAATATGCAACTGGCTATGATTGAGTAGATAAGTACTAGGAGGTTGCTTGAGACAGAAAGACTTAACCAGAATCATACAGTCAGTATGAAAAATAAGCATTTATTAAATGTCTGCTCTGTGCCAGGCACTGGACTAATTGCTAATGATACAAAGAAAGGCAAAAAACAGTCCTTGCTCTCAAGGAGCTCAGAGTCTAATGGGGAGATAATTTTCAAACAATATACAAACAAGATAGATGCAGAATAAATTGGAGATAAGCCAGGGAAGGGACTAGAATTAAGGAGGATTAGGAAAGATCTCTTGTAGAAGGTCAGATTTTAGCTGAGACTTGATGGAAACTGGAAAGGCCAGAAGGTGATGAGGAGGGAAAGAATTATCGCTGTGTTGTTGTTACTCATCCTTCATTTTCAAAGAGGACCAATGACATTGCAAGATGATGTCTTGACCTGAGTGTGAATTGGATTTAAGTGAAGCAGAGTTGTCGAAAGTTGTTAGCTTCACTCTCTGTTTCTGAGTCACAGAACTCCAGTGGCAAGATAAAAGTCAGGATGACTAGTGATGGCTTGGGATGTGGTGGATGATCTTGGCATCTTCGATATCTGTCTCAGCTCTAAGTGTTCCAGAGTGCCTGCTTCAGCCACCTTCATGACCATTGGAACAAACTGTTCTCATCTACCCATTCCACCAGAGAAAGTCTTTACATGCTTGGGGTAGACATTCCCTAACTCACCGATGGGTTTGTGGCCTGTTGGTTATCCTCAATCTGGTTTAGCTCATCTGCTAAGACAGATTTATTGAGATGTGCCTGCTGCATCTGCTATTGTTATTGTTTGTACTTCATTCTCAAAGAGGACTGTGACATCAGGAAGGTGAGCCATGACATGCTAGTGAATTGGATTTAAGTGAGGGAGGGAGGGCTGCGTAAAGTCACCAACCTCATTTTCTCCTCTGGAGCCATTTGGGTCCAGTGGCAAGATATAGATCAGGATGACTGGAGATGGTCCCAGATGCAGTGGGCAAGCCTGTACTTTTTAAACTAAGATCTATCCTAGGTCTCAGTTTGCCTGAGGCAATGTCCATTCAGTGATTAAGGCTAGGTAAGAAATGAGGCAAAGAATGGCCTCTTTTATCTAGTCAAGAAAAACTCCACAAAACTAAAACAAAATCAGTCTGGGAGGGGAAGACCCTCAGGGTTTCTGGTCAAAGCAGAAGGAGTTGCTACTTACACTGGCTCTGAGCCATTGTAGGTCAAATAATGCCTAAGTGAGGCTTGGGCTGGGACCTATTGTTGGCCAATTGAAAGAGCCAGAGTGATTTGGTTTTAAGGTATGGTCCTTGGAAAAGAAATCTAGCCCACAAACCCCAAGATATCTCAAGAGGTTTCAGTAATCAAAATTTATATTCCTTTGGCCAGAGCACTCACAGATATGATTCTCTATGTGGAGAGAGGGAGAGAAGGAAGGGAAGAAAGGAGAGAAAGAGGGAAGGAAGGAAGGAAGGAAGGAAGGAAGGAAGGAAGGAAGGAAGGAAGGAAGGAAGGAAGTGAAATGGACAGACCGAGAAAACACAGACCAAGCCAATTAAAAATCTTTTGAGCATCATTTATTAGCTGGCCAGCGACTGTCCCGTAGACTGAAAGTCTAGAGAGCAGCCCTGAGCACAAAGATTTGAAGCCTTTTATACCTGAGCCTAGAGCAGGTGCAAGCAAGCGATTACAAAAGCAGGAGACTGCAGTTAAACGAAGTGCATCGGGGATCAAACAGATCTAATGATTTATGCTAGGTGTTTGATCAGTGTTGCTCAGTGAATTGGGTTTACTCTGGGGTTACAGCGCTCCAGTAAGTGGAACACCGCTTGGGCTGCTTGCCCCTGTGCAGGGGGGCGCTGCTCGCCCCTGTGCAAGGGGCATTTCAGGAAGGAAGGAAGGAAGAAGGAAGGAAGGAAGGAAGGAAGGAAGGAAGGAAGGAAGGAAGGAAGGAAGGAAGGAGCTGTGTTGCTCAAGTGGAACTGGCCAGTTGATCCCTAGCGGGGCAGCTCCTACTACTCACAGGTTGTTGTTTGTCCTCTGTTTTTGAAAAGGACCATGACATCAGGAAGGTGATGCCAAGACATGTAAGTGAATTCGATTTAAGTGACAGAGGGCTGTGCAAAGTCATTAGCCTCACTCTCTCCTCTGGAGCCAGCCAAGTCTATTGGCAAGATACAGATCAGGATAATTGGAGATTGCTCATGCTACACCTGCTACAACTTCTTGGAGCCACAGTAAGAGTTGGGTCAAAGGTGGATAACCAAAGGTGGATGGGCAGCCTGAAAAGGGCTAGGCAAGCCCTCGTACTAGAGATGCTACTCCTCCCTGAATACCCACCCCTCATGGCCCCATGAAGCTACAAAGATTACATCACTCAATCACTGACTCATTCACTCAATCAATGAATCAAAAGGCATTTATTTATTTCATCCACCACATGGTTACCCAAACTGATTTTCCAAAAACCCAGATCTAATCATGTCATGCCCTGACTCAATAAATTCCAGTGGCTAGTCCTAACTCTAGGAACAAATATAAACTACTTTGTCCCCTTCAAAACCTGGCCCCAACCAACCTTTCCAACCTTTTTACATGCAAAGCTCCTCTATGCATTCTGCCATTCAGTAAGTCTGGCCTTTTTTATTCTTCCTTAATTGTGGCATTCAATTACCCATCTCTGTAGTCAATTAGTATTTATTAAATACCTATGTGCCAGGTACTGTACTAAGTACTGGACAGGAGAAATGACCCAGGTCTGGCCCTTGTTACAAGCAGAGAAGTGCCAGGAGTGATTGGACAGTGCAATGCCTAGGTGAAATGTAAAGTGCCTGATTAGCAGTCTTGAAAATCTGCTTTATATTCTGATGAGACTTAAATTTCAGCCTCCTAGCAAACCAGAACCATAGTTTTATATGTATTGACTCCTATTAATTCTGTTAAAGTGTGCAGTGATTCTTCTGTGTTTAGCATTTTTTTTTTCTAAGAATGAACTATCATTCTAATACCCAATTTATTTTTACAAATTGAGTATCTCTTTACTTCCTCTTTTGTAGGAAAATCCTTGACTCATAGACTCAGGTCTCCCCAGCTCCAGGCCCATCACTCTAAACAGTGTACCACCCAACTTCTTATGTGAATGCATGAGCATGTTCATCTTTTACTATTGTGTGGGATGAAAGACTCTCACCAATTAAAAAAAATTAATTTTTAATAAGGAGCCATCTCACGGTGGTAACAGAAATAAAATTTTATTCGATTCTCGCAAGAATAGGGTGTCCTCTGCCAGAACAGATCTAGCAAGGAAGGGCCCCTACAAGGGGCAAAACATCGATAATTATACCTAATGAAAGAGAATTCCCACCCACCTCTGACCCTTCTCACCATTGGCTGGGAGATGGGCTTACAATCTGAGCATGAAAAACTAGACAAAGAACCAAGAAATCAAGGCACAGAAACTCCAATTCCCTTTCCCTTAGTTAATGATTATAACTGAGGTGACATCTATAAAGCTGAAGGAGAATAGGATAAGGGGAGGGGAGACCCTCTCCATTCTTCTATAATACTTTTACAGTAAAGGAAAGCAGGTCACAGTGACCCTATTCTTACTTAGCAAATCTTTAAACCAGAACCAGAAGAAAGAACAAAAAGTTTCAGGAAAAAAAAAAAGAAACCTGCCCAGAGGCTGAGCAATCAGGCTCTCATGGCCTCTGAATTTTTTCACTTCCCTATTTCCCTATTTCTTGATTTTTAAACATTTCTAAGTATAGATATGAATAGATATAGATATATACTTATACATATATATTCCCTGCAAAGTCTTCACATTTTATTTTCTCACTACCTCACACCCTATACAAGGGAGGCCCCCAAAACGTCAAAACCTCTTGAACTCAATGTTCCTTAAAACTTCTCTCAAGGGAGCCAATGAACATCAGTGTCTCCTTTGATCAGTCTCTTATTCCACTCCCTCAGTTTGGTCCAAAAGGAATGCAGCCTAGGAAATGACTTCGGTCTCAGATATAACATTCACATGGGCTGTTTTGGTCATTCTTACTTATACGTAAAATCTCAGTGTTGTACAGGACCATGCTGTTTGTTGTACAGTTCACATAACCCAAATCCCTTATGAAAAAAGAATCCTTTCTACAGTCATGTTAAGTGGTCATGTATCTGCCAGAAATATGAACATTTGATAATGAGGAGTATACTACCTTGTGAAGCAGCCCATTTCACTTTGGGATAGATCTAAAATTATTATGACTTTTTTTTTATCAAGCAGAAATTGGGAAATTATATCCACTCCTTTTGGGTTTTGTTCTCTGTAAAGCAACCTTGTTTTATAGATGAAGAAACTGAGGCCTGAGAGGCTATGACTTTTTTTTTTATCTCCTTTTATCTATGCAACAAATAGGTGGTAGAGCCAAGACTTAAACCTTAAGTCAGACAGACAGAGGCTTCAAACAATGATAAGGGACCCATTAGCAGAATAGGCATTAGAATTACCAATATAATTAGAATTAGTGGACTCGAACATGGTCTCATTTTCTCCTCTTAGAATTTCTACATCATTTAAAAATTTGTGAACTTAAGTTCTGCCTCCTACATAAGGACTTTCCTGTGCCTAGTCCTCCCTTTGTCCTTCTGGAAATTATAATCTACTTATTTGAACTAATGACAGACTGAATGAAAAAACATTTATAAAGTGTGTACTCTGCGTACTCTGTTCCAAGCTCTGTGCTAAGTGCCCAAAATGGAGAAAAACAAAAATAAAGACCATCCTTGCCCACAAGGAAATTACATTCAATTGTATCCAACTCTTCAAGACCTCATGTGAGGTTTTCTTTGCATAGATACTGGAGTGGTTTGCCATTTCCTTCTTTCCTTCCAGCTCATTTTACAGATGAGGAAACTGAGGCAAATCAGTGACTTGCCCAGGGTCACACAGTTAGTAAGTATCTGAGGCCAGATTTTAAGTCAGGTCTTCCTGACTCTACTCTATCCACTGTATCATCTAGCTGCACTGAGATTTGAGAGAGTACTAATGCAAGCCTTCTGCTATGGTATGGTAGCTGGTGAGAATGACAGTGTCCACCTCGCTGTTTCTCGAGCTCTCATCATTCTTATCACTTTCCTCCATGCCTGTAGCACTCTCTCTTCTCACCTTCATCTCCTAGCTTCCCTGGCTTCAGCTAAAATCTCACCTTCTCAGATTTCAGAAAAAAACTTGGAAAGACTTACATGCACTGATGCTGAGTGAAGTGAGCAGAACCAGGAGAACAATGTACACAGGAACATCAACACTGTGTGTTGACCAACTCTGATAGACTTAGCAATACAATTCCAAAAGACTCAAGATGGAATATGCTATCTCCAACTAGAGAAAGAACTATGGAGTCTGAATGCATATCAAAGCACACTATTTTCTCTTTTTTTTCCTTCTTGCGGTTTTTCCCTTTTGTTCTGATTCCTTCAAACATGACTAATGTGGAAATATTTTTAATATAATTATGCATGTATAGCCTATATCAGATTGCTTACCATCTTGGGAGGGGGAGGGGACAGGGGGAGAAAAAATTTGGAACTCAAAATCTTATAAAAGGGAATGTTGAAAACTAAAAAAAAATTTTTAATTAAAAAAAATCTCACCTTCTTTAAGAAGATTTTCCTGGTCCACCTTAACCTTAATACCTTCCCTCTAAGTCTACCTCCAATTTGTCTGTGTGTGTGTGTGTGTGTCTTATTTACACATAGTTGTTTGTATGTTGTCTCCCCCATTAGATGATTAGCAACTTGAGAACAAGTACTTTTTGGGGGGCTTTCTTTGTATTCCCTGTACTTAGCAAAGTGCCTGGCTTAATAAATACTAGTTGACTGACAGATTAAGTAAGCATCTATTGAGAGTGGGGCACTGTGCTAAATACTTGGAGGTAGTAGTTGTGTGGGATTAGATCCCAGGTCTTCTTACTCTAAAATGAAGGTTCTTCTCACTACACACACTGTCTCTCTCCTGGATAGAGTCTCTGATGTCTGAGCTCCCCAGCCATCATTTTTATAGGTTTTCTTCAGAGTATGCAGTGTCTGCTGAACATGAACAAATGAGCTCTGACTGAAGTCTTTTCTATTTTCAATAGGAGTATAGAGGTTTTCTCTGATATCCCAAGGGGGCTGAGCTCAGAAGCAGAGCTTCCTATGTATGGCAAATGTCTAGGGCTTTTAGCAGTAGATGTAGAAATGGGGCACACCACTGGGAACAATTAAAGGAGATAAAATACAAAAGCTCTATCCACACCTGAACCAGAAAGAAAATATTCAGGTGCCCATGTATGGCAATTAAAACCAGCCCTTCCTTTGTATTAATGGTGATGTAGTGTGTGAGTGGATATGAGTGGAGACTTGTCAATAGCCTTGTTTCTCTAGTTTTGGACCCTTCCTCGTTTCCTCTCTTTATTTGCTTTTTGTAGCCCTGGTTGCTGAACCTCCACAACCAGGTGCAGGCAGGGCACATGGGTGTTCCTTCAGGGATCTGTCTATAGTTGGCTCTTCAGTTATATCTTGTACCAGGCCAAAGAGTACCTCAAAGAGGATATCTAAAGGATAGAGCTGCAGAACTGACTTTCTGCAACTGGGCTCAATCCTTTACACTTGGTTGTAGGCCTCAGGATATAACAAATATACAAAACATAATGGAGCCACCTCTGTCCTTCTTTGGGAAGGGTGGGAAGGGTATTTCAGGATTTTTTTGGGGAGGGGGAGGGGACATGAAGAGGAAATAGAGGGAGGGTGAGCCTGAAAAAGGGGAGAAGCAAATACAGAAGTTATAGGAATTGCTATTATGGTGGCATATAGATAACTATAATGGCTCCTCCCTCCCATTCAGGAGCAAGGATTTCCCTCCTCAATCATTTTGCAACCCATTTGGAGGGGGTGGGGAAAGAAGGAGTTGATCCTGGAGACCCAGACCTAAATGTTTTCAACTAATCAGACAGAGTAATCTGAAAGTCATAGTAGAAAGAGCACTGAATCTGGCATTGGGAGACACTGGTTTAGTTTGTGGCTCTGCCATTAACCACTTGTGGGACTTTGGACAAGTAATTTCTCCTTTCTGGATCTTAGTTTTTTCACCTATAAAATTAATCAAAAAGATTTGTCAAAAGGCATTTATTAAGTGCCTATTGTGTGCTGGCCACTGTGGTTACAGATACAAAGAGTGATACCATCCCTCCTCTCTAGGAGCTGACCTTCTAAGTGGGGTCAAGGGGAGAAATGACAATTACATATATAAATATACATAGAATAAATATAAAGAACATGCAAATAGGTAAAAAAGTAGGTAGATACAAAGTAGTTTGGAGGGGGCATAAGCAATTCAGGGATGTTCTTCTACATACAACTTACTGGAAAAGCTTCATGTAGGATGCGGAGCTTGAAGAGAGGGATGGAGGTGAGGAAAGAGTCAAGTTCAGGAATGGGCAATCGCTAGTGCAAAGGAGGTGAGATGGAAAATGAAGTGTTGTATTTGAGGAGCAGAGAGAATAGTTTGGCTGATTCGAAGAGTTTAGAAGGGGCAGTAATGTACAGCGAGGACAGTTGGACTGGATGATCACTACAGTCTTTTCTAGTTCCAAATTATATAATCCTCTAGGTGGTATGGAACATGGAAATAGGGCAATATAGCTGTGGGAACAGTAAAACCCTTTCCAGTTATATTTCCAGGTGTTGTTCTTGTGATTTTTCGGCTGTCTGTAAAGAAAAAGGGATGCTGTTTTGTTAATGTTCAGATTAAGGCAAAGTAGTAAACTGATGAAGGGCAGCTAGGTGGTACAGTGGATCAAATGTTGGGGCTAGAGTCAGAAGGACCTGAGTTCAAATCCAGCCTCAAATGCAAGGAGATCAGATCACGGGACCTGGATGAATAGCATCTTTGGCTACTGAAGGAAATGGTGAAAGTGATTGCTGCTGGTAGTGTTCCCCTCAAATCATAGTGATTGAGATTGGTACTGTGGAAGTAGAACAAGTGTCTGTCCTGATTTTTTCACCAGAAAAAGGGAAAATGGATCTTTTGAACAATGAAGTTTCACTTCAATTCATTAAGAATTCTAGACTGTATTATTAAAGGGATGGATCACGAGCATTTAGAATGAGAAGCAGTGATCGCTAAGAGCTGGCATGAGTTTGTCTATACTGTGGGTCATGCTCGATTATTGTCATTTCCCTTTTTGATAGAGTTTATTAGATGAATGGTAGTTGGCAGATGAATAGAAGACAACAGAAATAATGTACTTCAATTTTTGAGATGCATTTGACAAAGTGTCTCATGATTTCCTTGTGGGAAGATGGAAAAAAGGTGAACTACATAATCATATAGCCAGATGGATTTGAATTAGTTGAATCAATCAATCAAGAAGCCTTTATTGTTGACTGATTAGAACCAAAGAGTAGTGATTGATAGATCCACATAAATGCAAAGGAAAAGCTCCGATGGAATACCTTAGTTCTTTGGTCCTATTCTCTTCAATATTTTTATTAATGACTTAGATGAAATCATAGATAAATTTGTTAAATTTGCACATGACACAAAGTTAGAAAATATAGCTGCTACATTCGATGATAGAATTAAGGTCCAAAAAGATTTCAACAGTTTAGAAAGATGGGTTGAATCTGAGATGATTAAATTCAATGATAATAAAAGTATAGTCCTACAGTAGGGCTCAAAATAAACAATTGCGTAATTTTCATTTAGCATTTGAGCGGCTCAGTGGAGTATTGGATACAGTGGCTAGACCTGGAATCAGGAAGACTCATCTTCATGAGTTCAAATCTGTCCCCAAATGCTTACTAGCCATGTGACCCTAGGCAAGTCACTTAACCCTGTTTGCCTTAGTTTCATTGTCTGTAAAAATGAGCTGGAGAAGGAAATAGCAAACCATTCTAGTATCTTTGCCAAGAAAACCTTCACAAATGGAATGTCAAAGAGTTAGACATCACTGAACAACAAGAAGCATTTATATAGTGCTTAAACATATTTTAAACATATTAAACATATTTTAAACATATTAAACATATTTAAACATATTTTACAAATATATTAGCTCATTTGATCCTCACAACAACCCTCTGAGGTAGGTGCTATTATTATACCATTTTACAGATGAGGAAACTGAGGCAAGGAGAGGTTAAGAGACTTGCCCAAGGTTGCACAGTAAGTGAGGGATTCAAACTTAAGTGTTTCTGACTCCAAGTCCTATACCCCATCCACTACATCACCCAAGTGCAGGATAGAGGAATCTTAGGGAGAAAACAATTCATATGAAAAAGATCTGAGTTTATGTTTAGTGATATGCAAATTTAAGACATTTCACAACACCTCTTCCTCCAATCTAGACTCAGATAAAGAGGTGACCCTTTTCCTCAATAAGATCAATCCTTTTACAAATACCTGTGATCCCATATCTTTCCATCTTCTCCAGTGGATTGCAGACATTGTTTTATCTTCAGTCTTTCCTTAACTACTGGTTTCATCTGTGCTGCCTCCAACCATTCCCAAGTCTCTTCTGTCTTTAAAAACTCTCTGTCCACTGCTTCTCAGTCTCTTTCACTAATTTTTCATCTATGTAATAATGCATACTGAGTGTGAACCATAAGGCTATGCCATAGGCCTTCTTATATTTTCTCTTTATTCTCTCTCACCTCTTCAGCTACCATAGGTTCAATGAACATACCTATTCAGATGACACCCAGATCCATTCCTATATCACTCACTGTTCCTTCAAGCCTCCCCTGGTACCCTCTCCCCCAGCCCTCTCAACTGAGGATTTTGGAGGTATTCAACAACTACCTGTATTGGGTGCCAGGGGAATGGCACTTTCAGGTGGGACACTGGGTAACGCCATAAGCCCTGAATTGCTATAGAAATGTTCCTCGTTCCTTGTTTCCTACAGCTAGAAGTGATCTCTTACTTCACTTGTTGTATTCTTCTTTGAGTCAAAGTTATTTGCTTATCTGTCTCATATCTCCCATAGTACCCAGCCACAAAGCACATAGTAAATCCTTGATGAATGTTGAATAAAAAAATTAATAAATAAATGAAATGTATGATTTTAGATAGTTGAATTTTTGAAACCTATTTTAAAATTGTTTTTTATTTTCTCTTTTTAAAATTATCTTTATTTCCAACTATATCTTTCCTTTTTCACCTCTCAAAGAGCTAAACCCTGTAACAGAGAATAAAAGAGAAAAACAGTTCAGCCAAACTAACCAACCCATCAACCGAGTCGGATGGTATGTATATTCAGTGTTCTTCCACCATAGTTCCCAACCTCTCTAATGAAAGGAGGGTGGTTCATTTTCTTCTTTGTTCTTCAGACCAAGCTTGATCATTATAATTACACAGTTCACTTTTTTTGTTGTTGCTATCATCCTTTCCACTTACATTATTGCAGTTATTGTGGATATTGTTTTCCTGAAGCTGCTTATTTTAATTTGCTTCAGTCCATGTAATGAAAGCAGCAACAAATCTAGGAAAGTGCCAGGCACCTTGATTTCTGCTGGTGAACACTCATACAAATGTGCTTCCTATCCAACAACTACTTTTTAAAAAAATTTTTGTTAAATTAGATTTTTTTTTCCTCCAGTTTTCAAGCATTTTTTCCCCTCTTGTCTTCCCCTGTAACAGCTAGGTTAGAGTGGATAAAATACTTGGCTTGGAGTCAGGAAGACCTGAGTGCAAATCTAGATTGAAATACTAGCTGTGTGATCCTGGTCAAGTCACTTAAACTATATCTACCTCAATAGGGGATAATAATAATGACACGCCCCCTCCCAGGGTGGCTGTGAGGAACAAATGAGATAAAATTTGTAAGGCACGTGCTGGCACATTCTGGCACTTAATAAATGTTTGCTCCTTTTCTTCCCTCCTATTTACCCCCTCCATCCTAAAAAAAAAAGGGAAAAAATGAACTGGAGAAGGAAAGGGCAAACCACTCCAGTGTGTTTCCAAGAAGACCCCCAATAAAGTCATGAAAAATCGGGCAGAACTGAACAGCAGCAGCAACAGAAATGGTAATGTAGCATTACCTACATCACAGGCTTTTTCTGATCATCACATGTGATGTTGGTTGAACACTTTGTAAAGCCTTATATAAAGGCGAGCTGTTATCATTTTAAGTGCTCTTCTACTATCTGTGTTTTAAGAATCTAGTTATTCATTGGCATTTCTTTCTATGGCTGGGAAATAAATGAAAAACTCCTATCTGCTGTCCTGTTATTTAGTACTTCAGGGAAGAACTTGTTGGGAAGGGGAGAAGAAACTATTCTATTATGTAAACTTGTCTCTGAAGCCAAGATGAGAAAATGTACCTTCTTTCACTCTTTTCAGGGGCTGGGAATTATGTATGTAGAACATTGCATATGGTGTTAGACTCAATCAAAGGGATTTTAGAGCCATTTAGGCTAAACTTCTCCCTTCAGAAAACCAAAGCCCAGAACATTTAAATAATTATGGGTTTATACACCAGCCCAACTCCCAACATATATATGTGCGTGCGTGTGTGTGTGCGTGCGTGCGTGTGTATGTGTATGATCATGGTATGCATGTGAGGTAGGATTTGAAATTTGGTCCACAGACTCTAGAACCAGTTCCTCTTTTGATTTCTGATGTTTTCTCAGTTTTTAATTTTATTCTAGTATTTCTTATTGTCTCCTAGAGTAACATTTCTGTCGGGTCCAATCTAATTTGCAAACAATCTGTTACTATTTAGTAAGGTTTGTACATCCAGTAGTAAGGTGATTATTCTCCTTCTAATTCTTTCTTCTCAGTCTCTTGTTTCCTTTCATCTTTCTTTCATCTAGAGCTCTTGTTTCATTTATATTATCATTCTTTAGCTTTTGCTTCATTTATTATAGGAATTCCAGTAGGACTTTTGGCAAATCTATGATCTTTGAAGCTTTGTTTGTAGATGTCATAAAGTTATTCTGCATTTGTATCTTGGATTTTCTCCCTCCATATTTCATTATCATTGATATTTTCTTCTGCTTATTCATTTTTCTAGCCTTACTTCCTTTGTATTAGATCCAGATTTTGTGCACTTCTGGAAGGAAGAGTGGGGATTTTTAAAGCCTCAATTATTTGGAATTTAAGTGATGAATACTGTTCTTCAAGAGCCTCAGGAGTGGCCCTAGCCAGTGAGTTGGCATGGTGTTCATGGAGTGGTCTGATTCAAGGTATTCCCTGATTGATGCCCTCCTGACCCTAGCCCCACATATTCCTGAGACCAGTTCAGTGTCAGAGTGACATAACTGACTGTAGATTCCAGGGGATCCTTGGCTGGAGTTCTGGGCTCCTGTATCCTTGCCCCTTTATATAGCTTTAGATTCTAGGTTTTTCTGGCTTGCTCCTGGTCCCTAGTTTCAAGACTTCCATGAACCATTCTCCCAGAAAGGGCCTTTTTTTGGTCTGGATTATTTTCCTTGTGTCAGTAGGCTTCTATGTTTGTGCCAAACTGGGATGGGAAAATGCACTCACTATAGCTTCTCCTTGGTTTTCTTCATTATTACTCAATTTGGTGTTATTTTCTCATCCTTGCTGGAATACTCGTGAGAGAGCTGGGCTACTTTGCCTCTCGTTCAGCCATTTGAGGAGAGTCTGAGCCAAGTTTTTTTTTTTTTCTCACAGTACCACAGTTTTGCTGAACTGCTTTTCTTTTTTCTCTTTTAAAAAATTCTTTATAAATATAAAGGCTGACTCACTGAAGCAATGGAAGGAGGAAGGATGTATTTAGAAATGAAATTGATTTAAAATGAAAACTATCAATAAACATTAGAAATTTAAAGATTTTTTTTAAAAAGTAAATTAAAAAACTATGGAGCAGCCTATGAATTTGACTCTGTTTCAGTGATCTAGTTCAATTACTACATCTTCCCTGATTCCCTCTGGCAGAAGCAAGCTGTACTTTGAACTCTCATAGCATAGATTTTTAGAAATCAACTCCTCTTGTCTTTGGAAGACCTAAATTTGAATCTTAGTCCTGATGCTTAATAAGTATCACTTTGGGTCAGTCACTTGACCTCTCTGAGTCTCAATTTCCTTCTCTGCCAAATAGGGATAATGAGATTTGCATAACGCGCCTCATCGGGTTGTTATGAGCAATTTGCTTTGTGATCTTCGAAGAACTATAGAAATAGGAACTACTGTTATTGCTGTCATTTGAAAGGCAGCTTTGGTGTGATGGAACAAAGGATCGGGAATCCAGAAACCTGGGTTCTGGTCCTTATTCTTCCCTTGCGCCATTGTTGAGTACGCCATGGCCGAGTGAACCTCTCTTTGTTAACCATCTTATTTCATTCCAGCATCAGACTTAAACCACCACAGGGACTAGCCTGAGTCAGGCCCAGATGGCAGCACCATGTGATATAATTCATAAGCTGGGATTTCACACAAAAAACAATGCTAAACCAAGTAGGGATTTCTTACTAGCTACCACTCCTCATTCACCTTCAACCAAATCATACTTTATTATTGCCTCACATTTTATAATAGACATCAACATTCTCATCACTTGATAATGATGGGTGGTAGAGGCAGACCACTTATATTTTAAAATTCAGTATTAAAAATACCCACAATGCATCAGTAAGTTTCCATCACATGACAAAACATGTGTTGAACAGTGTTATCTGGGCTGCACTCAGATATTATGTAAGTTGGATTTATAGTGAAATGTCAAATGCATATTAGTTGATGTAGTTGTAGGTACCTACTAACTGCTGAATTGAGCTAAATGGAACATTAAAGAATGGTGGTGGCTTCTATTCTTTTTGTTCTGCAGCTAATTATCCCTAGTAATTCATAGCTAACCTTTCCATAACACTCTAAGAGCTCCAACGTGCCTTACATGTGTTATTTCATTTGCTCTTCACCACAGCACTGTGAAGTAGCTGCTACAGAACCCCTATTTTACATGTGAGGAAACAAGCTAAAAGAGTTGGAGTGATTTTGACAGGGTTACACAGCTAATAAGTGTTTGTGGTAGCATTTGAACTTGGGTCTTCTTGACTCCAAGAATAGCACTTTATTCAATTGTGCTACCTATCTATAGACTGCTCAGTTACTTGCAGCTAGCTATGGGGGAAATGCATGTCTTTGGTCACAAAAGTGATCAGGTAACAATCCATTATCATCTGTATAACAATAGTTCAAAGTGTGTGCTCTGTTGGTAGCAGATCCATTGTATTTTCATCTCAGAAAGACAACAGCACCATCATGGTGACCAATCTAGCCATGTTTACCATTGTACTCTATTTTCTCATATCATTCACAGAAGCATAATATCTCACTGTTTGAGGGTCCCTTAGAGGCCGTTTGATCCAACCTGAACCTGAACAAGAGTCCCTTTTACAGTATCTCAACAATTGGTCATCCAAGCCTTTGCTTGAAGATCTCCATTGAGGGGTAGCCCACCACCTCCTAAGGCTTGCAATTTCTGGAGGCAACGCATTCATTAACATATTTTGAGTGCCTACTAATGGCTTTGTCAACAAAATCTGATATTTCTATATTCAGCATGAAGTGCTGAAAACAATGAGTTTTCTCAGTATTTCAATTGAAAAAGGAAAGGGAGCTTATAGATGAGTCTGTGGGAAACAGATTGAGGTGGCTCTCTTTGAGCAAAGACACTGAGGAAACCACAGGAACAGTCACAAAAAGCACCAGATGTTGCCACGGGGGATTATACTTTTAAGTTAAAAGCATCAGACTCAAATTTGTAGCTTGGAAAGGATTGCTAACCTTTCATTGATCTCTTTCGGCAAGTTTATGAGAACATCATTAGTGTCATCACCAATATAATTCAAGTCGACTAGCATTTATTAAGAACATAATATGTGCCAGACATTATGCCCAGGTAGTGGGAATACAAAAAAACAAAAACAAAAACAAAAAAACAACTACAAAGAACTAAGCTACAATGCTTTGCTCATAGCATGCTGTACTGAAAAGATCTTAGGAGGTCTAAGATAGAAGTCGACACATTGCCGGAGCTAAAAGGAACCTTACATACAATCAATCTAGTCTAACCCTGTCATTTTATGGATGAGGAAATTATGGCCAAGAAGTGGGAAGAGTTAAGTAAAGTTCCTTAACATAACTATTTCACATCTCCATTCATAACCAGCAGAGGAAACTTATCATCCAGCTCCTCCATCTGACTGAATGGTCACAAAAGATCGTAAAAGCATAACAGACATTTATTGAATTATCTCCTACGTGTGAAAGATGAATTCCAGTAGAAAGAACAAGATGTCTACACAAATGATTACAACACAAATCAGGAAGTATACAATGTTGAAGGAATTTTACCGATATGAAGTGCTGTCAAAATTCAAAGGACAAGGGTATCCCTTATAACTAAGGGTTATAAATGAAGAGCACTAGACCAGAAGTCAGGAAACCTGGAATTGAGTCCTAATTCTGCTACTGAGGGTGCCATTTCGGGCTAGTTACTTAACCTTCCTGAGCTCAGTGTCCTCATCTGTAAAAGGAGAACTAAATGATCTCTAAGGTTCCTACCACCAGTAAAAATTTTTTACTTCATAGTTTCTTGGACTAGGTTATACTTGAGCAGTCAGTTTTAAGGGTCTCATTCTTGAACAATAATTTAAAGCAAAATGTGAGAAACTTCTATTCCTAGGAAGTAACTTCGGCATTTTGGATTTGCAATAGAAACCTATCAAAAGAGAGATGCAAGCTCATTATGACCACATAAATTGGGGGCAGTTAGGTGGTACAGTGAGTAGAACACTAGCCCTGGAGTCAGGAGGACCAGAGTTCAAACCCGTCCTCAGACACTTGACACACTTTTCTAGCTGTGTGACCTTGAGCAAGTCACTTAACTCCAATTGCCCTGCCTTCCCCCCTCAAAAAGATAATAACTATGTACATTATTATTAAATGCAAGAAATCCTGGGTCGTAGAAGTTATTAAATATAGCTAAAGCAGAAAATAAATGTGGCAAAGTGCTAGATTGGGAACCAGGAAGACCTAGGTCATCTCAGACCCTACCCAAGTCAGTTAACCTCTTTTTACCTTCAGTTTTCTCATCTGTAAAATGGAAGAAATAAGACCAGTAGCACTTACCTCGTAAGATGTGTATAAGGCTTAATTTAGATAATATATGTAAGTTCGCAAACCTTAAAGCTGATATACAGGGGCAGGTAGGCAGCACAGTGGATAGAGTGCCAGGCCTGGAGTCAGGAAGACTCATCTTCCTGAGTTCAAATCTGACCTCAGACACTTACCAGCTGTGTGACCCTGGACAAGTCACTTCACCCTGTTTGCCTCAGTTTCCTCATCTGTAAAATGAGCTGGAGAATGAAATGGCAAACCCCTTTAGTATCAGCCAAGAAACCCCCAAATGGGGTCATGAAGAGTCAGTCAGACAGCTTGAAAAACTACTGAACAGCAATAACAAAAAAGCTCATATAAATGCCAGACAACTAAACTAATGAGATTCCTCTACAGTTGTAAACACATAAAATAAAATATGAATAAAATAGAATAAAATGAGTTAATCAACTGAAGAGGTCTCTTCTTAATCATAATATAATTAGGATGATAATATTATTATGTTATTAAAGAAGAAATAGTATTGCATTTTGAGACTTGTGCTAACTTTGGAATCATAGGTCTGGGGTTTGATTCCTGTCTCTGACTCTTCTTAACTGAGGGATTATGGATAACTCAGATAACTTTCGTTCTGTCTCAGTTTCCTCATCTATAAAATGGGGAAAATAATAGTTGTACAACCTGCCTCACAGGATTGTGAGGAAAGTGCTTTGTAAAGCACTATGTAAATGTAAGTTATTATTGTTACCCAAGGAGAGAGCTCCCTTTAATCTGGTTAGAGGCTTAGTTATGTTTTTCGCCACAATTAGAACACAGTATTTCCTTACACCGTTATCTCTTCGTAGTTTGTTTCCTGAGAGAAGATAGACAGCCAGTACTTAATTTCACTGTTGACTTGTCCTGCCCAGAAGCCTTTATTTTATTGATAGATAGTTTGGCAGAATTTGGAAGCCTAAAAAGATGCTATGGTATTGTTAAATGTATCATTTTGTGGAGTCAACAATGTCAAGAATCGATTGAAGACAGAAAAGTTTTTTTTTTCTTTAAGAGGTTTATAATTTAGTTTGTTTCATTTTTCTAACAATGTTCAGCAATCGGGTCAATGTAGACATTAGAATGCAACTATTTCCTCAAAGTAGTCAGTTTTTTCAAAAATTTGAAAATTTTAGATCAGCAAAAATCTGTCTTCTCCTTCTTCCTCTACCCACCACCAACTGAGGACAAAAGAAAAACAAAACCCATTAGAAAGATGCATAGTCAAGGCAAAAAACTTCCACATTGGCCATGCCAAAAAAAAAAAAAAAGTGTCTCATTCTGCATGCTGAGTCCTTCACCTCTCTGTCAGGAGACTGGTAGCATGTTTCCTCGTTAGTACACAGAAGTCATGGTCATTATGTGGATCAGAATTCCTGCATCTTTCAAAGTTGTTTGTCTTTACCATATTGCTGTCATCACATAAATTGTTCTCCTGGTTGTGTTCACTTTACTCTCCATTAGTTCACATGAGTCTTTTCAGGTTTCTTTGAAACCATCTGGGAACCTTTTCTAATGCTAGGTCATGAAAATAACTTTTTCTATCATATAGTACTTAAATCCACTCTTGAACAAGCTATTCCTCTCCCTCTTAGGGCTAGAAATAACAATAATTCCTGAGTTAATGGTTGGCGGTTTAAAGAACCTCACTTTGCCATCTTTTCCAGTTCTCATCATATTCTTTCTTCCTCTTTTGTTTCCTTCTACACTTTTTGTTTATTCATCACTTCCCATTCCTTCCCTCTCTCTCATCTCCACACAATTTTGCTACCTCTCCTAATTTCCTGCTTTGCTTCCAGTACAGATTGGAGTAATAATGATGATGATAGCGACGATAGTAATAGCTAATTTTATCTAACACTTAAAGGCTTTGCAAAGCACTTTACAAATAGTTTATTGCATCCTCACAATAACTCTGGGAGGTAAATATAGTTATTATCCCCATTTCACAGATGACAAAATTGAGACAGACAAAGGTTAAATGACTTGACCAAAGTCACACAGCTAGACATTATCAGACAGTGGATTTAGATTCTGGTCTCCAGGTCCAGTACTTTATCCACTTCAACACCTATGTGCCTCAGATAATGTATGAGTATTTTTGCTTTTACAATGCTATTTTACTACGAAATCATAATAGAAAATATGACTAGGTAATTGATCCAAAATTAATATATCTTTGAGTCATTTGTGAAACCTGTGCATCTGTTCACCATTTGAAGTGATCTGTGATTTAATTAGCATGGATAGGTCTCAATTAGCATGTAGATCTCAATCAATCAATCAATAAGTATTTAGTACATGCTTATTATCCCTCTGCGTCATAAAAGAAAGTCTTCTTTACCAATATACGCCCAACCTTCTGGTGTTTAGCTGTTTTAAAATTAGCCAGCGTGGTTCTCAGATTAAAGTCCCACTGGTCTGAATTTGAAGTCTTTCAAGCTCTGTAATACTCATGGTTTCTTATGGTCTTAACATAAGATTCTTTGAGAACTCAGTCACCTTCAAATGAAAGGAGATATTAGAAGAATGATGTATTGAAGGATGAGTGCTACAACCATTAGTAAAAAGTTCAGGAACAGTGTCTATGATGCATAGGAATCTAATGGGAACCTTTGAATTCCGCAGTGAAAGCAGGGAACCATGAACTTATGAAGCCCTTCAGAGGAAAGACTTATCCAGATCAGCAAGGATTAAAAGGCAGGGTCCTTGAAGAGTAGCAATTAGGTAGTGAAATAGAGTGCTGGAAAAGGAGTCAGAGAGACCTGAATTTGAATCCTGCTTCAGACACTTATTAGCTGTGTGACCCTGGGCAAGTGATTTAACATCTCTCAGTTTCGATTCCATTATCTGAAAAATAGCCATCTACCACATAAGATTGTTCTGAGGATAAATGGAGGTAATTCCAATAAAGTGCTTTGAAAACCTTAAAGCTCTGCCTAGCTAGTAGATATTAATATTGATAAAAATCAACCAATAAGGATGTTATTATGAGCATTGTTAGATTAAATTCTCATCCTTTTACTGAGAGGTCCTCTCTTTGAAGATATGAATTCTAGAAACTCACCTTCCTTCCCCTCTGATGCAAGTTGGTTAAACTAGGTCCCTTCCCCCAGAGTAAAGACAGAGGAAAAGTAGATAAAGACAGCCTGAGTGACTAATGAATTTCCCTGAGCCTCTGACACCAAAGGAATTCTACCAATTCCCTGTGTTTAGTTCTTAGTTGACATTTTTATGACTAATGCCAAATGTATTAGAGGTCTGCCTACCCTAAGACTGATGCATTTGTAAGAGGATTCAGTTCCTTTTGTCTACCAAATCACAAAACAACATTGCCCCTACTTGGGCCTTCTGGAGGTATGACTGTGTTTAGATAGAGTGGACTTCCTGGAAGCAATTACATCTGCAGCATCATTTCCCTGAGCAAGACCAAGACAGGAATCTAGCTGGTAGCAGGGAGGTGGAGTATGCATGGTGTGTGTGTGTGTGTGTGTGTGTGTGTGTGTGTGTGTGTGTGTATGTGTGTATGTGTATCTATTCTATGGATCTATGACTTCACTGGTCTAGGGAGTTCCTAGTAAGGAAACTCCTATGATTTCACATTATCAACTCTTCAGCAATTTATAGTCTTGGAGAATTAACTGGGACATTAAGCAGTTAAGGAATTGCCCAGGGTTACACAGCCAGTATGTGTTAGAGGCAGTACTTGATGTGACGCCAAGTTTCATGACTTCCAAGGCTGGTGCTCTAGTCACTGTCTTACCCTGCCTTTCTGCCCATGTCAATGAATTAAGTACATGAATAAGTGTCTTCTTGTACCTTTCCTATATGAGTTAAAATTGTAATTACATTAAATAAGCTTGAAACTTTTGGGGCAGGGAGAGGGGAAGGCAGGGCAATTGGAGTTAAGTGACTTGCCCAAGATCACACAACTAGTAAGTGTGTCAAGTGTCTGAGGTCACATTTGAACTCAGGTCCTCCTGACTTCAGGGCCGGTCCTCTACTCACTGTGCTACCTAGCTGCCCCAAGTGTGAAACTTTGTGACAAATTCTAGATCTGATTAGCAAACCTTACCTTTCTATCTCTTCAACACTTTTCTTCCTCTCTTCCAAACGATTAGATTCTGACGAAGACCTATAGCAATAATGTGAGATTTGGAGGACAGATGGGGAGAGATGAGGTAAAGATAGAATAGTGAGAAAAAAGGTGTTTTTTTTTTTTTAATACACAGAAAATAACAGAAGGAAAGCCAGAAAGAGCCATAAACAAGCTGGGTAGCTTTGAAAGTTACAAAACAGGAAAGTGACAAAACAGGAAAAAGATAAATGCTGGAGAGGATGTGGGAAAACTGGAACATTGTTACATTGCTGGTGGAGTTGTGAACTGATCCAGCCATTCTGGAGGGCAATTTGGACCTATGCCCAAAGGGCTATAAAAATGTTCATATCCTTTGACCCAGCAATACCACTTCTAGGGCTGTATCCCAAAGGGATCACACAAGTGGGAAAGCGACCTTTGGCCATTGTCTTGGTAGGTAAACTTTAACTCAGCTATATGGATAGCTTCTGTGGGAGCAAAACCAGATACCATACTATCTTTTCTTACATTCCCCTCCAGGTACTCTGCTATCCAGTGTTAATGCCCTCCTTGCTTTTCATTAAACAATACACTCCATCTTTTGAGTCCAGGTGATGGGGTTTAGACTGTGGGAGCCCCCTTGAACTCCCCTTGAATCTTCCCATGAGATGAGGCATTTGCCTGAGGCCATAAGCCTTTCATTATTGCTAGGCCAAAATCTCTAGGCTAGATTACTCTAACCTAGCCTAGCCCTCCATTGTCTGGCTAGTTTCCACCCCTGATCTTGTCAAAATGGCTTTGCCCAAATCTGTTATCCTTAAACTAGCCTAGCCCTACACAGTCTGTTATCTCCAGGTAGCCTTCAGCTACTTCCTACCCTTAACCCCATTCTCTTGGTTACTGGAGTCTGACCTCATCCCAGTCCCATCAAGCTCCTCCTTAGACTCCTCCTCAAGACCCTCCCTAAACCCCTCTTCCCATCACCCCAGGACCACCCTAGATCCCTCCTACAATCCTCCTATATATTAGCCTCATCTTGCCTCCATGAAGGGGCTCAGATTCCAACCATCTACCTCAGATGGAATCTGGGTGGCTTATGAAAATAAGCATCACAAAGGGTGGGATTTCTTAAGACAACCCATTATGGTAAACCCTTAATAAACTTTGTCTTTTTCTTTGGCTGAGAAGGCTTGGGTTGAATTCTTTCCGCAGGACCCGGCACGTCAGTATTTTGGGGTCTTGAGCACCCCTCAACCCCAAACCTCTTCACAGGCATTTCTTCATCTTTGCCTCCTGGCTTCCCTGGCTTTTTCTAAGTTTCTGCTAAAGAAGTCTTTCCCAGTCTTCCTTAATTTTAGTGCTTTCCCTCTAAGACTACTCCCAATTTATCCTATCTTGTACAACTGTTTGCATTTTGTTTCCCTCATTAGATTGTGAGCTCCTAGGAAACCTCTTATTTTGTTTTGGTTTAGTTTTACTTCCTTTGTGCTCAGAGACATAGTAAGCACTTAATAAATGCTTGTTGACTAGTTGATAAGAAAGAAATCCAAACCAATCTAATCCAGTTCAAAAAACATTTATTAAGCACCTACTCTGTATTAGGCCATGTATCTAGGACTTTTTTATTGTTTTCTCTTTTGGAGCACTTATTTAATCAAGTGCCCTTGATGAGTCCGGCCTTTGTTTCTTTGACTAAATTAAGAGTCTTTGATGACTGCTTACCTCAAGGGAAAGCCTAATTTACATGGGTTTAAGTTCTCATGTTTGTGACCTTTGACCCTGAAGAAACTTTTGAGTTGCGTGTTGTGATGCCCTTTGATGCTGAACAGGGTGTATAAACTCACAGGCTGGTGTTTTGCCTTTGTGGCTCTTACTCACTGGAAGAGTGCTGGTGTGGAGACTCTGGGTAGCTGCTGGAGCCCTCTGTCTTTAAAGAAACCCAGATGTTGATGCTTCCCTGGTAACTATGTATTGCTATGGATAGACTGGTTTGTGTTGTTTGCTCTGTTGATATTGTCTCTGTAATTTCTATTTGTATTTGCTCTGAAGTTCAGGGTGCTGGCTTTTCCTCCTGAACTAAGTGAATGATACTTGTATGTTTGATTAAAGTGAGATTGTTAACTCCTTAAAGTTGCTTTCCTTAGAAAAGCAGATCAAAGAACCTGTGCTGGCAACTCTTGTTGCTGGTCTTGTTGGATTTCACACCCCTACAGCAGCTGCTAGCCACATTGTTGTTACAGGCACTGACACAAAAGAAAAACAGTCCTTGTCCTAAAGGAGCTTACGGTCTAATGGGGGAAGGGAGAAAAAAGGAGGTGGGAAAGGGGGAGGGGGAGAAACCAGTGAGTATCCTATTCCATGGAGTTGAGACCAGTCAGAGTGGAGTGAGCCAAAAAGTTGTTTCTGGCCTTGATGTTGAGAGAAGTTTGGTAGTCCACCTTCTAGTACTCCAATGAGAGGGGAGAGGAGGCTGAAGGAAGTAGCATCAATGAAGGTATGAGTTAATAGCATTGTGATGAGATTAGAGGAGAGAGAGAGAGAGAGACAGACAGACAGACAGACAGACACAGAGACAGAGACAGAGATAGACAGAGACCGAGAGAAGAGGGAAGGAAGGAAAAAAAAAAGAGAGGTAGGAAATGTACCAATTAGTGTCTCTGCATATTATTGTAAAGTAGAATTTGGTCCTAAATTTTGTCAGTTTATTCTGTATTGTTTTAGCTTCTGAATTAATTGGAATTCTATGTATAATTCTTTTTTTTTCAAGGATAGTTAACTGGTTGTTAATTGGTTATTTGTCTACTTTAATGTCCATGTGAATCAATTTCTTACAACATAGCTGTCACTCTGATGGATTCAGATGAATCTTCCAGCCTTGTTCTGAGTGTGCTAAGGGAAGCAGAATCCCAAATTGAAAATTCTTCCATTTAATTCAACAGTTAAGTATATACTACATGTAAAACACTGTGTTAAGGATACAAAGACAAAAACTAAAAAAAAAGTCTTTACCCTCTAAGAGTTTATATTTCAGATAGATAGATAGATAGATGGATAATGCATAGGTGTATGGATAGATGATCGATAATATAGATAGGTGGTAGATATATAGAGAAGGCATTTGTTAAATGCTTACTTATTACATTTATTAAGTGCCAGATGCTTAGCTAAATTTTGGAGATACAATAACAAACAAGCAAGATTGTCCTTGCCCTTAAAATGATTACATTTTACTAGAGAAGACAACAATATGGGGAGTTTGAAAGGGGTGGGAAGCATGGTGAGAAAATGATCAGGAAATAGTGTGGAGGTATGGTTCTGAGCAAGAGATTCAGACTTTGAAAGTAATTTTCTAACAAAACATATCTTCATTCATAAAGGGGGCGGTGAAGCCAAAATGGCAGAGTAAAGACAAGAGTTCATCTGAGTGCTCCCAAATTCCTTTCTAAATAACATTAAAATAACATCTCAAAATTGATTCTGGAATGGCAGAATCAACAAAAAGGGTGAAATAATTTTCCAGCCCAAATCAACTTAGAAGGTTGGCAGGAAATGTCTATCTCACTGGGATGAGAGTGGAGGACAGTGCAACAGAAGCCCTGCCCTGGCAAGCCAGCAGCAGACCTTGGGGGCTACAGAATCAATGGTTGTAGTTTCTGGAGCTCTCAGCCCACAGATGGTAAAGGGGTCAGACAAATAGTCTGAAGGAGATTACAGGGGACCATTTGCTGGAGTTGGGAACAGGACTCTGTTGCATTGCCCATAAGCAGTCCTAAGTAATAGTTTCAGGGTGAGGAGGAGCACCAGCAGGCATAGGAACCATGGTCACAGTTCTAGAGCAGAAAAAAGTGCCTGTGGTTGCTCATAGATAAGAGCACAGACCAGGAGAACAGTGACCAGAGCTCTATTTAGATCATAGCATCTTGGAAGAACTGGAAACTTACAGATCTCCCCACAGCTAGCTCTGAAAACAATAGCACAAAAAACCTGAAGCTTTGGACAATGTCCCCTCCACCCTGGGAGAAGGGTCCAACTTTAACATAAAAATAGGATGAAAAAATAAGCAAACAACAAAAAAAAAGAACCTGACCATAGGACGTTACTAGATGACAGGGAAGATCAAAATACAAACTCAAAAGAAAACAACAATGTCAGAACAGCTAGAAAAAATGTGAAGTGGTCTCAGGCCCCTCCAAAATGCCACAAGAAAAATTGGGAAAAGAAATGAGAATAATGCAAGAAATCATGAAAAAAAGAGTCAACAGCTTGGTAAAGGAGGTACAAAAAAAATACTGAGTAAAATAACACTTTAAAAAACAAAATAGGCCAAATGGTAAAAGAGGCACAAAAATCCACTGAAGAACTCTTTAAAAAGCAGAATTGGCTAAATAGAAAAAGATGTACAAAAGTTCACTGAAGAAAAGAACTTCTTAAAAAGTAGAATTGGCCAGGAACTATATGAACAGAATTTCAAAACACTTCTCACACAAAGTCTAAATAATTGGAAAAACAGCAATTGTTCATGAGTAGGCAGAGCTAATATAATAAAAATGATACTTCTACCTAAATTAATTTACTTATTCAGTGCTATGCCAATAAAACTACCAAAAAATCATAGAGCTGGAAAAAATAATAACAAAATTCATCTAGAAAAATAAAAGGTCCAGAATATTAAGGGAATTAACAAAAAGAAATAGTGGGGAAGGTGGCCTAGCCATACCAGATCTTAAATTGTATTATAAAGCAGCAATCATCAAAACTACTTGGGATTGGCTAAGAAATAGAGGGGTAGATCAGTGGAATAGGTTAGATACACAAGACATAGTAGTCAATGACTACAGTAATCTACTATTTCATAAACCCGAAGACTCCAGCTTCTGGGATAAGAACTCACTATTTGACAAAAACTGCTGGGAAAACTAGAAAATAGTATGGCAGAAACTGGGCATAGACCAATGTCTGACACTGTATACCAAAATAAAGTGCAAATGGGTACAAAATTTAGACATAAAAGATGTTACTATAAACAAATTAGGGGAACAAGGAACAGTTTATCTGTCAGATTTATGATAATGGAGGAATTTCTGACCAAACAAGAGGTAGAGAACATTATAAAATGAAAAATGGATAATTTTGATTACATTAAATTGAATTTTTTTTGCACAAACAAAGCCAATGCAACCAAGATTAGGAGGGAAACAGAAAACTGGGAAATAATTTTTACAACTAGTGTCACTGATAAAGGCCTCATTTCTAAAATATATAGAGAACTGAGCCAAATTTACAAGAAAACAAGTCATTCCCTAATTGATAAATGGTCAAAGGATATGAACAGGCAGTTTTCAGAGGAAGAAATTAAAGCTATCTAAAGTCATTAAAAAATGCTCTAAATCACCATTGATTAGAGAAATGCAAATCAAAACAACTCAGAGATACCACAATACACTTATCAGATTGGTTAACATGACAAAACAGGAAAATGATAAATGTTGGAGTAGATGTGGGAAAATTGGAACACTAATTCATTGTCGACAGAGGTGTGAACTGATTCAACCATTTTGAAGAGCAATTTGGAACTGTGACCAAAGAACTATAAAAATATGCAATACTACTTCTAGGGCTATATACCAAAGAGATCTCAAAAATGGGGAAAGGACCCACATGTACAAGAATATTTATAGCAGCTCTTTTTGTGGTGACCAAGAACTGGAAATTGAGGGGATGCCCATCAACTGGGGAATGGCTGAACGAATTGTGATATATGAATGTAATGGAATACTATTGTGCTATAAGAAATGATGAATAAGCATACTTCAGAAAAACCTGGAAAGACTTATATGAACTGATGCTGAGTGAAGTGAGCAGAACCAGGAGAACATGGTACACAGTAACAGCCACAGTGTGCAATAACTGACTGATAGACTTAGCTCTTCTCAGTAATGCAAGGACCTAAAATAATTCCAAAAGACTCATGATGGAAAATGCCATCCACATCCAGAAAAGGGAATATGAAGTCTGAATGCAGATTTCTTTTTTGCGTTTTGTTTTATGTTTTTCTTTATCATGGTTCCTCCCTCTCGTTCTAATTCTTCTATACAAAATGACTAATGTGAAAATATATTAAATAGGAATGTATATATAGAGCCTGTATCAGATTGCATGCCATCTTGGGGAGGGGAGAGGAAAGAGGGGGGAAATTTAAAACTTATGGAAGTGAATGTTGAAAACTAAAAATAAATAAATTAACCTACTAAAAAAAAGTAGAATTGGCCAAATGGAAAAGGAGGCACAAAAACTCAATCAAGAAAATAATTCTTTAGGAATTAGAATTGAACGAATGGAAGTTAATGACTCCATGAGACATCAAGAAAATCAAAAGAATGAAAAAATAGAAAAAAATGTAGAAAAACAACTAAATAGATTAAGGAGAGATAATTTAAGAATTATTAGAATATTGAAAGCCATGATTAAAAAAAAAGGAGCCTAGATACCATATTTGCTGTTTGTCCTTTGTTCTTAAAGAGGACCATGACATCAAGAAAGTGATGCCATTACATGCAAGTGAATTGAATTTAAGTAAAGGAGGATTATGCAAAATCACCAGCCTTGCTCCTTCAGAGCCATCTGGGTCCAGTGGCCAGATATACATTAGGACAACTGAAGATGGCTCAGGATGTACTGGAGGACCTTGGCCTTTTCAAGCTAAGGTCTGAGTTTGACTGAGACAAAGCCCATTCAGTGATTAAGGTTTAATAAAAAAATGAGGCAAAGAATGGCCTCTTAAAAAAATGGATCTGGGAAGGAAAGACACTCAAGATTTCTGGCCAAAACAGAAACAATTGCTATTTACATTTTTGTTTTTCTGAGCCAACCAGGGCCCAAACAATGACTAAGCAGGGCTTGGCCTGGATATATTGTTAGCCAATCAATGATATCAAGAGTAATTTGGGGTTAAAAAAAATTTCAAAGATTAAGATTTACATTCCCTTTGGGAAGAGTGCCTGCTAGTAAGGGTGGGATACCCTATGTGGACAGAGGGAAAATGAAGAAGAAAGAAAAAGAAAGGAATGAAGAAAGGAAGGAAGGAAGGAAGGAAGGAAGGAAGGAAGGAAGGAAGGAAGGAAGGAAGGAAGGAAGGAAGGAAGGCTGTGTTGCCAACTGGCCAGTTCCAGTTTGGTCCCCAGTGGGCGGCTCCTTTTCTACTCACATGGGTTGCTGTTTGTCCATCATTCTGGAAGAAGACCAGGATATCAGGGAGGTGATGCCATGACATGCAAATGAATTGGATTTAAGTGAGGGAGAGTTGTGCAAAATCACCAGCTTTTTAAAGAATAATCACTATTTAAGGAAATTATCAAGGAAAACTACTCTGGTATCCTAGAACCAGAAGGTAAAATAGAAATCAAAAGAATCCACCAATCAACCCCTGAAAGACATCCCAAAGTGAAAGCTCCCAGGAATGTTATAGCCAATTTCCAGAGCCCTGAGATTAAAGAGAAAATGTTGCAAGCAGCCAGAAAAAAAAAATATTTCGAAATCATGGATCCACAGTTAGTATTACACAAGATTTAGCAGCTTCTACATTAAAAGATTGAAGGGCTTGGAATATGACATTCCAGAGGGCAAAGGAGCTAGAATTATAACCAAGAATGACCTAGACAACAAAACTGATTATAATCCTTGATGGGGGAAAATGGATATTTAATGAAATAGAGGACTTTCAAGCATTCCTGATGAAAAGACCAGAGATATTAGAAAATTTAATTTTTCAAATACAAGACTCAAGAGAAGGATAAAAAAGCAAACATGAAAAAGAAATCATAAAGGAATCAATAAAGTTAAAATGTTTACATTCCTATGTGAAATTTATGATTGTAACTCCTAAGAACTTTGTCATTATTAGGACAGTTAGATGGAGTATACATAGACAGAAGGCACAGGTGTGAGTTGACAATGATGGAATGATATCCAAAAAATAAAATGAAGGGGTGAGAAAGAGGCATGAGCTGGGAGAGGGGGGAAAGGAAAGGTGGAATGGGGTAAATTATCTTACATAAAAGAGGAACAAAAGAGCTTTTATAGATAAAGGTCAGTAGTGTGGGTAGTGCTTGAACCTTACTCTCATTGGAATTGGCTCAAAGAGGAAATAGCAAACACACTTAGTTGAGTGTAGAAATCTATCTTACATACCAGGGAAGTAGAAGTGGAGGGAGGGGATAAGAGAGAGGGGTATTGATAAAAGGGAGGGTGAATTGGGGGAAGTGGTGGTCAGAAGCAAAACAGAAAAAACAAAGCAAAAGAAGAAAGAGAGAAGGATAAACATGGGGGGGAAAGTAGGATGGAGGGAAACACATAGTAATCATAACTGTGAATGTAAATAGGACAAGGTGTTTCAACAATTCGGCTAGCAGCTCTTGTGGGGGTGAAAAACCAACACAATCCCAACAACAAGCATGCTACTAGCATGCTGCAAAAGCCCAGGTTGTTTTGATCTGCTTTACTAAGGAAAGCAATGTTAAGGGGTTGACAATCTCACTTTAATCTGGCATACAAATACCATTCACTTAGTTCAGGGTAAAAAGCCAGCACCCTGAACTTCAGGGCAAAATACAAGCAAATTAAAAACATCAACAGACAGACCAAATACAATTTATAGTTACCAATGTCTAAGTTCAGCCCAGGAGCTCATAACAAGGGCTGGCCCAGAGTCACGCGTGCCACCGTGGCTGTGGGTAAGAGCTCTGAAAAAGAGAACACCAACCCCTGGTTTTATATCTTTTTCAGAGTGTGACTCACCCACATGACCTAAAATTGTCACAAAGAAGTGACTTAAACCCATGTGGTCTGAAAGCCTCTGATGTCCAAAACATGTCACTCAAACCCATGTGTAAACTAGACCCTCCCCTGAGGCAAGAGGTCACCAAGGACTCCAAATGTAATAAAGGAAACAAGGCCAAACTCTTCAAGGGTACTTGGTTGAACCGAGTGCTAAGAGCCCATTTTGTTTGCCAACACACAAGGTCACCCATAAAACAGAAGTGGATAACAGAGTGGATTAAAAACAAGAATTTTATAATATGTTGTTTACAAGAAACACACTTGAAGCCGAGAGACACGTACAGAGTAAAAGTAAGGGGCTGGAGAAGAATCTATTATGCTTCAATTGAAGTAAAAAAAAAAAAGCAGGGGTAGCAATCATGATCTCAGGCAAAGCAAACCCCCCAAAAGATCTAATTAAAAGAGAATAGGCAGAGAAACTACATTTTGCTAAAAGGTACCAAAGACAATGAAGTAATATCAATACTAAATACCTATGCACTGAATGGCAAAGCATCCAAATTCTTAAAGGAAAAGTTAAATGAGTTATAGGAGGAAATAGAATTAAAACCATACTTGTGGAGGCTCTCAACTTTCCCCTCTCAGAACTAAATAAATGTAACCAAAAAAAAAAAAATAAACAAGAAAAAAGTTAAGGAGATGGATAGAATTTTAGAAAAGTTAAATATGATAGGCCCATGGAGAAAACAGAATGGGAATAGAAAGGAGTATAACTTTTACTCAGTGGTACATGACACCTTCACAAAAACTGACAATGTGTTAAAGCATGAAAGCCTCACAATCAAATGCAGAAAAGCAGAAATATGAAATGCATCCTCTTCAAATCATAATGTGGTAAAAAAAATACATTCAATATAAAAGACCATAGAAGCATAAATTAAAAATTAATTGGAAATTAAATAATCTAATCCTAAAGAATGAGTGGGTCAAAGAACAAATCATAGAAACAATCAATAATTTGATTAAAGAGAATTATAACAAGGAAACAACATTCTAAAATTTAAGGCATGCAGCCAAAGCAGTACTTAGGGAAATTTTGTATCTCCAAATGCTTACGGCAATAAAATAGAGAAAGAGCAGATCAATTAACTGGGCATGTAACTAATAAAAACTAGAAAAAGAAAAAATATGATATGATGGTATACTTAAGAAAATCCTAGAGAATCAACTAAAAAACTAGTTGAAATAATTAACAACTTTAGCAAAGTTGAAGAATATAAACCACATAAATCATCAGCAGTTCTATATATTACCAATAAAGTCCAGCAGCAAGATATAGAAGAAAAATCCCATTTAAAATAACACATGAAAGTACTTGAGGGTCTATCTGCTGAGACAAACTCAGGAACTATATGAACACAACTACAATGAACTTTTCATACAAAGTCAGATATAAACAATTAGAGAAATATTAACCGCTTATGGGTAGGCTGAACCAATGTAATAAAAATGACAATTCTACTTAAATTAGTTTACTTATGCAGTGCCATACTAATCAAACTTCTAAAAAATTATGAATAGAGTTAGGAAAAAAAATAACAATTCACCTGGAAGAACAACAGGTCAAGAATATCAAGGTAATCAATGAAAAAAAAATGTGAAATTTGGCCTAGCCATATCAGATCTCAAATGTATTACAAAGTGGTAATCAACAAATCTATCTGGTATTGGCTAAGAAATAGAATGGTGGATTAGTGGAAAAGATTAGGTACATAATACACAATAGTAAATGACCATAGTAATCTAATGTTTCATAAATGAAAAGATGTAAGCTTTTGGGACAAGAACTTGTTATTGGACAAAAATTGTTGGGAAAACTGGAAAGCAGTAATAGGTAAAGCCAATATAATTTTTAAAATGACAATTTTATCTAATTTGTTTACCCAATGTCATCCCAATTAAATTATTAAAAATTATTTTACTGAGTTAGAAAAAATAATAATAAAGTTAGTTTGGAAGAACAAAAGGTCAGAAACTTCAAAGAAACCAGGGGGAAAAGATGTAAAGGAAGTAGATTCAGCAGTATCTGACCTTAAATTATATTATAAGGTACGAGCATTGTTAAAGTATAAAAAGGATAATTTTGATTATTTTAAATTAAAATTTTCTCATATAAATAGAACTTATGTAGCCAGGAACAGAAGGAATCCAGAAAATTTGAGATAAACTTTCACAGTCAATCTCTTAGGTTGTAATTGGGTTAAAATATTACTGTAGCATAGGAAGTAATGAGCTAGTTGATTTAGAAAAACATGGAAAGGCTTGGACTTATGAAGGAAGATGCTCTCCAACTTCAGAGAAATAGATGGTAGGAGGAAATATGCATAGTATGGTCTTACGTGTAAGTGTATGTGTGTACATATGTGTATGTTTATAGATATCTATATATGTGTATGTATATCCAGACTGAATTGTAGTCTTCTTTAGGGTTGGGAAACAGGGAGGGAAAAAAAAATAAAGTAAAAAGTGCACAACAGAGAACAAAAGAAAACCAACAAGGAAACAAAGAAAAATGGGCAGTTTTGAAAACAATGCATAGTATTTATTAGAGAGGTCATGAAATGGATATTTATTGTTTTATATTGAATCCTCTCTTATGGTCTGCTGTGTACTTGGCAATTTTTTTTTCTTTTCTCATTTTATATTTATTTAAAATAAAAAAAAATTACAAAAAAAATAAAAAGATAAAACTGTGCATACCCTTTAATCCAGCAATGTCACTACTAGGTCTGTATCCCAAAAAGATTTTAAAAAGAAAAGTAAAAGGTCTATATGTACAAAAATACTTATAGCAACTCTTTTTGTAGTGGCAAAGAATTGGAAACTGTGAGGATGCCCATCCTAATGGATGAACAAGTTATATATAATTGTGAAGAAGACTATTATGCAATAAGAAATGAGGAGCAGGATGCTCTCAGGAAAAACCTGTAAAGACTTACATGAACTGATGCAAAGTGAAATGAGCAGAGCACAGAGAACATTGCACACAGTAACAGTAATATTTTGTGATGATCAACTGTGAATGGCTTAGCTTTTCTCAGCAATATAATGATCCAAGACAATTCTGAAGGACTTATGATGAAAAATAGTCTCCACAGAAAGAGCTGATGGAGTCTGAGTGCAGATTGAAGCATACTTTAAAAAAAGACAAAACTTTATTTTTCTTGTTTCTTTTTGTCTGTTTTTTTCTCACATATGATTAATATGTGCTTGACCACATATGTATAACCTATATCAAATTTCTTGCCTTCTTGATGGAGGTGAGCAGTAGGGAGGGAATTTGGCACTCAAAAAATTGAAAAACAAATATTAAAGATTGTTTTTATGTGTAATTATAAAAAAAATTTAAAAATTTCATTCTTCTGCATTTCTAGGATTACGCAGTTGATGATGGACATCATTTCCATATTCCTTTCAGGAACAGAAATTAATGTTCTCCCGTGGCCTAGAATTCAAGAACCATTCTTGAATTAAGATGAATAAAATGATTTTGTCATAGTTCAGGTGCCCTTTTAAAATATTCTTCAGGAAATGTCTTCTTTAAGATTGATTCTGATGCCTTTCATACACTACATGCTCAATGATTATTGATGGATTGATTAAATGAATGAATATTAAGTTAGAAACCTTCTTTTAGAGGAAACTTAAATGAAAACCATGTCAAAAATTAACTTCTAATCAACAGACATTATAATTTAGTAAACACATATTAAGCATATCACGTGTGCAAAGTGTTGTGCTAGGGTTTCGAGGAGAAAAAAGTTTTGATAAAATGTAGACTCTGCCCTTATGGACCTTATATTCTAGTACATAAGTTCCCAAATTCCTGCTGGGGGAGCTGGAATGACCTCGGGGGGGCAGTATTGGGTTAGGGTGCAATTGAGGGGTGTTGAATTAAGATAAGGGGGCAGTGGAAGCATAAGGAAAGAAGAGAAAAGAAGCAAATTTTGAAAAACTGTTCATACATTGTTGTGTAACAGAGTTAAAGTCATAGTGATTACATTATTTTCCAAATAAACACACGAAATACAAATTATAACCAGTCAGCGATCAAGTCTGCCTACAGGTCTTAACAACCACGTGTTGGCAGGCCAGCATGTTGCGTATTGTTGGGAAGTTCAGCATGCATTGGCAGGAATATGTGCATGTAATGACTTGTTTACAATGATACTGTCACATGACCTGACACTGCATCATCAAAATTTCGATGCAGAAAAAACTCACAAATTTCCAATAAATTATTAAATTTAAGATGCATCATTTAAAAATATATACTTTATATTTTTTGAAATGACTCAAATTTAAAAAAAAATTAATGGGTGAAAGAAAATAGATTTCCGGGGGGTGCTGAGTAATTTTTTTCTTTTTTGAAAAGAGGGTAGTAGGCCAAATAAGTTTGGTAACCTCTGGTCTAGTAGAAACTTAGAGCCTAGTCTAGTAGTTCATTTAAATTTTGTCCTAAAAATTGTATAGCTTGTAATGTTTTGAAAACATTATTCCAATATGTTAAAAGCAGTAGTAACAAGTAACTGTTTTCCATTTGTTCTGCAGAATGCCAATAAATTTTCCTTCTATGATTCAGCTTTCTTTTTATCTCATGTTCTTTTGACTCATCACTTCACTGCTTCATCTCATTATGAATTCTGTTCCATTTTTGAGATCCTGAATTAGCAGTTGGTTGATACATTTTTGTTGTTTAATAATAAAGTTAGGAAAATGAAAGTCTATGTGGAAAAAGCATAATCCAATGGAATGAATACTGACTTTGGAGTTAGAAGATCTGTTTCTGATCCTGACTCTCCAGTATAGTACCTGTGTGACTTTGGGCAATTCAATTAACCTCTCTCAGACTAGTTTCCCCATCCACATACAAAAAAAGAGAATAAAATAGGTGACTTTTAAAAATATATAATATACTATGTCTTAAGTTTTTTTAAATGAATTTTTATTGATATCTTTTGTGTTTACATCACCTAAATTTCCTCCTGAAGCTCTCCCTCTCCTCTCTCCCACCCTACTGCCGCAGAGCCATCCAATATAACAAGGAATTTTTTTAAAGAAAAAGAAAGAGTAATTTCACAACATTTACTTTTTATTGTTTTGTGGTTGTTTTTGGACTCCATTCAGCTGTCCAATTAATGTAAAAGGCAGATCTGATCATGTCACCTGCCTATTTAGTACGCTCCAGTGGCTACCTATTGCCTTCAGGATCAGATATAAAATACTCTGTTTGGCATTCAAAGCTCTTAAAAATTTGCCCCCCTTCTACTTTTGCAGTTTTCTCAAACCTTAACCACTCTCATTTGCTCTTGACACTAGCTTCCTTGCTCTTCCTCCCATGAGACATTCTATCTCTCTATTCTGGGTATTTTCACTGGCTGTCCCAGGTACCTAGAATTCTCCACTTCCTGGTTTCCCTGGATTCTTTCAAGTCCCAGGTAAATCTCACCTTCTTTGAGAACTTTTCCTCATCCTCCTTAATGCTAGTGCCTTAGCTCTATTAACTATTTTTGGTTCATTCTGTATGTATTTTGTTTGTACAAAGGTGTTCACATGTTATCTTCCCTGTTAGACTCTAAGTTCCTTGAAGGCAGGGATTATCTTCTGCCTTTTTTTGGAGTTTAACAGCACTTCACATAGTACCTGGCACTTAATGAAATTCTTGTTGACTAATGTGATTTACTTTCCATTTATCAATTTGCTATAGTTACTGTGTATATAGTTTTCCTGGCTCTGCTTACTTCACTTTTCATCACTTTATACAAGTTTTTCCATGCTTTTCTATGTTCATATTTGTTGTTTCTTACCACACAGTAAGATTCCATTACATACCACAGCTTCTTTAACCAGTCCCCAGTTAACGGGTGGGTAGCTAGGTGGCATAGTAGGCTTGGAACCAGGAAGAGTCATCTTCCTGAGTTCAAATCTGGCCTCAGACACTTATTGTGAACCTAGGCAAGTCACTTAACCCTGTTTAAACCAGTTTCTCATCTGTAAAATGAGCTGGAAAAGGAAATGGCAAACCACTCTATTTCTGGGAAAACTCCAGAGTGGGGTAATGAAGAGTTGGACACGACTGAAATGACTCGACATCGACAATCAATAGGTACCGACTTTGTTTCTACTACTTTAGAGGCAGCAAGGTGGCACAGTGAGTAGAGTGCTAGCCTTGGGCAGAAAGACCTTAGTTCAAGTTCAGAGTTAGATAATTAATAGCTGTGTGACTTAACTACTGTTTGCCTCACCTTCCTCAACTATAAAATAGACATAACAAAAGCATCTACTTCATAGGGTCGTTGTGAGTATCAAATGAAATAACATTTGTAAAGTACCTAGCACAGTGCCTAGTACATATTAGGTGTTTTAAAAATGCTTATTCTCTTCTCTTACTTTACTATCGTAACAAGTGTTGCTATAAGACTTTAACATACATGATGATTTTCTTTTTGTCAATGATCTCTTTGGGGGTATGGTGTCTAGTAGTGAAATCTTTGGGTCAAGGAATACGGACAGTTTAGTCACTTTATTGGCATAATTCCACATTACTTTTTAAAATGCTAGAATTGATTTATACCTTCACCAATAATGTACTAGTGTGTTTATCATCCCACAACCCTTCCAACATTGACTAGGCCCACTTTTTTAATCATCTGTAAGTCTGCTGGGTTTGCGGTAAAACCTTAGATTTTTTTTTTATTTGAATTTCTCTTATTTTTAGTGATTCGGGCCATTCTGTCATCTAGCTGTTAACTGTTTGTGATTCTTTTCATGAGAACTATTTGTTCATATCCTTTGATCATTATCTAACTGGGAATGGATTTTAGTCTTACATATTTATGATTTGGCTATATATCTTGGATACCAAACCTTTAGCTGAAAAATTCAAAATAAAAAAATTTTCCCATTCAGCCATTTTTCATCTTGTGTGCTGTGTGTGTGTGTGTGTGTGTGTGTGTGTGTGTGTGTGTGTGTGTAAGCTTTTCAATTTTATGTAATCAAAATAATCTATCTTATTTTTTTAAAACACCCCTGTCTCTTATTTGGTTAAGAATATACCCCCACCAATCCACCAGTCACTTCCTGAAAAAAACTCTAAAATGAAATTTCCTGGTAATATTAGAGCCATGATTCGGAGCTTCCATGTCAAAGGAAAAAATTCTGCAAGCAGCCAGAAAGAAAGAATAAGAGTACTGAGGAGCCATAGTCAGGATCACACATGATTTAACAGCTACCACTATAAAGAAGAGTAGAGCTCAGAATAACCTATCCCAGAATGCAAAGGATATAAACTTTTAGAAAAGAATTACTAGCCCAGCAAAACTGAATCTCACTACAGAGGCAAAAAAACAGATCTTTAAGGAAATAGAAGACTTCCAAGCATTCCTGATGAAGAGACCAGAGCTGTGCAGAACCTTTGAAATTCTAACTCTGGAGTTAAGAGAAGAATAAAAAGGTAAACAAGAATGAACAATGGTAAAGAACTACCAAGGATAAATTGATTACATTCTAATATAGGGCGATGATAGATGTTTCCCATCAGAACCCTGTTATCATCAGGGGTTATAGAGGGATTCTAATTAGACAGATGGCCTGGGAATAATTCTGTCATGTCTTGATTATCTTAAAATAAGAATGGAAAGAAAAGAGAAGAGAAATTCACTGGAAGAGTAGAGAAGGAAAAATAAATTAGAGATAATTATCTCACTCAATAAGGGTTTACAAGTAGACATCTGTACAAACAAAAGGGAGGGGACGAGGGGAGCAGTTGACACTTGAACCTCACTTTCATCTGAACTGGTCAAAAGAGGGAAGAATACACACAAACATCAGCAGTTGGTACAAAAATGCATTTCTCTCAACAGGAAAATAGAAGGGAAAGGGAGAAGAAGAATTAGAAGGAGGCATGATTAAGTTTCTGAGGCTAAATTTGAACTCAGGTCCTTCAGACTCCAAGACTAGCATTCTACCCACTACACCACTAGCTGCTTCCAAGTAGTCTTCCAGAAAATTAATGCTACCTTCTCTAGATAGGTAAAACATGCTACTACCTCCTGATAGAGAAATGAAAACTCATTTTAGACACGGACAATATGGAAATTTGTTTTGCATCTTTGTAATAAGGATTTTGTTTTTCCTTAGTTCTCTTTAGGGGAAGGAGATGTTGCGGGAGAGGACAAGAAGACAGACTTTTGCCAAATGAAAAAATATATACAATTTTAAAAAAAGAATACATTCCTACCTATAGCTGGCAGAGGTATATGTACTTCTTCTCCTTTAATTTTTTATGGTATGGGATTTAATATTTAGGTGACATATTCATTTAGAATTTATTCTGGAATACAATATAAAGTGTTGGTCTAAGCCTAATTTCTGCCAGGCTGCTTTCCAGATTTCCTAGCAGATCTTATGAAATCAAAACTTCTTTCATAAGTAATTTTTTTTTAGGATTTATTGAACTCTGGCTTAGTGAATTCTATTATTTCTGATTCTCTCTTGTCTAGTCTGTTCCATTTATCTATTTTTCTATTTTTCAACCAGTGCCAAATGGTTTTAATGACTACTGTTTTATAATATAGTTTGAGGTCTGCAAGTCCTGTTCCTCTTCGTTCCTACCTTGTTTTTTTTTTCATTATTTCCCTTGATATCCTAGATCTTCTATTCTTCCAACTGAATTTTGTTATTATTTAATTGAGTTTTGTAAAGTATCCCTTTGATAGTCTGATATAGCATAAAATATTAATTAACTTTAGTATTATTGTCATTTTTATCATATTGGCATGGCCTAGCCATGATCATTGAATATTCCTCAAATTTTTTTATTTCTACAGGGAGCCACTTATAACAGAACCTATTCAAGTATGGAGTGTGCTTTAATAGACTGACTACCAAATATTTTATGAAATTTTTTTTTAGGTATTTTGAATGAGATTTCCTTTTCTATTGTTTTGTGTTAGATTTCCTAAATTCAAATCCATCCTCAGATACTTACCAGCTGTGTGACCTTGGGCAGGTAGCTTAACCCTGTTGGCCTTAGTTGCTTCATCTGTAAAATGAGCTGGAGAAGAAAATGGCAAACCTCTCCAGTATTTTTGCCAAGAAAACCCCAAACAGGGTCACAAAGAGTCAGATACGATGGAAAGGACTGAACAACAACAACAGGGTTCTAAATATCTAGAGAGGGAATATCCATAGGAAAATGACTATGTTTTAAATTTATTTTTATTTAATAAATTTATTTATTTTAGAAGTCAAGGAACTACGTCCATTAAAAACATTATGAATATTTATTCTGAATTTTACTTTGAATGTTTATGTTGGTCACATTTTTCCCCTATCCATTTCTCCCCTAAATACTAGCTTAACATCAGTTTCATTGGCGCTGAGTTCTTGGTTTGCATTCTTTCAAAAGCTTCTTTTAAAGTCCTTGTCTCTATGCATGGTATTTCATTATCTATTTGCAGGTCCATTGCAAACAGTACAGTTGATATATTCTTTTAATACTTTGTTCCTTCATGTGTTAACTTGGCCTTTTTTTCCCCCTTAACCCTTTGTAGTACTGTTATTCCTCTTTGAAGACACTAGCTTCAAAGTATACTCTAGCAATGAAAGTATACTATAGAAAACCTGGTGGCTAATTACATGAAAAAGGGTACGAAGCCTCCAAATCTCAGGTACAGAATGTGTAAGACAAGACAATATCAGAAGCAGAGCTATGCTTAGGAGATGTTCTTGAACTTCTGACTGGGCAGTGCCAGAGAAATTCCTTTACAAATAAATCGTGTGGGAAATTGTCTTGTTGTCATAAAATTTAATTTAAATGAATGCTTTGCTAGAAATCATATTACTTTTTCATTCTTCACACTCCCGAATATTCCTAAAGTATGTGTCTGGCCGTGTTGCTTGTGTATTTAAAAATTCTCTACAAGCCCCTTATTGTTTCTAGGATAAAATGCAAACTCCTCTTTTTGTTGTCCAAAGTTCTCCATAATCTAGCTCTGACCTACATTTCTAAGCCTATTACGTGTTCTTCTTCTTCATGCATTTCATTATAACCCTATGTCAGAATTTGGATTTGAGTCAGGGTTAGCCTTAGACATGTCGATGCTTCTACAGGATTTGCCTGGCCACTGAGGTCAAGAACTGTGTGAAAGCTTCTGGGATTGTTCATGGAGAGTTCTGGGAGACAAATACCAAAAAGAAGAAGGAGCCACCACTCAGGGGTGAAGGTAGTGCATGCCTCTAGGTAGAGACCATGTGGACTTGGCAGAGGCAAGCACTTAACTTTGGATTTCTGTTTCTCAGTCCTCCCCTTCAGAGACTCCCAAAGAAGTGGCATTTGCTGGCCCAGAGGTAGCCACTCTGGCTTACAATATAGCTGAGGTAGGAGGAGATTGAGAGTGACCTGTGAGTAGGGAGGCTCATGATGGGTGAGATGACTCTTGTAGGCCTAAAGACAAATTCTTCCTGATGTGGCTCTGGGTTGAGGAGAAGATGTGGCCTTTAAATGTAGCCCTCCTCCAGAATTTATGCTGCTGTTCTTTTCTGTGAGTTGAAGGAGCTAATACAGGAAGGTCTCAGTTCCTGAAGCAGCTATGCAAAGTCGGTGTATACCCACAAGGACTTCCCTTTCCTGTCTTGAGATTTCTATCCACTACCTTGTCTCTGTTTATTCTAATGTTATATAAAAACATATTAGCAGCTATTAACCCTGCTTTGTTTTGTATTTCAGCTGTCAGTAGAGGCTGGTGGTAGGGGTGGGGAGAAGACAAGTGGAAGGAAAGCAAAGATTCCTCAAGAAGCTAAAATGAGGCTGGAGAATGGGGAGCTGGTCAAGCAATGGGTTTTTCTCCAGTGGATTTTATTCATTTTGTAATTATTTAAAATAGATTTCCCTTTCTGTTACATCTTAAATTTCCAAATATCTAGATAAGGAACATCCATTATCCCAAGGGAAAATGATCCATGTGAAGCCAATTATACTAGTTTTCCAAGTCAGCCCAAGGTAGTAAGCTGGAGGGATAAAAATAGAGAGATTTTTATTTGAACTAACACACCCCTTAGACCACACACAGGACCACACACACACACACACACACACACACACACACAGATATACACACATACACACACACACACATATATACATATGTATAGTTTATGTATAGTTTAGAAGCATATTTATCTAACTACATCTATACGTCTAGATGTAGACATATAGGCTATGGACAGTTGAGGGGCAGAGCCAAGATGGCAGAGTGAAAGCACAGACTGACCTGAACTCTTCCCCAGACCCCTTCAAATACCTCTGGAAAGTGAACATGAGCAAACTCTAGAGCGATGGAATTCACAAGGAGACAGTGTGGCAGATGTACAACCCAAGACAATCTGGAGGGTTGACAGGAAGGGTCTGTTGCACTGGACTAGGACAGATGTGCAGTCTAGCGTGATTGCTGGCTGCACCAGCGCAGACCTAACAATAGCAAAGTTGGAGCAGACCCCGGGGGACTGAAGTACTGGCAATGGTGGCAATTTCCAGACCTCTCAGCGAGGGGTTGGGGGGTGGGTGGGGTGGAGGTGGGGGTGGCTTTCTTGAAACTGAGTGAGAGAGAAGCACAATCCTGTGCAGGGCCTGTGGCTGCGGCAGCAGCTACTCCTGGGGCTAACAGCCCACAGACAGAATGTTTGAAAGTCACCTATTTAAACTTCCAGGAGCCAAGATGGTGGAGTAAGCAGTAAGTCACTCTTACCTTCCCTTGTTGACCTTGAAAAACCCAGAGAATATTGCCCCAGGAAAAATCCTGGAATAGTGGAGCCAGCAGAAAGATTTCTACAGTAGTCTCTTAGCTCAGGAAGCAAGGGAGACTAACAGTAAAGGTCCCTCTTGCTGTGGCTGAAGGGGACCAGTACACGATGGAAGGCATCCCAGCAAGCCAGCAGCAAGCCCCTCCTCAGCAAATCAGTGGGAGATCCTGAGCCCGAGGGTGGTGGAGCAGGCAAGTGCCAACACCAGACACACACCAGCCACCACCAGCAGCTCCAGCTCAGCGCCAGGTAAATTACCAGACTTCTACAACATCCAGCTGCTAATACCTGAGGCCCCAGCACAGACAACCAGTAACCAGGCTCCTAGCCCCCAGCACAAGAAGTCTGGGACAGTGCCCCCTGGGCCCCAGAAGCAGAGATCAAATTTAAAAGCCATAAAAAAAGGCGAGCAACATGAGCAAGAAGAATCAAAGAAAAACAATGACCATAGAGAAATATCTTGATGACAGGGAAGATCAAAACACAAATCCAGGAGAGGACAACATGGTCAACATACCTATAACTGCAATCTCAAAGGGGAATATGAACTCATCTCAAGCCCAAAAAGCCTTCTTGGAAGAACTCAAGAAGGATTTTAAAAGTCAAGTAAGTAGAAGAAAAATTTTAAAATACAATTGATAAAACTGGGGAAAAAGCACACTGAAGAAAACAACTCCTTTAAAAAGTACAATTCATCAATTGGAAAAGTAGATACAAAAGCTAAATGAAGAAAACAATTTGTAAAAAATTAGAATTGGGCAAATGAAAGCTAATGATTCTATGAGACATCAAGAATCAGTCAAACAAAATCTAAAGAGTGAAAATATAGACTTATAGGCTATATCTATGTATAGCCAAGAGTTGGGGAGGGGGAAGGGAATAATTTAATTCCTCATTGTCTCTTACCTGTCCCTTATTACAAACATACACAATACACACACACATACACACACGTATACATGCATGTATGTGTATATATAGTGTATATATTATATATGCATGTACACATATATGCATGTACAGTGTATATATACACACATGTATGTATATATTACATATACACTCATGTGTGTGTGTGTGTGTGTGTGTATGTGTGTAACCTACTATGTGCCAGGCACTGTGCTAAGCTCTTTTTACAAATATCATGTTATTGGATCCTCACAACAGTCCTGGGAAATAGGGAACTATTGTCATCTCCATTTTACAGTTGAGGAAACTGAGGCAGAGGGAAGTTAAGCGTCTTGCCCCGGGTCACATAGCTAATAAGTATCTGAAGCCAGATTTAAATTTAAGTCTCCCTGATTCCAAGCCCTCCATCCACTCCACCACCAGCTGCCTCTATAGGCTGGCAAGGTGACAAGAAGGGAGTTTGTACTTCGTTGGGCTCTCCTCAGTTCATTCTTTGCTCCCACCCCCCACCCCCCTTCCAAGCACTTGAGCCTGCACTTCACTATGTTCCAATCAAGCTGACCTGTTTGCTATTAGATTCCACCTCCATTCTCCATGCCTGGTGACCGAGCCTCCCACCTGGAATATGCTTCCTCCTCACCTCCATCCTTAGAATCCTCCAGCTCAATGAAGTCTTTTTTTTTTATTTGAATTTACATTATTAATACTTTCTTTTTTAAAATTTATTTAATATATTTAGTTTTCAGCATTGATTTTCACAAGAGTTTGAATTATGAATTTTCTCCCCATTTCTACCCTCCCACCCACTCCAAGATGGCATATATTCTGGTTACCCCATTCCACAGTCAGACCTCCCTTCTGTGACCTCATTCCCCTCCCATCCCTTTTACCCTTACTTGCTTATAGGGCAAGATAGATTTCTGTGCCCCATTGCCTGTATATCTTAACTTCCTAGTTGCATGCAAAAAAAATTTATTTTGAACATCCGTTTTTAAAACTTTGAGTTCCAAATTCTCTCCCCTCTTCCCTTCCCACCCACCCTCCCTAAGAAGTCAAGCAATTCAACATGGGCCACATGTGTATCATTATGTAAAACCCTTCCACAATACTCATGTTGTGAAAGACTAACTATATTTTGCTCCTTTCTAACCTATCCCCCTTTATTGAATTTTCTCCCTTGACTCTGTCCCTTTTCAAAAGTGTTTGTTTTTGATTACCTCCTCCCCCATCTGCCCTCCTTTCTATCATCCCCATTTTTTAAGTTTTCTTCCTCCTTCTTTCCTGTGGGGTAAGATACCCAAATGAGCGTATATGTTATTCCCTCCTCAAGTCAAATCTGATCAGAGCAAGATCCACTCATTCCCCCTCACCTGCCTCCCTTCCCTTCCAATGAGATGCTTTTTCTTGCCACTTTTATGTGAGATAATTTACCCCATTCTATCTCTCCCTTTCTCCCTCTCTCAATATAGTCCTCTCTCATCCCTTAATTTGATTTAATTTTTTTAGATATCATCCCTTCATATTCAACTTACCTCATGCCCTCCGTCTATATGTATGTATATATATATATATATGTATATATATATATATACATATACATACACACACATATATATGTATATTCCCTTCAGCTACCCTAATACTGAGGTCTCATGAATCATACACATCATCTTTCCATGTAGGAATGTAAACAAAATAGTTCAACTTTAGTAAGTCCCTTGTGATTTCTCTTCTTGTGTTTACCTTTTCATGCTTCTCTTGATTCTTATGTTTGAAAGTCAAATTTTCTATTCAGCTCTGGTCTTTTCACTGAGAAAGCTTGAAAGTCCTCTATTTTATTGAAAATCCATGTTTTGCCTTGGAGCATGATACTCAGTTTTGCTGGGTAGTGATTCTTGGTTTTAATCCTAGCTCCATTGACCTCTGGAGTATTGTATTTCAAGCCCTTAAATCCCTTAATGTAGAAGCTGCTAGATCTTGGGTTATTCTGATTGTGTTTCCACAATACTCAAATTGTTTCTTTCTGGTTG
>CM053622.1:126830108-126847637 GCA_028646595.1 Phalanger gymnotis | reverse complement strand
GGCATGAGGAGCTTTCTGCTGGGTGGAGCTTGACTCCAGGGACTTCCTCTGGGCGGAGCGTACTGTTGCAAGCCTGTCCCTTGGAACCAGGTGTTCCAGGTGTGCTTATCTGAGGGGCCTGGGGCTCAGCATAAAATGCTGGCTTCCAACACAAGTTAATGGAGATAAACTGCAGAAAGATGTGAGAGTGGGCAGCAGTAGCATATCAGCTTCCATGTTAGGCATTGTGGAATAGTAAAGTATTTAGAGAAAAATAATTAAAATTGTGCTTCTAAGACACTGAGCTGTAAACTATAAGTTATAATGAAATGGATCTGGACATTATTGGTGCAGCTTGGTAGAGTGGAAGGAACCTTGGCTTTGGATTCAGAACATCGAGGTTTGAGCCCTGCCTCTGACACTGTGTGATATTCGACAACTCACTTCTATGACACCATAGATTTGGACCTGGAGAGGACCTTAAGAGGAATGTAGACCCACGCCTCCTCATTTTACAGATGAAAAAATGTAGGCCTAGAGAGATGAAGTGGCAGACATCACACAGGCAGCAAGTACCAAGGCTGGGGTTGGAATAATAACTGGGAGTCGAAACAAAGTTCTCTGACTCCAAATCCAGTGTCCTTTCCACTATATAGCTCTACTGTTCTGAACTTCATTTTCCTCAGCCACAAAACAGGGTTAATAATGCCCATATTACATTTCTTGTCACAGGGCTATCCTTCAAGTAAGGTGTTGCCTAAAGAGATAGTTACTATAAGGAACTACCATTTCTTGAGGAATAGTTTGGTGATGAAAGGGGTACAGTATCTGGCACATAGTAGGCACTTAAGAAATGTATATTGACTGACTAAGAGTAGACATGATGCAAGAAGAATTATGTGAGCTATTATTATTTGTGTGGATCTTTCCATGAAAACATTAGTTCAATATGTGATAGGTCATCAAAGCAATGACAGATATCATCAGTGTACAACCTTAAGGAATTTAGGAAAGAAAGGTTAAGTTTGTAATCTCTACCTGTGTCAATGATTATGGGGAATTAATAGGCCCAGAGAGAGAAAATATATAGATCCAGAGAGGAAAGTATGGCTAAAGCCATGATCTAGAATAGAAGTTCCCAAACTTATTTGGCCTACCGCCCCTTTGAAAAAAATTACTCTCAGTATACTCCCTGGAAATCTACTTTCTTTAATCTGTTAGTGGTTTTTTTGAAATTTGTGTCATTTCAAAAAAAAATAAAGTTTTTTTTAAAGTAACATCTTAAATTTAATAATTATTGTAATTGTGGGTTTTTTCCCTGCATTGAAATTTTGATGACACAATATTGTATCATGTAACCATACAGAATTGTAAACAAGTCATCAAGGGGCCCACAGGAAAGATCCAGAGTAAATGTGTCACTGGAAAGAACCCAGCTCTAGGAATAAAATATGTAGCATTGAAAAGCTCTTAGAGCACTCCACTCCATGGGCTGTGCTCTAAGCAAGGCCAGATCAGAGGGTCTTAATTACTCCTGTTACATTGGGGTGTACATTGATAATGTCCTGGACTATCATGGTGGCAGTGGAGAGGAAGGAATAAATCTGGGAGATGCTTTGGTGACAAGTAATATGTTGAGGATGAAGGAAAAGGAGAAATCAAAAATGATTCCAAGGTTTGAGAGATGAGGAAAATCTCAGACCTCTCCAATCACTCCAATTGGAAGAGTTCTATGTTTCCTTTGCACTCCTTTATCCTACAGTATTTTTATGGTACTTATCACATATTGCTTTGTATCATAGTACATATTCCTGCCAATGCTTGCTGGACTTCCTGACAACATGGGACACACTTGCCAGCTAGCACTTGCTTGTTAAGACCTGTTGGTGGACTTGACCACTGATGGGTTATAATTTGCAATTTGCGTGTTTATTTGGAAAATAATGTAATCATTATGACTTTAATTCTGTTACATAACAGATGAAAGATGCATGAACAGCTTTTCAAAATTTGCTTCTCTCCTTTCCTTAGGCTTCTACTGCCCCCTTATTTTTATTAAATGCCCCTCAATTGTACCTGAGGCTACTATAGACACCCCCCCCCATTATTCCAGTGCTCTCCAGGGGGCAGTATCTTCCACTTTGGGAACCTCTGATAGAAAAGTTATGGCAGCACCATGCTGAATTCTAAAGAAATCCAGAAAGCTAGACAGGAGTCATGACATAGCTCTCTAGCATAGGAGGAGTCAAGTAAAATCATGAAGGGAACACTACAAGGAATTAATTCGTATTATCTCACATAGATTCTCCAGTCAAGAGAGCTTCCTTTTATGGCTCTCTATGCTAGCCACATGCTCAGCCCATGGCTATGCTACCGAGAGTCTGGAGAGGAAGCCATAAACTAAACAGAAAGCATTTCCCTACAAGTATAGATGAATCATGGCTTTGTAAAAGGTAAAGACTTCTGCGGACCTTCTCCAGCTCCATTTTGTCTTTCTCAAGGTGAAAACTATAGGGACTTGGGAAAGGTCCACATGAAGGCAATATTCCTCACTTTGGTTAATCATATCACAAACACATGCCGTGGTTTTTGAGAGAAAATGAAGTGATGGAGTTATTTGCCCAGTCTTTCTCAAAAATTAAAGCATGCATTTGAGACGTGGCTAGCCAGAGTTAGCTGTGGCTATGGTACAAAATATAATAATATATGTAAAACACTTCACAAATATGTAAGTGCTGTATAAGGATAGGGATCGGACCTGTGATTTCAGTGGGAAAGTAAAGTTTTAGAAGGTTGCCTATGGCACACAGTGCTTAAATGACTTGCCCAGGATCAGGGTGAGTCAGGGTGGGACTTGAACAGCAATGATGATGACTAGCATTTTAAAAAAATCTCTTAAAGTTTGCAACAAACTTTACATATAATCTCATCTGAACCTCCTTGTGATATAGCTGCTATCATTCCCATTTTTACAGATGAGGAAGGTGATGAGGTGAAGAAGATGAGGAAACTGAGACAAAGAGGTTAAGTCACTTGCCCAGGGGTCATGTTGCTAGTAAATGATTGAGGTGGAATTCAAACTAGGGTCTTCCTTACCCAAAGTCCAGTACCCTGTCTACTATGCCTCTTAGCTACCCCTGAGAGAATCTCGTTTCTTTTCTTTCATTGGCTACTAACATGCTTATATTCATCTGGTTGCCACATTTGATGTGAGGTCTCCAAGTCTTCTAGACTTGGAGGCTAGCTAAGACACAGCGCCTCTCACAATGCTGTATTATTATTATTGTGGTATGGTTTGTGTTGTTATTATAGCCATTATTATTACTTGTTGAGGCAATCCATTCCACTCTCTGATAGTTTTAACTTTTTGGAAATTTTTTCTTTATACCAAGTCAAAATCTGTCTTTCTATAACTGCCATCTAGAGTAAGTCTAATGCCTTTTCTACATGGAGCTTTTCAAATATTTGACCTCAACTATTATAATTTCCCAACCTTTTCTGGGAAAAGGGAGTTCTTAAAAAACAAGTAAAAACAACAGACACCTCCAAACAATGACTCAAACAAATCCCTTTACCACACAGCTTCCGAGAAAACCATTTAGTGATTGTTAATACAAAGGACAGATGTGTCCTGATTGTCTCAGCCTACTTTTCCATGCTTATAAAGTACTACTTTTCCTTCACACGCTATGCATTCCACCCATCCTGGCCTAGAACATTTCATCTCCAGTATCTCTGTCCTTGTATTGGCCATCCTCCAGGTCTGGAATGCATTCATTCCTTACCTCCATTTCATGGATTCTGTGGCTTCCTTCAAGATACCTTCTAGATGCCAACTCCTATAAGAAAACTTTCCTAATCCCATGTCTCCCTAGAAATTACTTTATGCCTACTTCTGCATATATGCTATATTAATTTCCTGTGTTTTTGTTTCCCCCCAATAGAATGTAAACTTGAGAGGAAGGATTCTCCCTTCTTCCATCTGTTCTTCCCTCCTTCCTTTTTCCCTTCCTCCCTTCTTTTTCCTTCCTTCTCTTCTTTTTTTTCCTTTCTCTCTCTCTCTCTCTCTCTCTCTCTCTCTCTCTCTCTCTCTCTCTCTCTCATCTAGTAGAGCACCTGACACATATTAGGATCATAGATCACGGAGTTGGAAGGTACATCAGGGATTATCCAGTCCCTCCATTTTACAGATGAAGAAACTAAGGCCTAGGGAGATTGATTTGTCAAAGGTCAAAAAGGTAATAAATATCAGAGTACTTAATGCTTGCTTCTTGTTACTGTAATTATTAAAGTATAGTACAATTGTCAAAAACAGAAGAGACGTGGCTAAAGTTACATGCCACACATTTTTGTAAGTTTATTTTTAAATTTAAAATTTTTATATTTCCATATATAGTTGTGTTTTGAAAGAAAACACAGATCAAAAAAAAAAGTATTCTTTGATCTGCATTTAGACTCCAGCCGTTCCTTCTCTAGAGATAGACATTTTTTATCATAAGTTCTTCAGAATTGTCTTAGATCATTGTATTGCTGAGAATAGTCAAGTCATTCACAGTTGATCATCGTACAATATTGCTTTCACTGTGTACAATGTTCTCCTGGTACTGTTCACTTCACTTTGCATCAGTTCATGTAAGTCTTTGCAGGTTTTTCTGAAACCATCCTGCTTGTCATTTCTTATAACACAATAATATTCCACCACAATCATATCCCATAGCTTGTTCAGCCATTTCCCAATTGATGAGCATCATTTAAATTTCCAATTCCTTCCATATATTTTAGTGCATAAAATCAGCTCAATTTCATCAATTAATCAATCAATAAGCACTTATTAGATACTAGGAATAGAAAGGCCAAAATAGTCCTTAACTTCAAAGAGCTTACCTTTTAACGGAAGAGGCAACATGAAAATAAATAGGTACATTAAAACGTATACAGAATAGATTGAAGATAACCTCAGAGAGAAAGGCTCTTGACCCTGGGGACCTAGGAGAGGCCTAGTGCAGAAGATGGGTTTGAACTGCGCATATAAGGAAGCAAGGAGGGAGAGCATTCCAGGCAGGAGGACAGTGAGTACAAAGGGAGATGGTATTTAATGTGCAAGAAATGGCAAGTAAGGGGTATGCTGGGTCATAAAGTTCTTAGAAAGAAGCAGAGTGTAAGATTATAAAGTAGAAAGGGGGTAGGTTGTGAGAGTTTCAAATGTCAAAATATTTTGTAAACACTTTTACTAATTACTTGATGTATATATATGACATCAAGCTATGTAACCTTAATAAAAAACATGCAAAGCAACCCTCTTATATTGTGAATTCTTTCTCCAATGATATCAAAACATAATATGACTCAATAAGGGTCAAACTCTTAATACATACTAAGGAAAGACAGAGATTAAATCTTGAATCTAGAAGCCAATTTAACCAACGGAAGAAGGCAATACTTACAAATAAAACAATTCAGGAAAAGGCTGTAGCTCAATAATTGTAAAAGATTTACAGGTATCTTGAAATCAAAGGCGAATGTGGGAGAAACAAATTGAAAGCAATTAGTGCCTACACAACCCTGGTCTTAAAATACACTTCTTTGAACTGTAAAATAGACCACAACAGATGTGGGAGGTATATTAACAAAGTCTATACAACATTAATGAAACATTGGGCCCCATGGCAGCTGTTGGAAAATGAATACTTCCTCACCAGAAAGGAGGAGGTAGAATGAGAGATAATATTGGAGTACATGCTTTCATGGACTGAGAAATGACAAATCACCTTTTTACCAATACAGACTTCAAAAGAACAGATGAATTATCCTAAAACTAGAGCTTTATCATAAACTGAATTATTTGGTGTTCATAATCACCTGAATCCATTAGTGATCCACCAAAACTAAAGGGTGATACATTGAACAGATATCACCATATCAAATACTCATAATCTCCGGTCTGCACAGAACAAAGAACTTTCAAAATATGGAGAACTAGTAGAAGAAGTCAAAATTAAATGAGAACAGGTCTATTTCATCCCTATCATTTCAGCTACTCCTAGAGTTGTACTGAGGTTGTTTTCTATGAGCCTACAGGAGATGAATTAGTATGAAAATACCTTTCAACTATGAAAAGCAGTTATTTTATCCACTCTTTGCAATCAGCCCTAATACGTATCTAAAAAAAAAATGTTGCTAGACAATGATTTGTCCCAGGACTGTTTCTAGGTGAACTCCATTGGACAAAATTGGAAAATATCTTCCTCCTCCCCGCCCAGTTTTGACCTGGGATTTCCTCAGTGTATGGAAACCCTTAAACAAACTCCCTCCACAGATTTAGACTGGCAATTCATCTTTAATTTCTAATGTTAGAGAGTTGCTTAAGGATGCTGAGGGATTAGTTGACTTGCTAATGCTTATGAAGCTTGTATATGTCAAGAGCAGGACTCAGACCCAACTTTTCCTGACTCCAAGGCCAACTCTTTATGAACTATGCCATATCTCTTGTCAGTAATATCTTACTTTTAATGTCCAAAGCACTTCTGAAGATATTATCTCATAGAATTATAAAATCACAGAAGCAAAGAGTTGGAAATGACTTCAGAAGTCATTTCCAATCTCTCTATGAATAGGAATTTCCTTCATGACAGGTTATCTAGCTTCTGGTCAAGGATTCTTTTTCTTTTTTGTGACCTGGACCCCTCTTGGCAAAATGTAAAAGCCTGTAGACTGCCTCTCAGAATATGTTTTGCTGCCTACATTAATAATAGAAGGAAATAGGATGATTTCAGAAAAACCTGAAAAGACTTACACCAACTGATGCAGAGTGAAGCGAGCAAAACCAGGAGACCATTATGTACCGTAACACCAACACTGTACAAGGGAGAATTGTGAATGACTTAGTTTTTCTCAGCAATACAATGATCCAAGACAATCATAAGGACTCATGATAAAGCATGCTATCTGCCTGTAGAGAAAGAACTGATAGTGTCTGAATACAGACTGAAGCATGCTATTTTTCACTTTCATTCTTTTTTTATTCTTCTTGTACAAAATGACTATTATGGAAATGTTTTACACGATTGCACATGCATAACTTATATTGAATTGCTTACCATCTCAAGAAGGGGAGGGGGAAGAAGGAGGGAAGAGCAGAATTTGGAACTAAAAATTCTAAAGAAAAGTTTTAAAAATTATTTTAATATGCAATTTGGGGAAAAATAAAATATTATTAAAAAATAATGGAAGGAAATGCAAAATTGCAGGTAGATGTGAGTGAAAACAAAGGTGTGATTGTTTTTTTAACCAAGTTCATGGATACTTTAAAATCTGTCCATGGATCACTTGGTCTAAACTTCAAGGTTAAGAAACCTTGCTCTCCATGAAGATCTATAGTAGGAGAAACCCAATGGACTTTAGCCCTTCTGTAGGTCAGTTGCAGATGCAACCATATTACCCTCCTATTCAATAAACTCCAGTGGTTCCCTATCACCTCTAAATATAAAATTCTGTTGGATGTGCAAAGTCCTTCATAACCTCTCTGCCCTCTTTTCTTCCACCATTCCAGTCTTTTTCTGCCTTAGTCCCACCATTTTGATCCAGTGACACTGACCTCTTTGCTATTCCATGAACAAGACTCTCCATCTTTTAGCTTTGGGCATTTTCTCTGGCCTGGAATGCTCTCCCTTCCTATTTTTGTCTCCTTGTTTCCATGACTTCCTTCAAATCTCAGCTAAAATCCCATCTTCTATAAGAAACGTTTCCTGATTCCCCCTTAATTCTAGTGCCTACCCTGATGATTTTTTTCTAATTTATCCTACATATATTGTTTGCACATATTTGTTTACATATTGTCTCCCCTATTGTATTGTGAGCTCCTCAGGGGCAGGGACTCTTTGCTTTTCTATGTATCCCCAGCACTCAGCACAGTGCCTGACACATAGTAGGTGCTTAATTTAATACGTCTTGATTGAGTGACAATTCAATGCTCCAGAGCTAAGAGATTTACCAGCTTCCACCTCCCCCAGGGTGAGGGATTACCAGTCTACTTGGGCACACTCAGTTTATTGACTGTTAGAAAGGAGGAATGTATCCTTCAATTCTAACTTTGTGGTACTAAGATTCAATCAGTATCTTTTGTAAATGTTTTCCCCAGAACTGAACCCAATGATTTAGATGATGTCTGAACAGGGCAATATGTTGGGGGGAGGTGGGAACTCTCACCTCCCTCATCCTTGGTGCTGTGTTTTTTATTACTGTAGTCTAAGATAGCATTCACCTTATGGTATTATAACACAGTTGGCTCATGTTGTGGTCCCCTAAAGCCCCTGGGTCTTTTTCACTTAAGCTATTATGCAAACTATGTCTTCCTTATATATGCTTTACTATGTTTTGTCTCTATGACTGTTTCCCCAATCATAAGTTCCCAAAGTGGGTGATACTACCTCCTGGGAGGCACTGGAATGATCCAGAGGAGCAGTAGTAGCCTTGGAGGAATAAAAATCAGGGGGTGGTGGAAGCATAAGGAAAGAAGAGAAGATAAAAAAAATTAAAAACCGTTAGTACATGTTTCATCTGTCGTGCAACAGAGTTAAAGTCGTAGTGATTACATTATTTTCCAAATAAACATACGAAATTCAAGTTATAGACCACTGATTAGTAGTCAAGTCTGCCAACAAGTATTTTTATATGAATATGTATATGTATTTGTTTATATATGTATACAATATATAATATATACATTAGATATGGCCACTGTATTAGGTATTTCTACTTAATTGTTTTCCTTTACTGGAAGGGTTCAATCTTCAGGGGGATTGTATGGGGGTTGGAAGAGGTTCAGGAGTAACATATAAATACAAAAGATGTTAAGAGAATATATTTTAAAAGATTAAAAAATAAGATTTTAAAATTAAATTGCCATGAATAAGATTTTATATAATAATAATGTGTATTGCCATAGAAATTAGGATCTGGTCAGTATGTTTTTTAGCACTTACATTACTCTTGTATATAGGTTGAAGTCTGTGACTGGAGTAGCAGGAACAAGGTGAGGAATATGGCCTTATTGTTCAGCTCTTCTGGATTATATTTAATGTCTTGGTTTGACAAGGAGTAGTTCCATGATCTTGACCTCTGAAATTCACTTGAATCACAATCTTTTTTTTCTTTTCTCTATCCCAATGCCTAAATCACCATGCTTTTTACTCTCATCATAATTTCATTCTTGAATCTTTCTGGGCCTCTCAGTCTATCCACCCTATTTTGACTTTACAGTCAACTTTCTAAGTCATTTCAATAAGATACTGGCTTCAACCTTGGGGTCCTTTGCCTTTGTAATCTCTACTGTTCCCATTAGGTTGGTCTACTATCCCCAAACAACCTCACTATTTGCGTTTTATACCTCAAACCTTCAACAGATCTTAACAAGTATTGGCAGGTCAGCGTATTTCTCATTGATGGTAAGTGCAGCATGCACTGACAGGAATATGTGCATGTAATGACCTGTTTACGATAAGATATTATATGGTTACATGATGCAATATTGCACCATCAAAATTTCAATGCAGAAAAAACCCCACAAATTTACAATATTAAATTTAAGATATGTCATTTAAAAATTATATATTTTTATATTTCATATACATATTATATATATTATACATATATATTTTAAATGACACAATTTTTTTAAAAAAATGTTGAAGGGCTAAAGAAAGTAGATTTCCAGGGGGACACTGAGTAATTTTTTTTAAAGAGGCAGTAGGCCAAACAAGCTTGGAACCTCTGATCTAATTGTTCTGCTTACTAGTTAGTGGCAACTATAATGCTCTATGCATTTTAAAAGTGCTTTGAATTTCCTCTCCACTTGGTAGACTGAAATTTTCTATGCCTATAAACATCTAGTGTGATGGGAGGTACCCAGTTCTATGATGTCATCCTTACTTCTCTCAGATTATTATTTAATTTAGAAAGGAAAGCTTTATTAAAAATAATAAAAGTAAAGCAGCTCTGTCCCCCTAGGAGAGTATCTTTGTACCTCTAGTTCCTGGCATAGAGCCTGGCATATGGTAGATACTTAATAAATGCTTGTTGAATTACACTGACACACATTTCTCTGTTTCAATGTGCATTTCAGACTATTAGACCTGACTTTAGTACATGTATTCTTGAATTCATCCTTGGAAACCATATTATTCATGTTTAAATTCCCTGAAACAACCCCACCATACAATTCCTCAACTTTCTCAACTCCAATTTTTTTTTTCCCTGAAAGTATCTTGATCCATCTTGTTTCTCCCAGTCCATCTTCTCCTCCCTGGCTTCTCTTAACTACCCATATAGCCTTTACCCCATGTTTATCTACTTTCATGTTCTCATTGATTGTAACCCAGGAATTCCTTGACTCTTTTAGTCCTCATTCATCCCATGTCTTAAATACCTTAAATGTGTGTCCTATTCTTGTACTCCACTTCAGCAATATGTGGGGATGGTCACATACTAGACCATATCATTACCCACAAGTGTTCTACTTATCCTGTTAGAAACTATGACATTCTTCTATCTGGACATAACCTCTTATAATTCTACTTCTTCCTATGCCTCATATCTCCTAAACCCATTCTTTATTCTAATTGAGATCTCCAAACCCTCCAACTCCTCACTACTTTCTTTTTTTTTTTTGAGTTGTTTTTAATTAACAAAAATCTGCCGTCTCTCACAGTTACTCTGAAAGAAATAAAAACTTAACTCTTATTACAAACATGTATAGTAAAGCAAAATGAGTTTCCCCATTGGCCACATCCAACAAAATGTTTTAGTCTACATTTTTAGTCCATCTCTTCCCTCAGAAAGTGGGAGTAAGTTTCATCATCATTCTTCTAGAATAGTGGGTTAGTTCTTGCTTTTAGCAAAGTTATTAAGTCTTTCAAAATTGTTTCTCTTTCCAATGTCATATTACTGTATAATTTGATCTCCTGGTTCTGCTTGCTTCATTCTGTATCAGTTCATATAAGACTTCCCAGGTTTCTCTAAAACTATTTCTTTCTTCATTTCATATAATACAATTATATTCCATTACATTTATATACTTTAATTCATTCAACCAATTCCCCTATTGATAGTTACCCCCTGAATTTCTAATTATTTGTTACTGAAAAAAGAGTTATTGTAAATATTGTTGCACATATGGATCCTTTTCCAATTTCATTAATCTCTTTGGGGTATAGACACAGTAGTGGTATCACTGGGTCAAAAGATGTGCAATATTTAATAGATTTTTAGGCATAGTTCCAAAATGTTTTCCAGAATCAGTTCATAGCTCTGTGAACTAATGTGCCTATTTTCTCATAGCCCCTCTAACATCTGCCATTTTCCTTTTTTTTTTTAACTTTGTCAATATTACGCATGTGGAATAGAATCTCAGAGTTGCTTTAATTTGCATTTTCTCTAATTATTAGTAATTTAGAGCATTTTGTAGGGTTATTGATAGCTTTTTTTTTTACTCTGAAAACTACCTGTTCATATCGTTTGGGCATTTATCAATCAGTGAATTGCTCTCATTCTTATAAATTTAAATCAGTTCCCAATGTATCTTAGAAATGAGACCTTTACCAGCAAAAGTTGCAGCAAAGATTTTTTCCTCATTTACCTACTTCTTTTCTAATTTTAGCAGCACTAGTTTCATTGATTCAAAAACTTCTAAATTTTATTTAACCTAAAATGTCCATTTTACCTTATGTGATCTTCTTTATCTATTCTTTAATTGTGAACTCTTCAGAAAAATTTTTTCTTCTTTGCTCCTTTCATTTGTTTATTTTATCACTTTATGTCCAAGTTATACACCTATTTGGCGATTATCTTTGAATATGGCGTCATATCTGGGTCTATACCTATTTTCTGTTATACTACTTGCCATTTTTTCCCAATAATTTTTGCCACGTAGTGAGTTCTTACCTCTAAAGCTGGGATCTTTGAGTTTATCAAATACTAGGCTACTGAGCTCCTTTGGTTCTATATGTGGAATTCCTAATTTGTTTCATTGATCAGCCTCTCTATTTCTTATAACAATATCAAATAGCATTTTTTTTATTACTACTTTGTAGTATAGTTTAAGGTCTGGTATTAGTAGGCCCCCTTCTTTTTCACATCCCTTGGCTTTTCCCCATTCCTTCTGTCAATATGAAAGGAAACAAATTTTATAATTTATCATGCATATGCACATGAGAATTAATTTTTCATAAAGAAGACTTTATTCAGTACATCACTTTTAAGTATCATAAAATTTTGAATATTTATCACAAAAGTCAAATAAATTAGTGAGAACTTTAATTCTGTTTCTTTTCAAGCAACTGTTTTATTCTCAAATTAATTTTTGAAAGATATTTGAATATCATATTCAGCGTTCAATTTGTTTTTTGCTTTGAATGTGATTGAAAATAGGACTGAGAACCCTGATTGACAGAGAGAAATTGTTATAAACAGAAATAAAACCTTGTGAGGACATTTGGTGAAAATTGGATATGCTTCTCTAAGAATACACAAAAAAATTTTAACTTCATTGACTAGAAACCAGTTTGAAATTCCTAGTTATTGCAGAGATCAATAAGCTCTTCTTTTACTGGGATGTTGTCACTGATTTTTTTTCTAGCTGAATATAAAAAAGATTTTGCATCTAAAATTCATTCATTTTATTTTAGTCAGTATATATTCTTTCATGTGTGTCAAATTTTTCAGACGCACTATAGTTCCTTCTTCCTTTTCTACCTACCTCCTCCTCCTCACTGTGTCTCCCCAATGAAAAATTTTCTCTAATACTACTACTTTTGCAATGTTTCAAATATAGTTACTTAACAAATATTTCTGGGACTCCTCTTGTAAGCTTCTCATACCCCCTGGGAGTTACAAGTAACCCAGGTTGGAAATCCATGGCTAATAGTGACAGAAATCTCACTATCTACATAGGCAGCCAATTTTACTTTTGTATACTTTGTTTGTTAGAAATTAATAGGAAGAAAGTTCTAGAGCTGGAAGAGATCTTTGAAAATATGTAGTTTAATCTCTCTTTTTTATAGACTAGTGGTCTCTAAACTTTTACGCTCTCCTACCAACAAAAAATTTTTGAGCACTCTCAAAGCATGTGTATATACACACATGTGCGTGTATATATACATATGTATATATATGCACACGTGTGTATACACATACATGCAGTGCTTTAGGAGTACACAAAATATGTACACATATACATACATATATATGTTTATAAATTATAAATACATATTTTGTCATATTATATACATTATAAAGGGTATGCAAAAATAAAGATGAAAGAGGATAAAATTAAGATGAAATAAATATTTTAACAATAGGCTACATTTTGATTAACTCTACAAAAACTTTATTCCCATTAAAATAATATTTTGAAGTGAGAATAATGGGATTGAATATGCTCCAATGATTTGGGAAAATTTTTATTTAACACTTAATAATACTTAATACAGTTATTCCAATGTCTTGTTCCAAGTTCAATTTATTTTGATATTTGATTTTTATGGCTGCCATAGCTGGAAAAGGTACCTCACATAGATACAAGGATGTTAATGGGGGATATATATCATTAGCTGCATTTACTAAATCATGAAACTCATTTTTCAATTTCATACACCAATTACACAAAGCATTTTGTTGAAATTCATCTAATAAATTTGCATCTTCCCTAGTGTCAGCCAGTTGTTCTTGCAAATTAATTGGAAGGGGTTGGTTGCATTTTTACATCTTTAGTAAATAGGCTTACCACTCACTTTTTTCGTTGAGAAAATTGTTAAACAGGTTAGTAAATTCTGTTCCCATGGTTTAAAGTGTGCAGCTATTGATTTTATCTTTTTTTTTTTGGAGGGGGGAAGGCAGGGCAATTAAGGTTAAGTGACTTGCCCAAGGTCACACAGCTAGTAAGTATGTCAAGTGTCTGAGGCCAGACTTGAACTCAGGTCCTCCTGACTCCAGGGCCGGTGCTCTACTCACTGAGCCACCTAGCTGCCCCAACAGCTCTTGATTTTAGCAACAAAAGCTTAACTTTAAAATGTCTTGCTAATTGTGATGTCTCCATATCAATAGCTAACATCTTAAGACATAATACACATTTAGGATAAAATTCGTCACCAATGACACTGGCTATAAATCTGCATTTCAAATAATCTCGGTAGTTTTAAATTTCCTTGGTTGACTTTTTGGCAGAGATGATTCAACCAATCATTATTGTTATTATTGTTACCTCATAATGTGATCAATCAGCCTATTCTAGGAGCAGAAATGTCAGCTTTGCCATTTTCTTGTTGGTCTTTTGTGTTGCATTAGTATTATATTTAATCTATGGTTTCTTGCAAGAATCTTTTAAAATGATGTCTATTTCATAGAGGTTAGGTCAGTTAAAAGTAGATAATGTGCTTTGTAAATCCGCTTAACTGGAAATGTGGAAACTTTGATATGTTACAAAATGCTGAACGTGAACAAATAAGTGAGGGTGCCACTATTGACACCATCATATTATGGAACTCCAACTCTTTCCTCAGGATGTCTCACATACTATACCTGACATGTGACTATCTGAAATGTGGATCAAGGCAGGACAAGGTGGGTGAGTAGGATAAACAGAAATGATTATAATACCCACCCAAGGGGGAAGGATATTGAGTTTTGGTGACAAGCTAGATCTTCCCCCATGGCCCATAACTAACATTCCAAGCAAAGCCACAATTATCCAGACAAACTAGTATCAGTCAGCATACTATGTTAGCAAAGCTTAATTTTATTCCATTTTAAAAGATGAAGATATATTAAATGACCAGGTTTGATTTATAGCAAGAAAATAAGGTTGGTTTGATGTATGATTACTGCAGTAAACCATAGCAATAACATAAATAATAAAAAATATTTGATTATAGCAATAGACTGTCAAGAGGCTTTTGGCAAAATCTAACACTTGTTTACATTTGAAAAAAACCTCAACTAGAAACCATAATAATAAGTGAATTTTCCCTTAATATAGTGAATAGTAGTTATCTAAAATGAAGACCAAACATTTATACAATGGAGAAAAGTTGAAGGCTTTTCCAATAAGATCAGGGATAAAGCAAGGATGTCCATTATCACAATTACTGTTTAACATAGTGCAAGAAATTCTAGCTATGGCAATAAGCCAAGAAAGAGAAATTAAGGGTATAAACATAAGCAAAGAAGGAACAAAATTCTTGCTTTTCATAGATGATATCTGTGAAACTGCTGGTTTATCTTTAGAACCCTAAAGGATCAAGTAAACTTAATTGAAACAATTCAGCAGATAACAGAACATAAAATCCTTAGCATTCCTGCATGTTATCAATAAAATCCAATAGGAAGAGATAAGGAATTCCATTCAAAATAACTACAGATGAAATAAAATATTTGGGAGTCTATCTATGAAGACATATCTAGGAACTATATGAATCCAACTAAAGAATACTCTTTATAGAAATAAAGGCAGATCTAAATACTTAGAGAAATATTCATTGCTCTTGGTTAGATCATGCTAATATAATAAAGATGATGATATTATTGAAATTAACTTATTCAATGCTATACCAATCAAGTTACCAAAGGATAATTTCAGAAGAATTAGAAAAAAAAATTATCTGGAGGAATAAAACGTCAAGAATCTCAATGGAATTTTTTTCTTTTTTTTTAAATTAGATTTTTTTGGGAATTTTTTTAAATGAAAAGAAGAGAGCAGTATCAGATCTCAAAATACACTTCAAAATAGTAATAAAGACAACAACTATTTGGTACTGGTTAAAATGTAGAGTATTGAATCTGTGGAACAGATTAGGTGCAGAACATACAAAAACAAATTAACATAGAAGCATGGTGTTTGAAACCCAACTACTCAGTTACTAGAATGAAGACTCACTATTTGGCAAAAAATTCTGGTAAAGCTAGAAATCAATCTAGGTATAGAGAAGATCCCAGCAGATAAAATTTCAGCTATGTAAGTTTTTTTGTTTTGCAAAAACAAATTCAATGCATTTAAATTTAGAAAGGAAACAGATAACTATAGAAAAAAATTTTTTGAATTTGAAGTGTTTTTGTAATAAAGGTCTTATTTCTAAGATACAAAAGGAACTGATTTAAATTTATAAGAATAAATTCTTATTTTCTTTGATAGAGTGGTCAAAATAATCCAAGCTACCAACAATCATATGAAAAAAAATATTTCAACTCAGTAATAATCAGAGAAATGAGAATAAAAATGCATCTGAGGTTCTGTGGCACATCCATTAGATTGGCAAAGATAGCAAAAAAAAAAAAGAGGAAAATGAAAAAAGCTGGAAGGGCTATAGGAAACCAGGTAGACTGATGCACACTGTTGATAGAGCTATGGATTGATCTAGCCATTCTGAGAAGCAATTTGGAAGATCACTGAAAAAAATCCTTACACTGTGTATCTTTTGACTCAATGATTCTACTACTAGGCATAGATTCCAAAGAGATCAAAAAAAGAGGAAAATTAATCATATGTACAAGAATTTTCATCGAAACTTTTTTGTGATAAAAAAAAAAAGAACCCTGGAAACGAAGGAGGTTTATACCTATTAGGAAATGGATAAACAAAAATATGATATGTAAATGCAATGGGATGTTATTAAACCATAAGAAATAATGAAATGGATAGTTTCAGGGGAAACTGGGAAGCTGTATATGAACTGATGAAGTGAAGTGAGCAGAACCAGGATAACTATACAATGACAAAATTACAAACAAAAACAACTTTAAAAGACTTTAGAATTTTGATCAGTGCAGTGACAAAGCATGACTACAGATGGCAGAAGGTTAAACATGCTACTGACTTCCTGAGAGAGAGGTGAAGGACACAAAATGCAGAACAAGACATACAGTTTTGGACATGGTCAGTAAGGGAATTTGCTTTGCTTAACTGTGGACGTTTGCTATGAGTTTTCTTTTTGTGGGGGGCAGTGAGTGGGAGAGAGAATAAATGATTGTTAATTAGAAAAATAATAAAGTTAAATTTTAAAAAATCAAATAATAAGAATCCACTCATGGAACCAAGGGGATCAGGTAGTCTTTCTCCTCCTCTCTATCAGGAGTCCATTCTGCTTTGGACTCATGCACATGGTTAGACCAGTTTCAGTCCTGGCTCTTAATTAGAAGGATTAGGTTTCTTTTTCTTACATACTGTTTGGATCATACTGCTCCCACCTTGGGATCCAGGGGGATAAGGATTTAACAAAGGAGATTGAGAAGATGTTTCCACAATCTGGCTAGCAGCTTCTGGGGGGGAGGGGCAGATCCACCCACAGCCAGGACCCAGAAAGCTGCTGGACAGCCAGAAAAAACAGGTTCTTTTAATCTGCCTTAATAAGGAGAGCAACGTTAAGGGGTTGGCAGGCTTACTTTAATTCAGCACACAAATATCATTCACTTAGTTCAGGGGAAAAAAGCCAGCACCCTGAACTTCAGAGCAAAATACAAGCAAACTACAAACATCAACAGACAGACCTTGTCTGATTCAAATCC
>CM053622.1:126792268-126829608 GCA_028646595.1 Phalanger gymnotis | reverse complement strand
CAGCTTGCCCAGAGTCTCAACACTCCTTCCATGAGTGTGCCCCAAAAATCAAATGCCAAGCTCTCTCCAGTTATATCCAGTTTTTGGAGCCCTGAAGGCTTTGACCTCACCCAGGCTGGGTCTGGGAAAGTTCTCCATCTCCAGGATCATGTCATATACAAATCAATGACTCCTACTTGTCTCAGTGCTGTGAAATACTCCAAGACAAAAAGATCCCACTTTATCTGCCCCAGAATCATTAAAGGCTCTTAAGAGAAGAAAAGCAAAATGTCCCACCTTAATTACCATTACATAATAATGTTAATGTTACATCTAATAGGGGTTTGGGCCTGGGGCTTAGCACTTAACAAGAGTCAATGAAATAGCTGAATCACTCAAAGCAAACAAAAGCCAAACTCTTCAAGGGCACTTGTTGAACTAAGTGCTGAGGAGCCCATTTTGCCTTACTGACACAGAGGGAGAGAGTGTTATCAAGGAAGGAAAAGTGATCAACAGTGTCAAAGACTGCAGATAGGTGGAGGAGGATGAGAACTGAGAAGAGACCAATGGACGTGGCAATGAGGAGATCACTGATAACTTTGGAGAGAGTGGTTTGGTCGGATGATGAGCTCGGAGTAAAGAAGAGGGGAGAAAATGGAGGCACCTGTTGTAGATGGCTTTCTCAAGGAGTTTAGCCCCGAAGGGCAGAAGAGATATAGGATGATAATCGGTGTGGATGGAGGGATCAAATGAGGCGTTTTTGGAGAATAAGGGAGACAGACATGTTTATAGGCAGTCAGTAAGGAATTGGTAGATGGGGAGAGAATGAAAATAAGTGACCAAGTGGGGATGATAGAGGGGGCATCTGTTAGAGGACAAGGGATGGAATGGGATCACTTGTGCAGGGAAAATGGATAGGCCTTGGTAAGGAGTAAGGTCATTTCTCCTTGTGAAACAGGAGTAAAGGAGGAAATAGTGGCAAAGACGTCTGAGAGAGGTTTAGTGACTTGGCCAAGGCCACAGTATCTGAAGAAGGATTTGAACTCAGGTCTTTCTGTTTCCAACTGCTTTACCTAGCTGCCTAGTATGCATGGAAATATATAGCTGCCCTGCAGAGAAATCTTTCTAATATATATGACCAAGCTTTCTTAAACAGATGGTTAACAATAGATATAAAGAATATAGAGAATAGATCCAACTCTCTATGTGCTGTGCCACTCTAGCTGGGCACCCATATTTAACATGATTTAACCCGTAGTTCTTGATGCTGGGTCATCATTCTGAAATTTAATTATCATAGTGTTCTATAACACAGCAGCCTCACATGTGGGAAGCAGGACAGTATAATGGAAGGAGCTCTGGCTCTTTCCTGGAATCAAGGACCTGGGTTCAAATTCTGGCTCTGACACTACTCATGTGACCTTGGGCAAATCATCTAGCTTTTCTGGGCTTCCGTTTCTTCCTCTGTGAGATGAGGACGTTAAGCAATCAGCACCTGAAGCTCCTTCCCGCTCTCTTTCTACCATCTGTAGCCATGCTGTTTGTTGTTATACTAAGCGGGCCTAGAATTCCGTGCTTACTGATTCCTTCCATCTCTGCGGAATAGATTAGTTACCCTGTTCAGTGTCTTTCTGCCAGTGCCTTTTTTCTTCTTCTGATTTTTCTGCTTCTGGTCTGTGGTGGACTTTGAAATAAGAGAACCAGGTTTTTTAGATTTGTGCAGGTAGTTGGATGGAGAGTCTGTTTTAGAGTCAGGAAGACTTGAGTTTAAATCTTGCCTCTGACCTGTATGACCTTGGGTAAGTTACTTAATCTCCCTGGGCTTCACTTTTCGTCTGTAAAATGAACGGGTTTGTTGAAATGGCCTCTGAGAGCCTTTCCTGTTCTACATGTGTGGTCCTATGAGCTTATATCCTTGCTTTGTGTCACTTAACTTATCAGTGCCCAAGCCACTTTGTAAGAGTCTAAGTTGTCGAGCTCGTATAAATCTGTGCCGTTAGAGAGAGTTTCTCCATTAGGAGTTCTCTACACCAGTGGTTTTTTTTTTTGGGGGGGGGGGGGGAGGCAATCAGGGTTAAATGACTTGCCCAAGGTCACACAGCTAGTAAGTGTCAAGTATCTGAGGCTGGATTGGAACTCAGTTCTTCCTGATTCCTGGGCTGGTGCTCTATCTACTGTATCACCTCACTGCCTCAATACAGCAATTTTAAATGTGGACCCTTTCAGGGAGTCCATGAGATCCAAAATATTTTCATATAGTGTATAACCTATATCAGATTGCTTACCACCTGGCAGGAGGAGGGGAGTTGGGAGGCAGGGACTGAACTGGAACTAAAAATTTCAAAAAAATTAATGTCGAAAATTGTTTACACATGTAATTGGGGAAAACATAAAATATTATTAAAAACATAAAATATTTTCATAACAATACAAAAGATATTTTAGATTTTAATATGGTAAATATTAATAAATGTAACCAACATAAATAAAAGCTATTTGGGGAGTCCTCTATAATTTTTTAAGAGTTTGAAGCAGTCCTGAGGCCGAGAAGTTCAAAAATTGTTAATAAAATCATAGTTCTGATTTTTTAAAAGGATGTGTGTGTATGTGTGTGTGTGTGTAGACACATGGGAACACAATAAATATTTATTGATTTGGGAGGTGAAATGAATAGTTTCTGAGCGAAGGACTGAGGGATTCAACCGTGGGGAAAGTACATGGACTTTATCATATACCAATTTTGTGACATCCTTTTGGTTTACTTTAAGAAAGGTTTTTGTGAACTTCTTGGTTCTTTGCTAGGTCCTGGAGGGAGGAGGAGGCCTCGCTAGCAAACTAATCCCATCTAAGAATGTTGTCTTAGGCTCTGTCCTCTCCCTAGTGTTTTCCTGGCCTTGCTCCGTGTAGACCTTTCCTAGACTCTGGATCTTTCCCTCTCATACTCGGTTTACAGCTGCTTGCCTAGTGCTTTGGATGGGTTGCATTTGTGAGCCCTTGGCTTTGACTTGGGCCTGGCTTTCTTGTTAACTGCTTGGATCCTATTTTGGACCACACCCTGCCTCCTTATCCACCCTCCACCCCCTTTTTCTAGTGAATTCACATTTTCCATAACCTGAACAATTGGCCCATGAAATACATATCAAAGGCAAGATCTTTAAAAAAAAGAAAAAAAAAAAGAAGCCCACAGCTGATCCGAATTTATAAAGGAACAGAGTCCAATCTAAATCCTAGCCCCAAATAAACAAATATAACTGTGGTATAGTAGAAAGACCACTGGACTGGGAATCTGGAAACCTGGTTCTAGTTCTGACTCTCACTATGTTGCTGTGTTGCTTTGCACAAATCACCCAACCTTTATGGGCATCAGTTTCTTCATCTGTAAAATGAGAGTATGGGACTAGATCAGCAGCGTTTCTCAAACTTTTTGGTCTCTAGACCAAGAACATTAAAAATTACTGAAGATCCCCTCCCAAGAGCTTTTGCTTATGTGGGTTACACCTATTAATATTTACTATATGAGAAATCAAAATGCTTTTGCACTGTTATGAAAATGCCTTGGACTTTGTGGACCCCCTCCCCAACCTGGGCATCCCTGGACCACACTTTGACAGCTGCTGAATTTTTAAATTTTTTCATCTAGCTTAACTAGATGATCTGTAAGACCTTTTTGAGTTGTCTTTATTATAAGTTTCTATTAGTCATAGTAGTATGAAAAGTTCATTGTCCTTTCAGTATTGGGTAGCCATTTGTTAAGCCATGCATAGTGTAATGAGGCTGTCTCAATTTGGCTCTCAAGGAGACTGGAACAGACACATCTCTAACATCATGTTCCCCACCTTTCTCCAAAGACCAGGAGGGGAAGCAGGAGGTTAGGATGGGAGGCTGATTGCTCTGCTCACCTCCCACTGCTGTCCTTCACAGAAAAAAAAACCTGGGATTTAGTCAAAGGGCTGGACTTGAGGACCTAGAGGGCCACATGTAGCCTCAAGGCCACAGGTTCCCCACCCCTGGAGGGAATATAATTTTCAGGTTCAACCTAACTCCTGACTGTTAGTTCTTAATGGGGAAGAAGGGACCCCAAGCTCTAAATCCAGGGTTTGACCCCGTTCTCACCAAATACTAGCTCCACATAGCAAATAGGAAAAAAGACCCATGTATACCAGTTGATAGCAAAACAGAAATCAGAAAGTATACATGTGAAAATCTATACAAGACAATATAGAATGAAATAATTCTCCTATTGGGAGCTAAATCAGCTCACCCAACATAGAGGGAGTCCCTGATCTCACCCAAAGAGGAAATTTCTCTAAAGTCTGTAGTGTGGCAAGTGGGGATAGGGACATGGTGGATACTGCCAATTTCTCTCAAGTCAGCTTCCTCAGAGAGTCTTTTTCTCTCTTCACCAATCTGAGTGTGGTTGGCACCCTCCATTTTCTCTCTAAAAGCAGGAAGCAGAAGCACTGAAAGAGACTAAAAAGACCCAATTTCTTTTCTTTCCCACTCTTGCCCACTTTGCCCTCATGCAGGCAAACATTAATCTCCACCAAATGAGGAGAGAGTACCAAACCAATGGGCTTTGGGGCTTGGGTCACATTCCTCCTCTGAGCTGAAACTTTGCAGTCCTTTGCAAAGGTCAGCTGAGACAAATTCAAAACCTGTAACTGAACAGTTTAAACACAAACATCAGCCCTTTAAAACAGCAGGATGATTTTCCTGGTGTCCCCAGATAACCAATCTTCACTAACCACTGAAACTGAAATAAAACAATAACCCATTAGCAGTAAATGCAGTAGACAAGACATTGTAGAAGGCATCACCTAGGGAGATAGATACTACAGTGACAACATGTATAACTACTTACCGGATATAACATGTACATTTTGAAGATACACACAATTCCTTTTACACAGCAATCAATCAAAAAGGAACAAACCATGGCTAGCTAAAAAAGCAGAGTTAGCTACCTTTAGTAATAACACTCTCAATTGGCCTAGATGAAAAATTCAACTTAACTATAAACATTAGCTTACGTGCAAAACAATTAAGAAACAGACATTGCTATGGGAAGAACACAACACAAAATATAGTCAAGTGAACTTGACAGCAAAATAAGTTAACAGAATACCCAAACATGTTGAATGCTTCCCTCTTATGAGATCTGGGCATACCCAAGAAAGTCACGCCATGTCAGGCGATCTGGGCATGCTTCAAAGGCCCCATTACAATAGAATCATAGAACTTTAGAGAGGAAAGGGCCTTCTGGTCCCATGGCCTTAGTTTACTGAGGCCTGCAGAGTGACTTGCCAAAGCCAGGTTGTCTAAATCCAAATCCAGGACTCTTCCCATGATGGCATGTTGCCAGCCAGATGACTTGAGTTCAAATCTCATTTTCAGTGTTTCAGAGCTATGTGACTATCCTCTAGCCAGGTCACTCAATTTTTTCTGAGCTTCAGTTTCTGTGTCTATAAAATGGTCTTAATGATATTGCCCTACTAATCACACAAGGCTGTTGTGAGACAAATACTTTGTAAAACTTAAAGCATTATTATAGAAATGTGAGCTATTGCAATAATATTAGTACTAATAATTATTAAATTAGGTATAATACAGACTGTGTTACTATCACAATTAGTATTTGTGGATAGTAGGTATGATAATTTAAATTTTTTTTAATTTTTAAATTGTTCTTCCAAGTCTGAATAATTTCTATTATCCTTGGTAGTTGACCGGCATAGTGGACAGAGAGTTGGCCCCAAAGCCCAGAACACCCAGGTTCCAGTTCTGACTCTGACCCATACAGGCTGTGTGCTCCTAGGTCAATCTCTAAATCTCTCTCTGCTCTAAACTTAGAGCTCTTATACAATGAGATAATATTTTAAAATACTCTGCAAACCTGAAAGCATGACCTAACTGCTAGCTATTATGCTAGCTAAGCAACTCTCTCAGACTATAGATTGCAGAGAAGGTGCCAGCCTTCAGTGGTAGATTGGGTTTCCTCACCCAGAAGTTCCTTAGACTGACGAAATCCCAGGTACAGTCCCTATCTCTGTCCCAATCCCTTGTTAGCAGAGGTTTTCCTGAAACTTAAGGAAAACCAGTAGTTTTTTGAAGATAGGAATTTAATAGGAAAGAAATCCTATTTGTTTGTGAATCCTCAAGGATTTAATGAGGTCACAGCTGATTCAGCTTACTAAGGGCCACTAGCAGAGCAGGGACAAGGTTAGGACCATTGAGTGGATATTGTTCACATCCCTTCTTGGGATCTGGGGGAGCTCACTTTCTGCCGCTACCTTTTCTGTTTGTACCTGCCCCTCTTTTTCAGCTGAGCTAGAGGTATTTCAGCAATTGAAATTTGTATATATCCATGTGCCATTCAAAAATAGAATACTTTGCATTTGAGATCCTATTATGTTATTTTATTGATGGACATATTTTCTTTTTCTTTTAGAGTTGGCATGGACTGGGTATAGGTAGCTAGATGGCTTAGGGGAAAGAGTGCAGGGTCTGTAGTCAGGAAGACCTGAGCTCAACTCTATCCTCAGACATTTACTAGCTGTGTGACCCTGGACAAGTCACTTAACCTCTGTTGGCTCCAGTATCTTTGCTGAGAACACCCCACAAGGGGTCAGGAAGAGTCAGACACGACTGAACAGCAAGGCCTGGATATTAGTCTGACTTCAGAGGCAGAAAGAATTGACTTCAAATTTAGCCTCCAACACATGCTGGCTGAGGAGCCTTGGGCGAGTCACTTAACTCCTCAGTGCTTTAGCTGAATCCCAGAAATTTTGGTATACTGAACAGTAATTATTGTCTGTCACATAGTTATCAATAGCTCTTCTGTCTTGTTCTTTGACTCGTTAAGTATTAAGGATTTCATTACAAAGTCGCCATTTATATCTCTGCATTTTGCACATCTCCATGGACCAATGGCATGATGGTTTGCAAGACAGGTGTAGAATTTCAGCTGTTTACATTTATTTTTTATTTCTTTGTATCTTAATACCCTATCTATTTTTGTTTTTGGTAAAAAAAACTACCACCACCCCAATAGCTTCGATTTTTGCTATTGCCGTTGTTTCATAGCCAGCATTGGTATAGTGCTTTAAGTTTTGACAGTGCTTCATAAATATCCTCACAATAACCTGGGGAGCAAGGTGCTATTATTATCATCCCTATTTTATAGATCAGGACACTGAGGCAGACTCAGGTTAAATGACTTGCCCAGTGTTACACAGAAATAAGACTGGGAATCGAGTCTTCCTGACTCTAAGTACGGCACTATATCTACTGTGCCCCTCTCTTACCTTGTTTGACTTGGACCTTTGATTTCATTGGTTGAAGAGAACTCCCCAAAAGGAACTACCCTCTACTGAGGCAGGTTGGCTCCTGCTCTGCAATGTATACCAATAATAACAATAGTAATAACTATTAGCGTTTATATAGCACTTGGAGGTTTGCAAGGTGCTTTAACTATGATAATGATAATAGCTAGCATTTCTGCAATACTCTAAGGTTTATAACATGTTTTAAATAGAATAAAATAGCTAATATTTAGGTAGTGTCTACTGTGTACCAGGCATTGTGGTGAGGGCTTTGTAAGCATTATCTCATTTGATCCTGATAATAACCCTAGGATGTGGGTGCTATTATTAGCTCCATTTTACAGGCAAGGAAACTAAGGCCAGCAGGGACTAAATGACTTGCCCAGTGTCACACAGCTAATAAATGTCTGAGGCAGAATTCGAACTCAGGTCTTCCTGACTGCAGGTCCTGTTCTCCATCCAAGGCACCAACTAGCTGCCCCAACGTGTTAACTTCTTTGATGCATCCAATAATAGGGTAGGTGCCATTATTATCCCCATTTTACAGATGAGGAAACTGAGGCACAGAGCGGTTAAGGGACTTACCCAGGATTAGCAGGTAGTAATAAATGTCTAAAGCAAGACTAGCACTCAGATGTTCCCGACTCCAAACCCAGCACTCTGTTCACTGCAGCAAAGTTTCCCGGGAGCTCAGAGAGGTGGTTTTCCCAGAGTCACAGAGCCAGTAAGCGTCAGAGGCAGGTGTTCCTGACTCTGCCTCTCACCTGCTTCTCTCTCAGTTACTTTGAACTTACTTTGTATACATTTTGTATTTCCTTTTCTACATAAATGTTGTTCCACACTGCAGCAGTAAGTAGGTTAAATGGTGGGTGGGAGTGGGGACGGACTGTTGCTTTTGTCTCCTAAGCACCCAGCTCTGTGCCAGTCAAATACAAAATGCTTATGGAATTGTATTGAATTGCGTTGAATTCCACAGACAAAATGACATCAGGCAGAGCCCGGGCCTGTGAAAACTCTCATGAGTACATCAGCTCTCCTGCCTGTCGTCAGCTGAGTATTCATACCTATGACTGAATACTTGCCTGTTTTCTGCCACCACTTCTGCATCCACTTAGCATTACTTTCCTGAGGTTACTGGCAGAGCATGCTAATGAACTCCCTGGGAGCTTTGGCAGTGCCCTGCTGGAGGTGAGATCATTCAACAGTATCTATTTATGCTTATGAAAAGCAGACATTTGTAACCAGAAGGGCTTCCCTTTCCTCGGGAACTGCGTATATTGCTATATAGCTGTTATCTCTCCAAGTGGCAATAGCATGGATGTTTATTTGCTATTAACCCTGAAACTGTAAGGCCATCTAACTCAATAGTGTCATAGTAATGGTAATGATAAGGGTCCATACATAGCAGTTTCTCCTCTTAGGTCACTGATTCAAATCAGATTATCAGAGATAATCATTGCTTACCTTTTTTGCCATCTGGTTCATTAGATGTTAGCAGTTGAAAGGAACTGGTCCAAGGCCCAGGGAAGATGTTCTATCACTAGAAAGCTCCACCACATACAGTCCTTGCCCTGGCACTTGAAAGAGTTGAACCAAAGGACATCAGAGCTTAGGGTCTGAATTACATTTAAAACACTTTGCCTGATCTTTCCTGAACAGAAGGACAGAGGGTCTGGCACTCCCTATTGTATAGATTAAGAAGGAATCCATTAGCTCTCTAGGCCATTAACTGAGTTCATGTAGTAGGCAATAAATTCCCATCTTAAATAAATAAATAAATGCCTAAGTGGTTAATAAATGCTCAGATCTCTTTAAATAAGAGTTTAAGGATGAGAGTTGATGAGGCTGATGTTAGTGGTATATAGCTATACTGAAACTATTATTTGCAAAGGCATTAGTTATAGAATGATTCTTCTCATAATGATATTATAAATTTCTTTGGAGCTGTGCTAAATCTAAAAATCATTCTATTATGCCAGAAATACACCCTTTGCTGCTGAACCAGAGCAATAAAAAAAGCATATTAGAATACTGAGAAAAATGTCCACTACAATGGAAATGTCTTCTACAGGATATGGCATATTATATATTATTTTTTAAAACTTTATTTTATTTTTAATTTATAGAATAAAACAGGCATTTCCAAAACGTAGTATAATAAAAAGATGATTGCACATGAAGCTGCAAATCTAGGTATAAGTTGCTATTTCCTTTAAATATACAACAAAACTGTCATGTAAATTTCTTTATTTTTTTCTTTTTCTAAATATAGTATGTTATATTTTCAACATGTTCACATCTTTGCTGTTTGACCTTAGCAAATCAGTTTGGTTGTTTTGTTCGTCAGTCTGTTGCCATTTTTAGGGCTGCTCTAAGGGGCAGAGGTGTTTAAACACCTCACTATAGTCTGGTTATAGCTGACGGCGCCATGTCAGAGCTGTGTGGTAGCATTCCTTCATAATAGGTCTAGTCACACTCAGTCTTCTTTTATGCAGTCTTGCTTGAGGGTGCAGCAAAAAGCAGTTGGTGAATGTGTTTCTGGTGCTCTGGGGAGCTCTTGCAGATCAACAGGCTGCTGACCTAATCAGAAGTCCTTGGGACAGTCCCCTGAGAACCACTCAGGATCAGTGCCTGAAGCGCAGATGCCCCCTCCTCCATCATAGCGGTGGGAAGCTATGGGCCACTCTGCACAATCAGCACAGTGTTCTAGACTGGTGATTGGCCAGAAGAGATTCAAGTCATATACCAGTTTATAGCAGGGAGACCCGAGGTACAGCCAGAGCTCCTCTTTGGAGATACTGAGCTGAAAACTGTCACTGATTGCTGCTATCTCAGCAATTTGCTGACAAGTGAAGCACTGCTAGCAAAAAGTAGAAATCTATCAAGACCGCCAGGAAATCTTTGTCGTCAAGACCTTACAAAAATGTTGGCAAGCTGGATGTGCATGGGTAAACTTGCAACAGAAGGTCAGATGGAAAGAAAACATCGCTTGCACATCCAGGTAAAACTCTCAGTCACTGTCTTCTCTGCTGGTGGTCTGCTCTTCCTCTCTGACCCCACCCTGTTCCAGCCTGGGACCTTAAAGTATGTTTCTTTCCTTATATCTCCTGGCTCCCATCAAAACCTGGCGATCTGATTCTGACTTCCTGACTTTCACCACTTGGCTTAGCTTTCCCTCTCCCAACCCCCATATTCAGGATCTTCCTATTTGCTATTTCTGCCTTCCCTAGAACCCGATTTCAAGTTTTTCTGTCTACAGATTGCTAGCTTGACCTTCAATCCTGATTTTCCCATTTACTTTACTGTTCCGGTTTAAAGTTCTTAACTCTGAACTATATCTTTACTCATCAGTTCTGCCAGAATGACTCAGAAAGATGGCTCTTAGCCCCTTTCCATGAAAATGTAATCCTTACACCACATTCTTACATATAATTTTAAAAGCACTTGGGGATCAGTTTTCAAGATGACTTAAAGATGTGAAGATTCCAGAAGAATGGAAAGCATCATGGGTGGTACTTTTCCAAATAAATTTTTAAAAGGCAACTAAGAAGGCATCTACAATTATTGATTCCAAGAACCTACTTTCTTGTGTCTATAAAATTTTTTATGGGAATGGTCAGCGCATATATCAACAGTATTCATAAAAGAAGGAGAAGTGAACAGGCAGGCTTTCACAGACAGTTTTTTCTGGGAGATCAACATAATCACAGTGACACAACTGAATTAATAATAATAATAATAATGATGTTGGTGATAATAATAATATCTAACATATAGTGCTTCCTATGTGCCAGGCACTGTGCTAAGGGCTTTACAATTATTATCTAATTTGATTCTCATAACAACCCTGGGGATTAGGTGCTATCATTATCCCTACTTTATAGATCAGGAAACTGAGACACATAGAGAGTAAGTGACCTGCCCACGGTCACACAGCTAGTAAGTGTCCAAGGCTAGAACTGAATGCAGGTCTGAATGAATAGCATAGAAGATATGAAATACTGCTGCATCTAATTATTTTTTTAAGCATTTGGCTTGGTAGAAGGAGGTTCTTTTCAAAGAAAATGTCTCTCATGAATATGTTAAATTCATACAAAGTTTTATGACAGATGTAGCAACAGAAATAATTTTGTTCAATGAGCCACTGAATTATCAATATAAAAGGAGACATAAAAGAGGGAGACATATACTCACCAAGGTGTCTCCCGGTCCTGTGAAAAATGGCCTGCACAGAATCCAAACAGAAGTGGGATTCTCTGCTGATGGTGAGATTCTCCAGAAGCTCCTATTAATAGATAAGTTTTGGCCTATTGTCTGAACACTGCAGGCTGCCTCTCCTAGTGATGAGATTCATATGGAATCAAGAGAATTAGCCCTACCCATCACCATGGAAAAACATGGCAGAAGAAGGCTGCTTATTTCTCACATTATGATATAGAGTTGGATGGGCAGACATTGAGTTAATAAAGCAGAAAGTTTGGATAGTAGATTGACAGTGAGTTGGGCCCAGAATTTAATAAGAGGAAGAGTAGGCTGGATAGCAATTGGGAAATTACACAGAGATCCTAAGATGCTAGGTGGGGCAGTGGACAGAGCGCTGGGCCTGGAGTCAGGAAAACCTGGGTTCAAATCTGGCATCAGCTGTGTGACCCTGGGCAAGTCATTGAACCCTGTTTGCCTCAGTTTCCTCATCTGTAAAATGAGCTGGAGAAGGAAATGGAAAACTATTCAAGTATCTTTGCTAAGAAACCCCCAAACGGGGTCACAAAGAGTTGGACATATATGAAAAATGACCAAACAGCAACCTAATCTGCTTCCAGTATCAAAAGTCCATCCTTTGAATTTTAGTATTTTCCCAATGATGATTGACATATAGCCTCCATGAAACATGAAATTCCATAATTTCAAAGGAATCACAATTAAGAGTGACCTAAAAGGTAACACCAAAAAAGTATGTAATGGGCTTAAGTAGGTTGTGGATATTACCAATGCTAATTTGAGTAATAAAAGTGTCATAAAAGACACAATCAAGAACAAGGAGGCAACTTGCTACTGCTGAAAGCATGTTGAGAACCACAGGATCTGGGTTCTACTCCTGTCACCAACTTTTACTCCCTTTACTTCCTCACTTAACCTCTCTGGGGTCCAATTTTCTCAGCTACAAAATGGAAGGTTTTAACTAAATGGTCTCAAAGATCCGTTCCACCCATAGATCTGTGTCTTATCAGAAAAGAAGGTGGCAGTCTATGTTCCAAAAAGCACAGATAAAAGATTGACAGTTCAAATTCTGCACTGCTATTTTAAAATATCAAAAGAAAATGTAGGTGGTCTCATGTTCACTGGTAGATTCTCTAGAGATTTGTCAAGTCCAATAAACATGAATTTATTAAGTGTCTACTCTGTGCCAGGCACTGTGCTAAGGACTGTAAAGAGAAAGAAAGGCAACAAAATAGTGCTTCTGTCAAGGAACTGACAAATGGATAAGAACCACACAAGATAAGAATGCTTAGACCAGTAATGAGCTGCACCAATGGAGAGATATTCACATCGATGATGTCATAGATTTGGTAAGAATTTAGAAAAATTTAAAAGATAAAAAAAGATCATACAAATGAGGATGAGTATGAAAGCTTAGCATCAACTTGTTTTTTCAAATTGTTTTTTTTCAATTAACAAGCATTTTCTCTCCTCCATGCCCTGTTCCACACTGAGAAAGAAAAAGGAAAAAAAAACCCTTCTAACAAATATGCATAGTCAAGCAAAACATATTCCCAGCAACTTTTGAGAACAGGGACTGACTTTTGCCTTTCTTTGTATTTCTAGTATTTAGCAGTGCCTGGCACATAGTAGGCATTTAAAAAATGCTAGTTGATTAACTGACCCACACTGATAAAAAACATATTTCTCATTCTGCATTTTGAGTCTTTCCCCGCTTATCAGGAAATGGGTAGCATTTTTTGTCACCCATCCTCAAGAATTATAGTTGGTTATTTTGTTGATTAGAGATCTCAAGTTTTTCAAAATTGTTTGTCTTTACAATGTTATCATTTATTATTAAAAATTGTTACCTTGGTTCTTCGTATTTCATTCTACATCAATTCATTCAGATCTTCCTAGGCTTCCTCTGAAACCATCCTTTTCATCATATCTTTTAGCCCCAAAGCATTCCATTCCATTCATATAACATAATTTGTTCAGCCATTCCCAATTGATGGGTAATTCCTTAGTTTCCCATTCTTTCCCACCACAAAAAGAGCTATTATAAATGTTTGTGTACATATGGATTCTTTCCTTGTATCTCTTTGGACATAGGCCTAATAGTGGTATTGTTGAGTCAAAGGGTACACACAGTTTAATAACTTTTGGGACATGATTTCAAATTGCTTCTTAGAAGTCTGTACCAATTCATAGCTCCACCATCAAAACATTAATGTCTAGCACCAACTTGTAACTGTAGTATCTGGCTGGCAAAGGGACAGAATGAGCTTTGGAATACAAAAGATGCTATGGACAATGAAAAGGGCTATTTTAGTTATACTGGGGACAAGAAGAAAAATGAAGGGAGAGGTATATTGCATGAACAAATGGCATACATGTTAATAGACTATTGAGAAAAAGCAATTACTGTTATACAATTGTATTTCTCTATCATATCCTTATGAGAGTCTATTTGCTTTCTGAAGACTAGCCCACCTCAGTACAGAGATGCTTCTGACCTGCAGGCTGGGCACTAGGTGAAGAATTATTTGGTCATGGCAAACCATCAAACAAAGAGAAATGTAAAATATCGCTCGGTCCTGGCGGAGAAAGAGGTTTTCTTCTGCTTCTATAATCATCATAGCAGAGTGGAGAAAAGTAGAGATGGTGCTAAGGATCTAGACCATCTATCGTCTTATTCACAGATGTCATTAATTTAAATGTGAGCTCTTTATGTTGACCAACAAGGGAGTCAAGATGGTGGAGCACTTTTGCTTAGCTGTCCCAATACGCTCCTCCACAACAACCTCGAAGTCACACCAAACCTAAGTCAGATCAGGAGAGCCAAGAAAAAGTCACAGTGAATCATTTTTCCAGCCAAGGGCAGCTCAGGAAGATAGACGTTTCAGATCTGTGGACATAGGGATGGGGTTTATCCAGGAGTGTAGTGCATCGGTGGCAGCAGTGTCCAGGGATTGTAAAGGGACTGAACACCTGGGCAAAAAGAGATCCCAGTGGAGAGCAGATATGGATGACACTTAGTAGCTCTGTTACCATTAGCCAGTTCTGGGTCACAGTTCCAGGGTGGAAAGGAACCGTGGTAGACTGAAAAGGAGGAGGGGCCCTACCTGTATAAGGATCAAGGAACAAATTCCAGAACCACAGCTATATGAGTCTGAACCCAAAAGCAGAATAGGGACTCAGTTCTAACCTTTAGCCCCATAGGTAAGCCTGCAGTAGAATAAACAAGGCCAGGAGGCCAAGCTGAAAGGGGAGCCAGTTGTTTATTCCCTCTGAACCTACAGAACCTCCCAGCAGGCTAACTGTGACTAAGTCCAAGAGCAATCTATGTGAAGTCAAACCACAGACAAACCACCAAACCCAAACTGGGTCTAGAATTTACAGAGCACAGACCAGGAGGGGAGTAGACAGACGTTTCCCCATCACAATGCTTTGGGAGCACCCAAAACTTACGTGTCCGCAGACCTAGCTGTGAAAGCAACAGAAGGATATATGTGTGTGTATATGTGTATATATGTATATAGATACAGATATTTTAAAAGACAGAAGCTTAGGCCAGACATATGATGACGGAAATGTAGATATCTGCTACTGGAGGAAATACATCATATCAAACTTGCTGTTCTCACTATAAATTATTAATGAAACCAGAAGAAAGAAGGAAGTGGCTCCTAAATGGAGGGGTGACTCTCAAGTTCTACTTAGAGAGGCAAATAAAGGAATTGGTGAAGGGGGTTTTATCATGACTCTATGCCAGGAGCTGACTCTGTGCCTCTCCCTTCTTCCATGCTGGGCTGAACATCACCCTTTTATGCTGGAAGCCTGATTTTGACCTCTCTATAGACAGACATCACTCTGCCCACTGTCAGAGTGGAGGGTTGCCAAGCAATGCTGTCCTTGTTCAGGAGTCTGGGTGCTTCCATATGTGCTGCATCATTGCTTTTCTCTCCTACCCCACCCCCTCCAGATTCTCCCCACCACCCAAGAGCCAGAGGTGCTAGGGAAAAAGTGGGGCTTCTGCCCTCTGTCTCAGGCACTTCCATTGCTTCAGCTTGAGCTCTCTCCTATTGTGCCAGGCCAGGTGCTGCCTTCCCTGTTTAGGACAGTACTACCCATTGCCAGTGCTCCAGGCCACTGCTTCTTGATGATCCACCATAATTGACGAGGTCAGGAACTGCCCATACATGGCTAAGGCTCAGCAACTCTATATGGTTCTGATGGGACATGCCAGGATTTAGGTTTCTCCTAATGTCAGTGGTCTGCTTCTCTAATTCAGGAGATTCTTCCTGATTTTGTTCAGCTCCCACTTGGTAAAGAGAAAGTCTAGCCAGACATAGTCTTCATATCCTCAAGGAAAGAAACACACAGCGAAAATTTAAAAAACAAAACCAAAAACAAACCATGAAGCTAGAGATTCCTATAGGTCAGTTCATGTGATCTGCTATGTGAAAGCAGTAGTCATTTTTGCTAGGGTTGGGGGAAGGTGTCTGGGGAGCTCTTCAGTCCCTCCCTGGAAATGAGAGAGAGAGAGAAAGAGAGAGAGAGAGAGAGAGAGAGAGAGAGAGAGAGAGAGAGAGAGAGAGAGAGAGAGAGCTTGAGAGAGTTAACTTCTGGAGGGAGAGTAGAATCTGGCTTTAAAATTTTTTTAAACTAATATAGCACTTTCTGGCCCTCCCGCCAATCTCCCCCAACTGTTGAGGTTTAGGGGTGCTGGGACTCTGAAATAGCGATACGTGGTACTGCCTGAATGAATTTGACCTAAGCCTTCTTTCAGCCAAAGAAAAAACAAAGTTTATTAAAGATCCACCATATTGGCCAGACTCTTAAGAAATCTCAGCATTGGCTAGACTGTTAAGGAATTTGTGATGCTAGCATTGGGAAGCAGACCAGACTGAATTTGCACACCTTCATGGAAGCCGAGATGGATCTTATATACAGAAAGACTGTGGAAGGGATCTAGGGTCGGCCAAGTATTCTGGGGTGACTAGAGGAAGAGTCTAGGGAGGATCTTGATGGGAGTGGCCAGTAGACTGGGGTGACTTGAGGTAGGATGCCAGGAATCAAGAGAATGGGATTAAGGGTAGGAAGTAGCAGAAGGCTATCTGGAGGTAACAGACTTTGGAGGGCTAGTCTAGGTTAAGGGTAACAGAGAATTGCAATAACAAAAGGCTTATAGCCTCAGGTGAATGCCAGATCAAGTGAGAAGATTCGAGGAGAATTCAAGAGGGTTCCCATAGCCTGTACCCTGTCACAACCATACCTAATTCTAGAAAGATCTCAGTTTCTGGAAAGGACCAAGACATAGTTCCCAATGGCTTCTCAAATGCCACATAAAAAGTCAGACGCAGGTCCTTCAGCACAGTTTTTCAAAACCCAGGTGCTACAGTAGAGTACTGGGCCTGGAGTCAGGAAGACTCATCTTCCTGAGTATAAATCCAGCCTCAGTCACTTGCTAGTTGTATGACCCTGGGCATGTCACTTAACCCTGCTTGCCTTAGCTCCTCAACTATAAGATGAATTGGAGAAAAAAAAATGCAAACCACTCTAGTATCTTTGCCAAGAAAACCCCAAACGAGGTCATGAATAGTCGGTCACGACTGAAAAATGACTGAAATTTATTCGAGGATCAGAGTACCCGTACATAACCATGTAACAGCTAGGACCAGCTGTACACAACTGGGAGTGGGGCATAGGACCTTATCAAGGTAGAGGCATTAAGGATTCCAAAAGACAAAAGCTTAGTTTAAACCTTGAAGACACAATGGGTCAAATTTACATTATGGGCAACTAACTCCCAGCAAGAATTCTGGTATCTTTGTCAGTATGCAGTTTTATTGGAGACAATTCTAGAAAACTATTAGCAATACAAAACCATCTGATACCAGGGGCATTGTTAGAGGTTTCATTCTAGTGCCTGGAGGGGATCAGGGAGATAAAACTTTCCCACATTGCCATTTCCCTTCCTTGATTTGTTCAGTTCAGTCTTTTTCCTGTAAGTTCTGAGAAAATACCTTAGAACTTGGAGGAAACTAACATTTCCTGACTGGAAGGGCCAACATAGTTGATGGACTTGGAGACTGCAATCTCCCCCAAATACAATAAAATGTGCAAATTCAACCACCAACAGTTTATTGCAGTTTTCTTCAGGATACAATAAGGATTGAGCAAATCTGCATCGGTCTCCTTCGAGGAAGCCTGGCAGTAAAGAAACTACCACTGCCAAGAAAGTACTAGAAGCACCATCAGAGAGAGACACAAAGGTCACTCAGGGCTTACTTCCTCAGCACTGTCCACTCCCGCCTTCAAAGAAGGTCATTTAGTTCCAATCCTGCAAAACTATGGCCAAATGGCATGGGCTGGGGCATGATTCAGGTCAATGTTGAATGGGAAGGATAAATTGTGAAGACTTCATAGGGTAAAAATACAGGGGTTACACTCTTTTCATATTTCTGAAATAGGAAATGTCTGAGGGAGTAGGAGAGGCTTGGGATTTGGCCTTGTGGCGACTCTGGAAGGTCAGGGCCTGGAGCTGTGGGTGTGCCCTTTCCCTCTCTCTCAGATGTTAGCACCAAATAGGAAGATAATGGACTTCCTGTGAGCTGTTTGTTTTCTGCTCCAGGAAGGTCTTCCCCACCCCCACCCCCACTCCCACCCCTATTTCTTCTCCTAGACTTTCAGACACCACCCGCAGCAGCTGAGTTCCAGATAGGGAAAACCTGAACGGAAGGATCAACCTTGGTCCCCTAGTCCTCTGTCTAGTTTTTCACACCTAGACTGTAAGCCCACCTCCCAGCCAATGATGAGAAATGATAGAAGTGGGCGGGAATCTTTTCATTAAGAGTATAAATTAAGGCAGCGTTGCCTTTTAGCTTGCCTCCTCCATTATGGAGGTGTGTCTACATCTTGCAAGATTTGTAAAATAAATTTACTTTGCTTCTCCTAAAGATGTCTCTTCTATTATTTGAAAATTCTGTCCCATGCAATGTCCTGATAGTTTGGGTTCAAAATTGGGTCAAAATAGAACATTTGTAATTCATCTAACACAACCAAAGGAGGCTTATTTAGCCATAGCAGAGAGAGGAGGGAGCTTATGTTCATTCAGGATAAGGCACTGATTCAGCTGATCACAACTTTGCCATGGGATTCACGCTGCTGTTAAGTGGTTACAGGTCAGAGAGAGGAGCTCCAGCTTCCATGACCTTGCTTAAGATAATTAAATCTTTTTTCTTATAAAAAAATTATCATTTATTTTTTATTATAGTCCTTTTAAAAAATTCCAAATTAAAAATACAAAAAATAAAAAATTCCAAATTAAAAAAAAGTTTCAAATTCTCTCCCTCCCCGTAGGCCCTCTACCACCCACAGGAGAAGGCAAGCAATATGATATCAATTAAGAATATGAAATCATGTAAAACATATTTCCATATTAGCCATGTCACAAAGTAACAAGAAAAATAAAATGAGAAAATTATACATTAATTTGTACTAAAAGTTCATTAGTTCTCTTTGGAGGTAGATAGCAATTTCATCAAGAGTCCTTTGGCATTGTCCTCCATCATTGTATTTGTATGGGACGGAAAATTCAAATAATAGGAAAGACATCTTTAGGAGAAGCAAAGCAAATTTATTTTACAAACCTTGCAAGATTTGGGCATCGCCACCACTAGGGAGATCTAGTGGGAGAGGCAAAGTAAAAAGGAAGTGCTGCGCTAATTATATTCTTAATCAAAAGATTCCCGCCCACCTCTATCCTTTCTCTTCATTGGCTGGGAGGTGGGTTACAATCTAGGCACGAAAAACTAGACAGAGAACTAGGAAACCAAGTAGATCTGGTCCATTCAGCCTTTCCCTATCTGAAACTCAACTGCTGGGGGTGGCGTCCAAAAGTCTAGGCGAACAAATGAGGAGAGGGGAAGGGAGACCTTCCTGGAGCAGAGAACAAACAGCTCACAGGTAGTCTGTTATTTCCCTACTTGGTGCTAGCACCTGAGAGAGGGGGAAGGGCACATCTACAGCTTCAGGCCCTGACTTTCCAGAAGTTAGCTGAGTCACTACAAGGTTAAATTCCAAGCCTCTCCTACTCCCTCAGACATTCCCTATTTCAGAAATATGAGAAGAGAGTAGGCCCTATATTCCCCCTCTGTGAAGTCTTCACAAATTATCCTTCGCATTCATATTGATCAGACTAGCTAAATCTTTCAAAGTTGATTATCATAACAACATTGCTACTACTGTGAAGAGTGATCTCCTGGTTCTGTTCACTTCACTTTGCATTAGTTCATATAGATCTTGCCTTGTTTTTCTGAAAACATCCCCCCTCGTCATATCTTATAGTAGAATAGTACGTTCAGCTATTCCCCAATTGATGGGCATCTCCTCAAACTCCAATTCTTGGCCACCATAAAAAGAGCTGCTATAAATATTTTTGCATATATAGATCCTTTCCCTTTTTATTGGATCTCTTTGGGATGCAGATCTAGTAATGGTATTACTAGGTCAAAAGATATGCACAATTTTATAGCCCTTTGGGCATACTTCCAAATTGTTCTCCAGAATGGTTGTTCCAGTTCACAACTCCATCAACAATTCATTAGTGCACCTGTTTTTCCACATCCCCTCCAGTACTGTCATTTTTGATAGGTGTGAGGTGGTACCTCAGAGCTATTTTAATTTGAATTTCTCTAATCAATAATAATTTAGAGCATTTTTCATATGACTATGTATAGCTTTGATTCCTTCTTCTGAAAGCAACCTATTCATATATTTTGACCTTTTATCAATTGGAGAATGAGCCCATTAATTAAATATTGAAAACTGTTTGAATACCTCCTAAGGAAAAAATAGCCCAACTTGTGGGGGAGGGGGAGGAATGGTTAGGATATTTCTTTCATCCAATTGACAGCTGAAACAACTCAATTCTGACCTATTCAAATAAGTTATTGATAACTAAAACAGATGAACACAAAAAAAGATAGAAACAGACTAGTGATTTCATACAGAAATTTAACCGATATAAATAAATTGCCATTTCAAAGAGACCAGAAGGACCTAAAAAGTGCTTTAGTTTATTTATTTATTTTATATAATCCACTTGATTCACTTTCCAAGCAGTTATAGCAGCCAAAAAGCAATGTAAATTAATTTGCAGAATGTTGTAGAGAAGGATGATGAAGGCATGAAAAGTGCCTGTTAAAGAGGAATCCCCTGTGTAGATTCACTTACCACGTGGCTGGAGAGGTCTTCTTTGCATATGACATTGCACTGGTTTCTTTAAGTTTTAGATAGAACATTTTATAATCTCCTAGAAGAGATCCATAGGCATTCAGAAGAGTTAGTCCTGAACAGAATAACAGTAACAACAAGAAGTACTTATTAAGTGCCTACTATGTGCCAGACACTGACTTAAGCACTGGGAATACAAACACAAACAGAAAGAGAGATAATTCCTCTCCTCGTGGAGTTTACACTCTAATGGGGGAAAACAATACATAAAAGGGAGATGAAGAGGGTAGGTGAAAGGAAAAGATGAAGGTACTCAGTGTGGGCACATCTTAGAGAAAGTCCTGAAGAATCGGAATGTAACTTAGAAATGAAGACTTGGCAGGTCTAAGCCTCTTTCTTAAAATAGAGGATCTGGGAGGAACCAGCTAATCAGAGGGAGAAGCTACAAGAATGGAGGGTACTTAGAGTGTGTGAAGTCTAGGAGTGAGTTTCTAGGGTGAAGAGGTTTCTAAAGAATTGTAGAGAAAGGGAGAGGTAATAGTGCAGCTTAGGCACGAAGGGAAAAAACAAACTCCAAACGAATAAAGAATTATTTGTTGTCTAGATTATGACATGGACAACCTATAGAGCTTGTCTTTTAGTATATTGATTGGTTGGTTGGTAGTTGGCCTTTGTTCTTAAGGAGGACCAAAATGACATCACCATGCTAGAGTCAAGTTTCAATGTGTCTGGCTGTGGCTGATCAGACCAATCTGAGTTCAGGATGCTCTACCACAGGTCGGGCTTACTTAGTTTATGGACTATTTATTCCATGTGAACATTTGGGGTGTATATTCTAAATATGCGCATCCTGCATTTCCTTTGAGCTATTTCCATTCTGCTTTGCTCAGAGAGCACAACACCTTCTCTGATGTGGGAATGCCATGCTGGTCAGTCTTGTGCCAATGTCTCCCATTTCACACAATCAGTTCCAAAGTTCTTGAGAGAGATCTTGAGTGTCCTTGTATTGCTTCCTCTGAACACCATGTGAACGTTTGCCCTGTGTGAGTTCTCCATAAAATAGTCTTTTTGGCAAGCATATGCTTTGCATTCTAACAATGTGGTCAGCCCATAGGAGTTGTGCTCTCTGAAACAGAATTTGAATGCTTGGCACTTTAGTTTGACTCAGGACCTCAGTGTCTGGTACCTTACCCTGCCAGGTGATCTTCAGAATCTTCCTAACACAATTCAAATGGAAGCGATTCAGTTTCCTGGCATGGCAGGTGCTCCATCAGCCACCACCACACCATCCACATATGGAACCATCAGTTATAGCAAACGGCGATGTTTTGAATGCTGTGGATAAGTTCACTTACCCTGGTAATGTACTTTCCAGGGATATACACATTGATAATGAGGTTGAAGCATGCATTGCCAGAGCTAGCTCAGTGTTTGGGAGGCTCTTACTGAACTGAAGGTCTACGGAGCCGTTGTGCCGACTTCATTGTTGTATGCCTGTGAAACTTGGACAGTCTACCAGCGCCATGCCAGGAAACTGAATCCCTTCCATTAGTATATCTATATCTATATCTATGTCTATGTCTATGTCTATATCTATATGTGTAGATATAGATATGCATATATAGATATATATGTATATATATGTTTATATGTATATATATATCTATAGATCTATATCTATCTTGGACAGAGAGTATAAATGGACAATCACTTGTGCCCAAAATTAAATAGGAGGAGGAGAGTGAGCCCAATTATCTTTAGGAAACTGCAATGATCTTTTAATGACCCCATACTTTCTTCAGAAACACAGGCTTATTTTTTAATATTAATATATTTTAACAAGTATTTATTAAACATCTAGCACGTATATGGCACTGGACTAAGCTCCTTAGAAATACTGTCTCAGTTTATCAATATTTCACCAGTCTTCTTGTACGTCTGTGAGTCATTGACTACCACAGTCTCTGAAGAGTTAAAAAATGAGCATCACTCCCAGTGCAATGGAGAGATACATGACAAATGTGAGCCAGTTGTAATATATAAACAATAAGTAACTTTGAATTTAACTGGAAGAGAGGGCATTGTAAGAGAAAAAGCAGATGGGATGGTGATGGAGTGAGAGCATGTGATAACATATGAACAGCCCCTCCACTACTTTACTGCTATCTTCTTGATGTTAGGAGAAAGCAATGAAGGTGCCCCCACATTGAACAGACACTCCCCATTCCCTCCCTGCCATATTTCCACCTCCTCACTCCCACCAGAAAGTAATGGGAGGACATGAAATAGTGTTGGAGAGGATAGGCAGGTTTGGATGGGTTTCAATCTGCGTTGTTGGAGTGAACATATAGATCAATGCAGTCATAAATCCATTTAAGCATTTGAATATTTCTCTATTGAGAAGAATTTTGTCAATGAAAAGGATAGAATGAAAATTAAGAGGTAATTGAATATTGACTTAAGGGAGAAGATAGTAACAAAGGGCCTAGCTGCTCTAAGTTCAAGTCACTCAGCATAGACTAATCCTATTAAATTAAAAAAATTTGCAATTGGATGACAAAGATCACAACTGGTGATCTTTAAGAAATAGTGACTATAGGAGATGTGCTACAGGCCTGGAGACTAACAAATGTTGTCCTAATGTTCAAAAAAGAGGAAAAGGCAAATTATTTAGACTAAATACTTAATGGTGATCTATGGGAAAGTTATAGAGTTGGTTACTTAAAGGGATGGTTTGTGTGCACTTAGAAAGGGAAGGTGTGATCACATGTGACCATGAATTCCTTGAGAATAAGTCTTCCCAGACGATCATTTGAAGTGCCATCAAATAAATTTCAGCAGGGCATTTGACAGCGTCTTTCACAATAGCCTTGTTGACTAGATGGTGATCTATGGGCTGGATTATAGTTAGCTCAATTTGTCACTAGCTGACTGAGTCAAAGCTAGAAAGTGTTGATTAGTAGATTGGTGCCAACCGGGCAGGCGATCCCTATTCTTGGCAGGGATCTGTCCATAGGCCTGTTCAGCACATTTCATTAGAATGCGAAGCATCCAGGGATTTTTATTTTATTTTATTATTTTACCTATTTTAATTTTATCTATTTATTTATTTAATTTTATTTTTGTTCCTGAATATTCAGTCATAAAGAACATCGTTTATATTCATCAGACTAAAGAAACTAAAATATAACTGACCTTATTTTGTAAATGAGCAAGTCACCATTACTTAGACAACACAAACTTAAATATGAGCCCCAAATACCAATACTTTGGTTTTTTTTTTGACACATTAGGGTGTGCTTGGGTACAAGTAAAACACTATGCACATACATACACCCATTGTACTGTCTTTGCTCATATTCTGTTAGATATTTTATTAAATGATTTAAAGGAAGACACATTCAATTCAATAATCATTTACTAAGAACCAGTGATGTACAATTTACATAATAGTTGAACTGCTACAGACCTGTCACTAACTCCCTGAAAACTTAAAGCATTCCTCTGCCTGCCCTACTGCTGACATTCTCTCTACTATAAAACCATGTCCCCTTACTGCTAGCTCATTCTGGTGCTTTCCCTCAGCACATAACTTTCCTTAGCAAGGTCATCTCCCCTTCTCGCATTGGTGAATTCCTCCTAGAGCCTCCATTCTGAGGAGAGGCCCAGGCCAACCCGCTTTCATTCCTCTCCCAGCCCTTATTTATTCTAGACTTCAAAACTGTGCCTGGTTGCCAGGTACCATCTATCACTCCATGTCCCTCAACCCTTTGCAACTCAGTTTTGTGTATTTTCTTCCTCCTGTTAGAAGGGCTTAGCACTGTGCAGAGCACACAGTAAGTACTTAATAAATGTTTAATAAAAAACATTATTTATATTCATCAAACTAAAGAAACTAAAACATACCTATACTTATTTTGTAAATGAACGATTCACTATGACTTAAAACAATTGTTTCCTTATTTTCTAAAAGAATTTGCTTGCTAGGTCAGCCAATAAACATTTATTCAGCACCTACTATGTGTGAGGCACTGGGCTGAGCACTAGGAATACAGAAAAAGGTAAAGACGGTCACTACCCTTGAGGAACTTACAATCTAACGTGGGAAAACAACATGCAAATAAATATGTATAAGCAAACTACACAGGAATCCAAAACAAGCTATTATCACATTTTAGCAGGGAAATCGAAAGCCAACCCACATCTGAAAAAATATTTATAGCAGCTCTTTTTGTCGCGGCAAAGAATTTGAATTGAGGAGATGCCCATCAACTGGGGAATGGCTAAACAAGTTGTGATATATGAATGTAACGGAATACTATTGTGCTATAAGAAATGACGAGCAGGCAGACGTCAGAAAAGCCTGGAAAGACTTATATGAACTGACGCTGAGTGAAGTGAGCAGAACCAGGAGAACAGTGTACACAGTAACAGCCACAGTGTGTGGTGACTGACTTTGATAGACTTGGCTCTTCTCAGCAATGCAAAGTTCTAATACAATTCCAAAAGGCTCATGATGGAAAATGCTGTCCACATCCAGAGAAAGGATTACAGAGTCTGAATGCAGATTGAAGCATACTATTTGCTCTCTCTTTTTTGTTTTATTTTGTTTTGTTTCTTCTTTCTCATGGTTCATTCCATGGTTATAATGCTTCTTTACAATGTGACTAATGTGAAAATAAGTTTAATATGAATGTATACGTAGAGCCTATATCAGATTGCATGCTGTTTTGGGGAGGGGAGAAGGGAGAGGGGGATAAAATTTAAAACTCGAAAGCTTGTGGAACTGAATGTTGCAAACTAAAAAGAAAGAAAGAAGTTGAAAGCCAGAAGATGTCCAGAAAAAAGATGTTCAGGATGATAAACAAATGAAAATCAGTTGAAGGATCTGAATACATTTAGTCTGAAGAAAGTAAGAATTAGGAGGAGATAACTGTGTTGTTTCAGTTATGTCTGACTCTCCATGACCTCATTTTGGGTTTTCTTGGCAAAGATATTGGAGTGGTTTGCCATTTCCTTCTCCAGCTCATTTTACAGGTGAAGAAATGGAGACAAACTGGGTGAAATTGCCATTTCCTTCTCCTGCAAATTTTACAGATAAGGAAACGGCGAAACGATTTGCCCAGAGTCACACAACCAGTACGTGTCTGAAGCCAGATTTGAACTGAGGAAGATGAGCCCTCCGGACGCCAGGACCAGCCCTCTATCCCCTGCACCACCTAGCTGTCCTGAGGGGAGGGAATACTTGTCTTCAAATAATTCCAGAGTAAGATCAGGAAAGAGGAAATAGTTTGACTCTGGCCTCAGAAGAAAGAGCAGAAGCATGGAAATTACAGGGAGGTAGATTTCGGTTCAGTATAAGAAATGGCTTTCTAACCAATTAGAGATGAAATGAGAAATGAAATGGGTCCTGTGGATAGGCTGTGGAGAGGCTCCCCACAGTCCTGGAGGTGTTTAAGTTGAGGGTGTATTTTATTTAATTCTCTCCAATAAACACAAAGTCACTCTGGGCCTCAATCTATAATGCTAGGTGCTAAGGGAAACACCGGTACTCAGAGGTCTCTGCCCTTGCAGTGTTTATGGTCTATTATGAAAGTGCGACATCTATACAAATAAGTATATTTGCTTTGACTCCTCAGTGAAACTATGCTGTAGGTTTTGTTTCCGTAGCGCAGATCGCCTTCTCATCCTGAATGATACTTGTAGTTTCTTTCAGACATCGAGCGTTCTGGGAAAGGGGGACCAGCTGTATCCCAGAGGCTGCAGAGGCATGCAGCTGCTTATGATTTCCCAGGTCTATTTAAGGGTATCAGGAAATAGCCTTAGGGCTGGTGTTGGTTGTTGGTGGTTAGAAGCTGGCTGGCCTGTGGGGAATGAAGGAAGGAGTGTGGACTGAAAGCTGGCATTTGTGGTTAGAGGGACTTGAGTCAATGTGTGGAGGGGGAGAACAGATGTGCGAGTGAGAAATGGTTTGGTGTAAGTGGTGGAGGACTGACTGAAAGCACTCAGAGAGGAACAGAGAACTTGTGATTCAGTGGGTATATGTGTGACCCAGGAAGCCAATCTCAGACAGAGTGCAGAATTGAATTGAATACTGATCTCAGGGAGAAAATATATGTGTAGAGGGTGAGTCAGGGAGGTGGTGACCTGGCTACTATCATTCTTCTTTCCCAGTGCAGCATAAACCATGAAATATGAGCAACACGGAAGCTGTAAAGCCAGATCCTACAATGTGTCTGAATGTAGTCAGATAGTTATAGGATCCTAGATCAAAAGCTAGAAGGGACCTTAGAGTCCAAACAGTCCAACTCCTTCATTTTACAAATGAGCAAACTGAGATCCAATGAGGTTGTGACTTGCCCAAGATCACACATGTAATAAATCAGGTCCTTTGACTCCAAATCCAGTGGGTTTCTGGGTTATACTATGCATGTATTTCTTTTAAAAATTTTATCTTTCTTCAATTAACGAGCACTGATTTTCTCTCCCTACTATAGCCTCTAACTCTCTCACTAGAAAAAAAAAACCAGAAAAACAAACCCCTTCAAACAAATATACATTGTTAAACAAAACGTATTACCACATCGGCCACATCCAAAGATGGATGTGGCAGTCTGTATTTTGAATCTACTGTCTCTTGGTCAGAAGGCAGATAGCAGAACTGAATTATGATTGGCCATTATGTCAGTCATTATGTCTTTCAAAGTTGATTGTTATTATTATGAACAGCCAGGTGGCACAGTAGATGGAGCACTGGGCTAGGAACCAGGGATGCTCATCTACCTGAGTTCAAATTTGACCTTAGACACTTACTAGCTGTTTGACCCTGGGCAAGTCACTTAACCCCGTTTGCCTCATTTCCTCATCTATCAAAAGAACTGAAGAAGGAAATGGCAAACCATTCCAGTATCTTTGCCAAGAAAACCGCGCATGGGGTCGTGAAGAGTCAGACACGACTAAGCGACAACAAAAGTCATTACAATATTATTCTGGTTCTGCTCTCTTCAGTCTGTATCAGTCCACACATGCCTTTCCAGGTGTGGGGTCCCGACTGGGGAAAAGTCATAATACACAGTAAGAAATGAAAAGCCGTTAACTTAAACTCTGTGAAAGGTGGAAGCCTGGACATGGTGACCTGTTAACTTAATTACTAAATCATAATCCAGGCACTGAGTCATAACTTAGGTACTGTGACTGGCACATGACAAATACCCAACTTTGAGTGCCTGGGCATTTACCCAACAGCACTAGGCAAACACCTGGATGTCGGGAACTGGGTTCAATGCTAAGTGTAAACTAAAATATTAGCCAAAATATTAACTAAGCAGGAAAACCTAAAATATCCACCAATCCACAGTGAAGCATCCTATGGCTCTTCCTCCCTTCTCTGATTTCTAAAATTGCCACAGGGATTTTGGCGGGTCTTCACTGGGATCCGATCCATCCAGATTGATGACTGTCAACCTCTTGGCTGGGATCTATCATACGGCCCCAGCGTAAGTACCCAATTGATTGAACGACTACCTATAACCAGTTCAAAGCTCCTTGGCCTTTTCCTTTGGTATCACACTTGTCCCACTGTTTTGGGAGGGAGGTACAGAGTTCCCTAGGTGAGTGAATTCCAGACTTTACAGCAGGTTTCTCTGAAATTGTTCTTTTCATCATTCCTTTTGGCAAGATAGTATTTCATTGTATTCATATATCATAATTTGGTATTCCTTAACTGATAGGCATCCCCTTATTCTCCAGCTCTTTGTTACCACAAAAAGAGCTGCTATAAATATTTTTTTACATATGAGTCCTTTTCTGTCCATTTTTTTTGATAGTATATATAGTCTTAATAGTAGTATTGCTGAGTCAAAGGGTATACACAGTTTAATAGCTTTTGGAGGATAATTCCAAATTTCTTTGCAGAATGGCTGGATTGTTTCTACCTCTATTGACGTGTGTTCACATTCTTTCTCCTAGATTCTTTTGGGAACCCAGTTCTCAGGGGAGTGAGGGTGATCTAAAGCAAGAGATGTGATATTTTTCCACCAATAATGAACATTATGTTATACTTCCGGTATAGATTCCAGTACAACATACTCAGATATGTATAATAATGGATTAACTCAGTGGATAGCTCATCTAACTGCATACCACAATCTGGGCAATATGTATGCATTCTTTACCCACTTATTTTTTTCATGTGTGTATGCTAGGCTTTCTTTGCATGATCATGGACCTTGCTGAGGTGACCCTGTGGCATTATGAGACTCAGTAAAACTAACATGATAGCAGAAATAAATAGAAGAGGTCCAGGCCCAGCTCTCTGCTGTACTCCATTGGAGACCTCTTTCCATTTTGACATGCGACAACTAGTTATGACTACTCTTTGGATCTGGACATATAGCCTACATCTCTTGGGACGGAATAATCACTCCATTTAAGAATTTGTGATGAAAGAAAGAAAAGCTTGAAATAATCAGATATCTGTCATAGATTTTAGGAGGGGTGATTTTAAATGACCCAGAGAAAGAATAAAATTCTGTAGAAGTCAGCTCAGGATGGATGAGAAATTCTCAAAAATAGTTCTGAAGATACAAAGAGAAAGAATTTTTCTACAAGAACAGAGGGGAAGGGGAATGGGAAAAGGAACAAGCATTTATATAGCGCCTACTATGTGCCAGGCATTGTGTTAATTGCTTTTTACATGTATTATTTCATTTAATAATAATAGCTAACATCTATATAGCATTTACTATGTGCTAAGCCTTTTACAATCATTATCTCATTTGATCCTCACAACAGTCCCATGAGGCAGAAATGAATATTATCCCCATTTTAAGTTGAGGAAACTGAGACAGAGGTTAACTGACTTATTCAGTCACCCAACTACTGAGTACCTGAGGCTGGATTTGAACTCGGGTCTTCTTGACTCCAGGTCAGACATTCTATATACGGTACCACCTGACTGCCTCTACAAGAGCATGTGAGACCTTATCGCATATTTTCTTAAAATCCAGGTAAACTATATCTACAATATTCCCCTGAGCTACCAATCTACTAACCCTGTCCAAACTGGAAATAAATTCAGCATGGTCTGATTTGTTCTAGATGAAGGGATTCTGACTCTGTGATCACTCTCCCTTTTCTAGATCTTCAAAAAGCATCCATTTGATATGTTTGGGGATTTATCTGGGAATCAATTTGAAGAAGTCTATAGTTTGCAGAATCCATTCTCTTCTGTTTTTCAATCATCAAGACATTTCCCCTTTTAAAATTCTTCTGCTCTTTTCCCATTTCTCTATGTTTTTCAGAGACCTCTGACAGTAGCTCATTCATCACATCTTCCAGGTCTTTCAGTTCTAAGGTACATAGTGACTTGAATTTATTGAGGGAAGCTAGGTACTCTCTTACTATCTTTCTTATTATCCTGGGTATTGACCCTCTCTTAGCCATTTTTGTTCTGTCTTTTCCAATCCAAAGATCGTTCATCTTGGCAGAAAAAATAGAAATAAGATAAGCCTTGAGAAGCTGTCTTCTCTCCACCATTGCTTATCAGTGTCCTATCCAAACTGAGCAGCAGTCTTATCCCTTCTTTGATCTTTGTCTTTCCTCTACCTTAGTTTAATATACTTGAACCTTTTTTTTAATCTATAGCCTTTCCTCCAGTATCAGCCCATTCTAAAGTTGAACATTTTGGATTCGCTTCTTAGGGGACTGTACTATGCTTTTGTATTCATCCTATCACTTGCCCTTGTTTCTATATTATGTATGTGTCTTTTAAGAATTTAAGCTGTTGGGTGATTTTCCTATATATCCACACTGGCTTCTTTAGATGACTCTCTCTTTTCCTCTGCAACAGAATTCTTTCTCTTCAGAACTATTTTTGAGAATTTCCCTCCCTCCTGAGTAGACTTCTACAGAATTTTATTCTTTCTCTGAGTCATTTAAAATTTACCTTCCTAAAATCTGTGACAGATATCTGATTGTTTCTGGCTTTTCTCTCCTTCATCACAAATTCTTAAATGGAGGGATTATTCCCTCCCAAGGTTTCTATCATTTCCAATGAATGTTCTAACAATAGCCTCTCTAAAAGAAGGAAAATGAAAAAAAAAAAACCAGGACTTATTTTTAAGTTTATTATTAACATTTTCTCCATCTCTTTCTTATGTCTAGATAACCAACAAAGCAACAAATTAAGATCCAATGAGTAGTTTGCTGATTTCTGAGGTGTAAATGTTCGCACTGAAAATTTAAGGCCACATTGGGAGCTGGTTCCTGCACACCCTAGAAACCACTTCCTATTTGACTGGGAGCATCTAATCCAGATTAGAATTTCCCCTTTGTTGGTTCTTCCACCTTTAGAAGGACAGAGTTATCATTAAGGCAAGTAATTACTAGTTGCATAACCGAAGCCCCCTAATCTCCACCATATCATGCAGCTGTACCAGGCTTGTTACCTACTTCTGAGACATTCTTTTTTTCTGTCCAGGTGGTCTGTAGTATAAATCAATGACAATATTGTTTCTATTTCTGCTTCCATTGATCTTTACCAAATGTTTTCTACTGTGCGTTCTCTCTACCCTGCTGTCATCCCCATCCTCCCACCACTGATAGAAACTCTCTTCTAAAACTACCACATATTCAGTGTTTGTTTGTATGTGTGTGTGTGCGCGTGTGTGTGTGTGTGTGTGTGTGTGCTGTGTGTGTGCTCATGCATATTTGTGTACAGTTTTCTCCCCCACTGGAATGGAAGCTTCTGGAAGGTAGCTACTGTTTTGTTTTTGTATTTGTATTGAGTCCAGTAAACATTTATTGAGCACCTATACTGTACTAAGCACAGGGGATATAATTAATAAAAACAACAGTCCCTGCTGTCAAGGAACTTATAATCTAATGCAGGAAGACAACACACAAAAGGTATGGGGGAAAATGGGACACCTGGAAGTATGTGGGATGGGGACATCTTGTTCCATGGAGTTGAAACCAGGTAGGGCAGCAGATGCAAAGTAATTAAAGCTTACATTTTGACTCTAACCTAGATTCTCCTCCAAACAGGGAGAGTAGTAAAGTACTCAATATACCGTATTTCACCACATAATTGTCGCCACCACATAATCGTTATACCTTTTTTCAGTCCAAAAATTGTTTTATGATCTTTCATCATGCAATAGTCACATGGTATAGTTCTGTTCATCACGCCACTTAAAAGGTAAACAGAGCAGCAATGTGTTCCCCAATAGCATATGGATACATATTTGTCTCTAGCACATTGGGAGCCATGAGCCCAGAATTCTCAGCACAAACGCACATTGTCAGTATTCAATTTTCATGTATATTCATGAGTATTCTGTGCATCCTAGTCTTGCACCAAAGACAGGTTAGTAATAAATGATTTTTGGGTAATACCAGTGCGATTTTTTTTAAAGCTTCACATAATGGTCACGCCCTGCTTTTTTGCGAAAAATTTGGCATAAAATCTGCAATGATTATGTGGTGAAACACAGTATTTACAATATGAATCAATCAGGTATGGGACAGGTATTTCTTTCATAAACACAAAAGTAATATTTCACATAAAAGGTTCTCATGCACATTAATAAAAACTTAAACAAGCAGCAGTATTATATTCTCCCAGGAGGTTGAGGCTTAAACAGTACCTATAACAGTTTGGAAGAAAGCTGAATAAGCATTTTTGCATTTCCCCTTGACTGTACTGAGAATCTTTTTTCTTTTTTTTAACCTCACGGTCCACATTTTCTGGATAGACACGAAAGGGGTTGGGCTCCTTCCCCTGCTAGTGGTATGCTCTTCAAAGCAGCAATTCCTCTTGCTAATCATTTCTGACCCAGGGTAGACAGGGGTGTGGATGACAGTAAATAAAAACCCTTCTAACTTTCACAGTCTATGATTATGTAATTCTAGGAGAAAGGCTTATAAGATCAGGCAGTGTATATGTTAGCCCATCAAGACCAGGGGGTCCATATAGGACTGTGATGAGAGCAGAAGATAGAGGAGCAATGGAAAGACTTCTGGATTTGGAGCCAGAAGATGTGGGTTCAAAGCCTGGCTCTGCTACCTTCTGCCTGTGTAATTATGGCTAAATCACTTAAACCATTTCTTTATTTATAAAATAGACCAGATTACTTCTAAGGTTCTTTCTAGATCAAAATTTGTGATCCTATAGGGGAAAAAAAAGTTCAAGTTTCTTTGACCAGTATGAGCTAGCTTTTACCCTGTGTCCCATTGATCTCTGGTGCCTGGAAAATAATGACATTTGTTATAGACTGCTTGGGATCATTGTCATTGATTTGTGTGACTCTAATGAAGGAACTTCATAACAAAAACTTTTAAAACAGAGCCTTTGAGTAACTCTGGGGATTTCTACAAAGGTTTGTGTGTAGCCATATTCAGGGTCTTCTAAAGTATCAAGCAATTATTCTATTCTATTATGAAATTTTTCCAACCAACTGTATTCCATCCTGGATTGGCTGGGAAAAGTCTCCTAAGGTATTTAGAAGAGATAGAAAATGATTTGCTAGTTTTTTGGACAGACTAATCTCCCAGCCTTGGAAACTCTCACTGAAGTGGTGATTAAACTCATAACCAACTCACTGCACAAAGGCCTGGGTGGCAAAAGTTCAGTAGATGGAAGTCTGAGAAGGGTCACATAGTCTCTCTCCTTTAGGAATTTCTAGTTTACAACATAAGCATAAGCTTGTTGAAAGCAGGGACTATGTCTTCATATCCCTGATGTCTACCAGGCTGCCCTTCACTAGAGGATCAGACTATGATTTCATTGATAACAAGGAATCCCAGATTCCCAATGTGGTTTGGCCACTAGTCTGTTACTCGGTTTTAGAGAATTGCTTGGAGACATTGAGTGATTAAATGATTTATCCAGGGTCGCAGAGTGAGTGTCAGCAGTGAAACTTGAGCCTAGGATTTCCTGATTCCTAGCATGGCTCTCTGTTCACTACTCCATGTTTCTGCCTTTCACATATTGGTGTACTAGGTATAGTACATAGTAGGATTAGTCTACAAGATAAAAGTCTCCTGAAGTGTTGAATTCTCAGGTCCTTGAATTGTTTCTAATAGGGAGCCACAATCACAGCATGATTTCTTCAGGGAATGAATGAACAGCTGGAGCTATAGCTTCAGCTAACAGCAGCATGTTTTTTCCCAGGCTCATGGTAAGTAGAGCACTTTAAATGAGACATTAAATAATTCTTGCATTATTATACGTCAATGTCTAGAGCAGCAATTCTCAAACTCTGGTCTGGGGACCCCTAGGAGTACCCAAGATCCTTTTAGGGAGTCTGTGAGGTCAAAATATTTTCATAATAATACTAAGGCATTTAAATTCTAACACAGCAAATATCAATAGATACAATCAGGGGTATGCTGGTAATAGTAAACTGGAGAGTGTTGGAAGGGGGATTCGGCAATTCAAGTCAAGTCAATATGTATTTATTAAGCACTTACTATGTACCAAGCGGCTAGGAGGCTCAGTGGATAGAGTGCTGGACCTGGAGTCAGGAAGATCTGAGTTCAAATTTGCCCTCAGACATTTACTAGTTGTATGACCTTGGGCAAGTCATTGAACCTCTGTTTGCCTTAATCTACTGGAGAAGGAAGTAGCAAACCACTTCAGTAACTTTGCCAAAAATACTGCATGGACAGTATGGTTCATGGAAAGATTGAAACCAAAAGGAAAAGGGGATGGCAGAGGATGAGAGGGGTAGATAGTGTCATGGAAACCATGAACATGAATTTGGACTTTGAGAGATAGTGGAAGGTAGAAGGGCCTGGCATTCTATGGTCCGTGGGGTCGTGAAGAGTCGGACATGACTGAACAACAACACAACAAATGTGCCAATCACTGTGGTAAACACTGGGAATACAAATACAAACAGAAAGAAGGACAGTCCCTGCCTTCAAGGAACTTACATTCTAATAAAGACAACACAGAAAAGAGAGTTGAAAACCAGAGGGTGGGCAGGAGGGTGAAGTGGAACTTCGCTGCCTGGAAATGGAGCATGGTAGAATGTCTGGTACAGCCTAGAGAGGAACGAAGGCATGACTGGACTGGGCTTCCTCCTTCAAATAGAAGTTCTGAGAGGAACCAGCCAATCAAAGGAAGAAGTTGCCAGGCCTGAGGGTACTTCTGATGTGACTGGTCCAGAAGTGCAATGGGCTTCCTGGGTTGGGTGAAGAGGTTTCTATGGCTTGGCAGAGACGGTACTGTGGAGATAAGTTAGCAGTGCAGCCTGCAGACTAATGGGGTATACTGTATAATGAGACGGGTGAGATACATTAAAACCAAGCTGTTAAGGAATTTAAAAGCCAAACTAAGGAATCCCAGTCTGGGGAAAAAACAATACTAAAGCCTTGAATGTGAACTTTAGGGATTGCCACCCCAAGGAGAGTAAGGACAGAGTAAGAAGTCCTTGAACTCTTTTATGAAAAAGACATTTTAGGCCCAAAACAACTAAATTAGGAAAACTATTAAGTTAAGAACAGACCTACCAAATCAGAGAAATTAACTAATTTGCTGATTTTTTTGATGGAGATGAGTAAGGACATATGCATATATATGTTGATAGTGCCATTCAAAATTTTTTTTAAAAAACACCTACCACATTGAATGTACATTTAATAACTATAAATTCAAGGTACTATTAAAAATATTTTTAGTGCTTTTTGTTTTTACCATAGTCACTTTCCAACACCCTCTAATAGAACCTTCCTTGTAATAAAGAAAAGCAGTTAAGTAAAACAAACCATAACAGCAACTATGTATGAGTGTATTCAATAATCTGCATCTGTAGTCTACCATCATTTGGTGGAGAGAAGAGGAGCATGCTTTATCATGAGTCTCTTGGAACCTTCTTAGTGATGATAGGATTATAGATTTACAGCTTTGAAGGGATGTGAGGGGTCAGCTCATGCAAAGCCCTAATTTTATAGTGGAGGAAACTGAGTCCTAGAGAGGCTAAAAATTTTGTCCAGTGTGACAAAGGCAGGAAATGGAAGAGCTGGGATTTGAACTCAGGTCCTATGACTCTTAGTTCAGGGCTTTTTCTATTGCATCATGCTACCAAGATCGGTCATTGCTTTTCATCTGAATTCTGATTTTGGCCTTTGTTTTAGTTACATTATTATGGTCATTGGGATCATTGCTTTCTTAGTTGTGCTAATTTTGTTCTGAATTAGTTCATATAAGTCTTTACATGATTCTCTGAATTTCTTATATTAAATTGATGTTTTTCAAAGAGGTAGCCAAAAATTGACTTTACTTACACATACATGCAAATATATAGTACCTAAACATCCTTTATATTCTAGGGGCATGACATTAAAAATGAGGGCTCTTGGGGCAGAGCCAAGATGGTGGCTGGAAAGCAGGGACTTGCCTAAAGCTCTCCCCCAGGTCCCTCCAAACACTTATAAAAAATGGCTCTGAACAAATTCTAGAACTGCAGAACCCGCAAAATAGCAGAGGGAAGCAGGGATCCAGGCTAGAACAGCCTGGATGGTCGCTGGGTAAGATCTATCACCCACAGAGCTGGGAGCAGAGCCCAGAGGGGCTGCGCCTGGACCAACCAGACTGGGAACCAGGCAGAACAGGCTGTAGTGCCCTGAATCAGTGAGCTGTGGCAGTTACCAGATTTCTAACCCACAAACACCAAAAACAACAGAGAAGGTTAGTGGGAAAAGCTGCTGGGACAGAGTGAAAGGAGTTTGAAGTTGACCACCACCCTGGGGGCAGCAGAGGTAGTGCAGCTCTGAGGCTGCTTACAGAGATACAGCTGCAGTCACTTCTGGCTCCGGGCCCATCTGGTGGGAGGAATTAAGTGGCAGATCAGAGCAGGAGTGCACAGCTGCTTAGATTTGAGTTGCAGTCCTGGTTGGCAGTTCTTGGGGGAGGAGAAGCACTGGTGTGGCAGAGCTTGCTATGAAGAAATAGCTCTGAAAATAGCAGTGCAGCCCCTCAAGCTTGGGACAAAGTACTCTCTACTCTACAAGCAGTCATACCATGCTGAAAAACTCGAGGGTCAAGCAGTTGGCTGGGAACATGAAGAGGCAGCAAAAACAGATTCAGATTCAGACTTTGGAATCTTTCTTTGGTGACAAAGAAGACCAAAACATACAACCAGAAGAAGTCAACAAAGTCAAAGAGCCTACATCAAAAGCCTCCAAGAACAACATGAACTGGTCTCAGTCCATGGAAGAGCTCAAAAAGGATTTGGAAAAGCAAGTAAGAGAAGTAGAGGAAAAACTGGGAAGAGAAATGAGAAGGATGAGAGAAAATCATGAAAAACAAGTCAATGACTTGCTAAAGGAGACTCAAAAAAAAATACTGAAGAAAATAACACCTTAAAAATAGAATAATTCAAATGGTAAAAGAGCTCCAAAAAGCTAACGAGGAGAAGAATGCCTTGAAAGGCAGAATTAGCCAAATGGAAAAGGAGGTCCAAAAGACCACTGAAGAAAATACTACCTTAAAAATTAGATTGGAGCAAGTGGAAGCTAGTGACTTGATGAGAAATCAAGATATTATAAAACAGAACCAAAGGAATGAAAAAATGGAAGACAATGTGAAATATC
>CM053622.1:126671406-126791768 GCA_028646595.1 Phalanger gymnotis | reverse complement strand
AGTGACTTGATGAGAAATCAAGATATTATCAAACAGAGCCAAAGGAATGAAAAAATGGAGGACAATGTGAAATATCTCATTGGAAAAACCACTGACCTGGAAAATAGATCCAGGAGAGAGAATTTAAAAATTAAAAATATTTTAGGTATATAAAATATGCAAAATGTATTTTAATATTTAAATTTGATTTTAATAAACTTAAATTTAATGTTTAAAATAAAATATATTTAAAATTATATATTTTAGGTATGTAAAATATGTAAAGAGGTAGCATAGTGGCTCAGTAGATAGAGTGCTAGGTCTAGAGTCAGGAAGAACTGAGTTCAAATCTTGCTTCAAATACTCACTAGCTATGTGACCCTGGAAAATCTCTTTGTCCAAGAATGACTTGATCTAAGTCATATTTCCAGCCCCTCATTAGAATAAGCCCATCTTTCATTACAATATCCATTCTCTCATTAATTGTTAACCAATCAGAGTTGATTTCTGCCTGTGAGGTACGCTCACTCTTCTAAGTAAGCATTGAGGGTCACCACAATTCTCTGATTCCCCAGAGTGCCACTGACCTCTTTTATTAATTATTCACTAGCTGTAATTAATAAAATGATTGTTAATTACCAAGAAAGTATGTCTCTCAGACTTTTCAATCATCACATGAAGTTTAGAAGAGATAAATGTAAAGTCCTACATTTGAGGTAAAATAGTGAATTGCCCAAATACTAGATAGAAGAGAGCTGGCTAAACAGTATTTCATGGGGAAAAAAAAAGGCCAGTGGTATTTTCTTTACTGCAAGCTCAATACTATGAAATAATGTAACAATAATATCCTAAAAAGTTAAAAATTTTCTTTGGCTACATTAATAGAATTTCAATGACTAAAACAAAAGAGCTGATAGTTCTACTTTATTCTCTCCTGGTTAGTATATGTGCAGAATGTTCAACTCTAAATTTTGCATTTTAAGACATTAACCAAGTAAACTAGAGGAAGATAGTGAGCTGAAATGCCTTTGGGAAATTTTAAAGTTCTTTTAATCACCCCTAACTGACTAATCAATCAATAAACATTTATTTAGCACCTGCTAGGTTCCAGGCACTGTGCTAAGCACTGGACATGCAAATACAAAAATGAAATAATCCATACTTACAAAGAATTTATATTTGATTCTCGAGCTTCCTATAAAAGCACAGCCTCATCTTTTAAATACTAACATTCTACTGGCGTTGTTATATGGCAGTAAGACATGGAATACAAATTAGAAATGAATATTACCCAGAAGGTGATGGAGAAGTAAAAAATGAGTGTGAATGGAATAAAACATAGAATCATCGTGGAGCCCTAAAGAACAAGAGTAGAAGAAGTCAGCAAGGAATTGTCTGATAGGAAGAGGAAGTGGTGACATGGCAAAGGTCAAGGGTGATAGATGTATAACAGAATGCTCCACTGTTACTCTAGTGTTATCAGGATAAAACTAAGAAGGCTTGAGTGTATTAGGTGTTTTCTCTCCTTCCTATGGCAAACTCATGGGAGGACATGGAAAAGCGTTACACAGTAGAGTTACACATAGATGGATGAACATTTGTGTTGTTGGAGGGAACTTCAAAATTAATGAGATCTCATTTATTAAACACCTGCTATGTGCCAGACACTCTGTTAGGCAATGGAGGTGCAAAGAAGAAAATCCACTGCTGCCTTCGAGGAGGTTATATTTTATTGGGAGGGGTTGACCAAATATATATACATGCAAACTTATACAAAATCAAAACAAACTCATAATAGCCTAACGCACAATATGAACTTAATATATACTTGTCAAAGGAAATTGGAATCTGCTCAACACAGTGACTAATTACTCCAAGATCCTGAAGGTAGCTAAGCGGTACAGCCAATTCTGGTGTTGGGCTTGGAGTCAGGAAGACCTAAATGCAAATATGGTTTCAGATACTTACTAGCTCTGTGACCCTAGGCAAGCCACTTAACCTGTGTCTGCCTCAGTTTCCTCAACTACAAAATGGGGATAATAATAGCATCTCCTTCCCAGGGTTGTTGTAAGAATTAAACAAGATAATCTTTATTAAGTACTTGGCACAGTGGCTGGCATATAGTAGGTGCTTAATAAATGCTTATTTCATTGTATTCCATGCAGTTAGCACAATGTCACCTGCTACAGAACCTCAATATGGCAACAGGATACACTGGAAAGAGTACTATATACAACATAGCAGATGGTAAGATGTCTACATTGGAGAGTCTTGGTGGTTGGCTAGATGAAATGAAGCATGTTCTGGGGGTCTGGAGCCTGCTGGATATAGGGGGCTGAGGTGAGGACTGACTCACCTCTTATTCCAGAAAGCTCTTGAATGGGTCTCAAGTCTGCGTGGACTGCCTTTCTCAGGGTAGGGGTAGAGCAAGGCCTTTAAAAGGCAGTGGAAGGGCAGAACAGATGAACGTTCACTTTGGAGGAGGTAATTTCTCATCTGAAGTTACCAATGCCATTGAAATCATAACTGGACCCTATTATTTTTATAAAAAAAGATCAACACCCACCGAACAAGAAACATGGACAATGTAACCCCAGAACCTGTGGGCCTTGCCATCTACTGCACTGTTGCAGTAGACTTTTGGGCCTATGCTAGCTGACTTTTTTCTATGGGTTGTCTCCAGTAGTTAGAGTATAGCTTCTCAAAGGAGGTGTGATCTTAGCTGGGGCTTGAAGAAATGCAAGAAAGCCAGGAGACAAAGGTAAGGAGGGAAAGTATTCCAGGCATGGGGGAAGGCCAGTGACAATGCATGCAGATGGGAGATGATGTCTTGTATGAGGAATAGCAAGGAAGCTGGTATCACTGGATAGCAGAGTATGCAGTGAAAAGTAACACAGAAAAATAGGAAGGGCCCAGGTTATGTAGAGCTTTAAAGGCCAAAGAGAGGATTTTTTATTTGATCCTGGAGGTAATAGGGAGCCACTGGAGATTATTGAATGCAGAAATGGTGGTGGGGGTGGGGGTGAAAAGATCAGACCTTGGCTTCAGAAAAATCATTTTGAATGGAGGATGGACTGGAGTGGGAAAAGATTTGAGTCAGGGAGGTCAACCAGAAGGCTATTGTGGTAGCACAGTTATGAATTGATGAGTGCCATTACTATGGTGATGACAGTGTGAGAAGAGAGAAAAGGGAATATATGAGAGATATTATAAAGGTAAAATCAATAGGGCATGCAGCTGATTAGAGATGGAAGCTAGAGAGAGTGAGGAGTTGAGGATGACATATGGGCCATGAGAGAAATTTTTTTTCTATTATTAATAACGAATTATGAGTATATTGATTACTAGTGGTTTTTTTTTTCTCTTTCAATTTTCTCATTCACAGACCAGTGCTTGAAGTCTCAGGGTAGAAGACGAGTTTGGCTTAACTCTCAGGGAACATTCTTGGGTGGGGCTCCACCCAAAGAGGAGAGTTTACTTCTAATTAAGGTGTAAAGGCGATCTAATCTAGGTGAATTCTGGACCCTTTGTTCAACTTAAGTAGTCTGGGTGAAGATAGCTTCTTTTGTCCAGAAAGTGGGAGGCAGCAGAGCCTCATGAAGCCACTCCTCAGCAGGAGGAGCTAAGGGCTTTCAGCCCACCTCCTCGTCTACCCCTTCATTGTTTGTTCACCAATCAGGGTTGATCTCTGCCCATCAGGGACATCCACTTTTCCAAAGGTATTTAAACATCCAGCAATCTCCATACAAGGTCTCTGGTTACTGAGAGAAACCACTAACCACAATTTATTATTCACTAGACTAATAAATTGATTATTAAATACCCAGAAACTCTATCTCTCAAACTGTTCATTGCTCTCAGCCGTGAGCCTGGCTGACTGGAAGTGTGGCGATATCCTTGACAGTAATAGAGAAGTTAGGAAGAGGGGAGAGTTTGTGTGGGGGAGGAGGAAGATGAGTTTAGTCTTAGATATATGTTGAATTTAAAATATCTATGAGACATTTCCTTCAAGATGTCCGATAGGCAGTTGGAAATGAGGCTGGAGGTTAAGGAAAAAGGTTAGTAGTAGATTAGGTAGATCTGAGAATCATCAGCAGAAGTGTCAAACTCAACTAGAAATAAATCCCTGTGAGTCACATGAAATTGACTTAGAAAATCACAAATTAACATTATCTGTGTTGGATAATATTTCTATTTTGTTAAATATCTCCCAGTTACATTTTAATCAGGTTAGGAGTGTTTGGGCTCACAAGTGGAATGTTTCAGGTACCTCCGATCATCAGCATCAGCATAACTCCATGGGAGTTGGGATAACTAAGAGAAAGAGCATATAGGGAGAAGACAGGAGGGCTTAGGACAGAACCTTGGGGGAGATCCTTGGTTGTTGGGCAAAGAATGCTGAGAAGGAACGGTTAGAGAGGTGGGAGGAGAAACAGGAGACAATACTGTCACAGAAGAGAGCATCAAGAAGAAAAGTGGGATCAACAACGTCAAAGGCTGTGGGAAGATAGAGAAGGATGATAATTTATTCGAATGGTGCTTATTTTGTGAATTGAATGGAGATGTAGTAATAATCATAATGACTTCATATGATATGAAATGGATCTCACCATTGGAAGGAAAATAGACTTGACATAGCTCTGGATTGGAGCCCAAACTGTAACCTGTGCATTAAATAAAAAGGCTATTAAATCTTGGGGACATTTCACTTGCAACAATGACAAAATCTCACGTTTTCATGGGCTAGCTGGAGTATTAGATCATTTGGAGGCTGGAAGAAGAGGGATAAGCTCAAGCTTGCCCTGGAGCTTCCATCAGCAGAGGGGGCTTCCTCACCCTGATCTTATCATCCCGGTGCATTCCTCTGCCATTCTGGCCCCCTTTCCAATTTCTAAGTTCCTCATGGGCCTCCTTTTTGTGAAGAGGCTCAGGCCAGCCAACCTTCATTCCTCTCCCAGTTCTGTTTCTTACTAGACTTTGCTACCATGCCTGAATGGGTACCTCCTTTCAGCCCCTCTTTTAAACTTCTTTTGTATTTCATCTTCTCCTATTAGAATGTAAGCTCCTCAAGGGAGCTTATTTCTATTTCTATACCCAGTTCTTAACACAGTGCTTGGTACAAAGTAACTGCTCAATAAATGCTAGTTGCTTAGCCTTACCTTATGGAGTTGTTTCAGTCATGGTCATTAGTGGATGCTACTTAGATTCTCCCAGTCAGCTTCAAAAGAATTTGAGCATTTTTTTTAAACAAGACAATCCCTTTTTGATGCAAAGAACCTGAAAAAACAAACTGGAAGGCAGCCTCAGTATAGTGGAATAAAAAGGAAAGACTCTGAAATCAGAGGACTGAGATTCACACTTTGACTCTGTCACTTAATATTTAGGTGGCCTTTAGTCGAGTCTTTTATTCATTCATTCATTCATTCATTTTAGGGGAAAAAATTATTTGGTCATTTGGTAGAGGAGGAAAGCCAGAAGAATAGTCAAATCTTCGGCTTCCCATTCTCTTACCTGTTAAATGAGACAGTTGGACCAGACAACCTGTAAAATCTCTTATCGCTCAAAAGAGGAATGGCATGGTGGAATTTGAGTTTTAGGGACCTGGATTCAAATTCTGTCCCTGTCACTTGCTCAAACAGTCTTACTTCTTATAAGATCATAGGTCTTAGGATGATAGCATGTAGACCTGAAAATGAACCTTAGAGCTCATCTAAGATGCAGGGCTATGCAATGGAGAGAGCACTGGACTTGGGAGTCAGGAAGACCTAAGTTGAAATCTTGTTTCAGGCACTTACTAGCTTGTAATTATGGGCAAGTCACTCTATGTTTCAGGGGCTCAGTTTCCTTCTTTTCAAAGGGAGAGAGTTGGACTAGATCATAGGAACCTTTGAAGGTCAATAAGGGTAGCCCTACTCCTTCATTTTATAGATGAGGAAACCAAGCCCCAGAAAAGTTGAGTGATTTGCCTGGGGTCACATAGTAAGTGTCTGAAGAAGGATTTCAACTCAGGTCGGGTTCAGAGATCTGGCCATTAAATAACCCTGTCTCCTAGATGAATTCTACACTTCTTTTTAGCTCTAACTTTTCTGAGCCTATGAGGTGGGAAGCCTTGAGTCTTCACAAGAGTTACTAAGAAATGTAAGCCTGGCACCTACTCAAGTCAGTTAGAGGAAGGGGCAATCCTTTGCTGGTGCTATGAATGGAAGGAGAATTCCAGGGAAGACAATACACACAGACAGAGAGAGGAGAGACAGAGACAGAGACTGAGAGACACTTTGGAAATTGCAGACATCCAGGGGAAGCTGGATCCTCAACATGTTCCTGATTTCCATATCTTCTCAGAAACTTCAGAGGCCCTCTTTTTTTTGGTTTGAGCTGAGATTTTATCTCACTTTCAGCAAAGAGCTCACTTTTTCATGTATGTCTTATGCTATATGCTAATCTGTAGAATTTCTCCATTTTTTGTTTGCTGTTTTTCTTGAATAGGTGAGTTTATTTTACATTCACCATTTGTGATGGTCTTTTGTGTGACCAGTTCTTGGTGGGAAGGGGCCAAGCCAGTAAGAGTAGGTTGGACCTACCCTCCTCCTTAAGAGTGTCTGGGAAAATGGCCTTCCTTCTGAGCCCCCAAATGATATTCCTGGACCAGAGATATTTAAGGGAGACAGAAAGATATAAATCTAGCCCACTACCCTTCTTGCAGAAAGGTAAAAGAAGGAGAAAGCATCCAGCCACGCCTGAAAACAGAAATCACCATCTATCTTGGAGAGGGGTGGGTCAGATTCCATAGATATGCTGCCTGCTAGCTTCTTTTTTTCATTTAGACAACCCATATGGATGTACATTTCTTAGACCACAAACACACATTTACAAAACCAAAGCAAAATATGTATTTCTACACCCTGGTCTCTTGAGAAAGATAGTAAGAGTACATTTTCTGTATTTATTTTCTAACATCTCACATACTGGATTTTAAGAAATCCAGACAGCGTAAAACCTCAAATGCCTCAAAACAACACCTTGTAAAACATATAAAATAGCTCCAGGCCCAAAGGAACAAAAGCCAGACCATAACAGACAAGAACCAGCCCCTCAAGACTAGAGGTTAGACTCTTGGGAGAAGTAGGGTGATGGAATTAATAGAGCAATTAGGAACAGGAAGCAAGAACCAAGCCCCTTAGAAGTCTGGGAGTTGAAGAAAAAAATAGGCAAATAGGTTTGTTTTTAAGCAAGGACATAACCATATGCCCACATTTCTTTTTGGCTGTCCTCATTTTGAAGATGACAAAACAGGAGAAAAGGATGCCAGGGCAAATTCACAGATCCTTCTGAAATGTGATGAGCATAGAAGGTTAATTTTTAAAAAGTTCATCTGCTTGGCATTTGGGGTTTTATCAGTCTATTAGGGCAGAGGAATAGGGTCTCTGGTAACCTATACTATCACAATCTGAGCAGACCTGTAGTTACTAAATTCATGTCACTGTGTTATCTCCTTCATATAACTTTTTAAATCACTGTCATTCTCAGAAATGCCTTTACTTGAAACATGGCCAAATTATAGATCATTCCTTTCCTCTCTTCTCTGACCAAAGGAATATTTTTACCCCTATATAGCACAGATTATCATTATTTATAATAATAGCACATAAGTTCCTTCTACTTACTGCATAGCACTGTGCTAGGCAATGGGGAGTCTGAGATGTGGGACAACGCCTACCCTCAAGGATCCTGAAGTTTATTTCAATTTTTTCTAAAGGTTATGATTTCATAGAGGAGGAATTTTTCCTGTGCAACTATTATGAATGCTTGGACCACATTAGGTAACAACCTTTCTAAGGGACCATTCCTAGAATGGCTACCTAGCAAGCCAATGGTGGGAAGGGGTAAAGTGGGGGAATATTGAAAGGCAGTGGATAGTTGTGTTGGAAACAAATCTACAATTGGCTATTGAGGGAGATGGTGAGATGTGATCCATTTTTCAATTCTCTGATTGGTTGATCACATGCCCATTAGGGTTAAGCCACAGCACCCTTGGATTGGGGATCATGGTTCCCACGTTGGAAACCACTGGCCTTCTAGATATATGTATGCTACCATGTAGACTGTGATAGGGGTGAAGGAGAAATCCAGAAAAAGAGTTCTAGGAAAATGTTACCTCACTTTCATTTGGGGTGGGTGAGAGCCCAGAAAGCTTTGTGGAGTAGGTGGTGCCTCAGCTGTGCTTTGAAGAAAGAGAAGAGGTGGAGTGCATTGGGTGCAGAGAGGAATTGCACTGTAGTGATCTGGTAAATTCATGGAATCAGGGGATGGTAGGATGAGATTAGGGAACACTTGGGCTGTTCAGTCTGACTGGAGGGAAAAGCATAATGTATGAGAGGAAATAGTGTAAAACAAGGAAGCATGTTGTGTAGTGGAAATCACTCAGTCAACAAGTATTTATTAAGCATCTATTAAGTGTCCTTAATTAAATTGCACTGTGCTAGGCACTGGAGGTAAGACAAAAACAGTCCTTATTCTCAGGGACTTCACATGAACTTGGAGGCTGATATTCTGGGTTAGAATCTGAATCCGATTAATTACTAGCTTTACAACACTGGAAGAATCATTTCACCTTTGGGAGCTTCCTTTTTCTCAGTTGTAAAACTGAGGGGGTCGGGCTAGCTAATCTCTAAGGTCTTTTCCAGCTCTAAATCTTTGATTTTAAGGCTGGAAAGGTCAGGTGGAGCCCAAATGTCTTAGGCTGGTGAAGCAGGACAACTTGACGGATGTTCCTGCAATAAGAAACCACTCTATTTCTTAAGACAATATTTTACTGCCCATTAGAAGTTATGGCCTTGAGTTTAGCCACATTAAAAAAAAATCCTTTTCTTAAAGAAAAATGGACCCGCTAGTTAAGGGATACTTTATCTCATTCTTACATATCCAAAAGTGTTAGCTAGCTAGGTAAGACTTATCTCTTTTTCTGAGGGGCAGAACATTCAGGCTCTTTTAAATCAGAAATGAAATATACACAATTTAGTGCCCCATCGCTTCAGAAAAGCAGCTCTGAGCTTGCATAGCCAGAGTTCAATCTTGGAGGCTGCTCCATCATTGTAACTATATATGGCTCATGTTTGCCCCTATCCAGATGCTTCTCTGAGAATATCAGACTCATGATCATCATAGCTCACCCCGAAGGGTATTCAATTTATTTCCTGCAAGCAATCAAGCCTACCAAAGGCATTTAAGTGCAAAGCAAATTTATTATAAGGCCTGTTAAAAACAGAAAGGAACTTATCTCCAAGTACAGTTATTAAGGGAATAGGCATTGCCCACTTTCCAATTAATACTGTTTTCTTCCTCTTTCCCCAGAGGTTCAGTCTCAGTCCCCCTAAAGTAGGGGACATTTCAGTAACCTGCCTGGCCTGTTGCTGCTAGTCCCAGGGCCAGACAGGTCAGTGCCAGATGTCTTCTTTCTTCTCTCCAGGGTATGCACTAACCTTGCTTGGGCATCCACTGCCTTTGTCCTGACTTCAGGTCACTGCCATCCCCACCACCACCATCATATCTGTGTTTGGCCCTGCTGCTTCTGGCTTGCCTCAGGCATCTGTGCTGCTCACCAGCAGCTGCTGAGGCTGCCACCTGTTCCACTCGCACCTGCTCACTTTTCTAATTGCTATAATCACCTGGAAGCTATCCTGTCTACCTCACATTGTGGATCCCAGGAGTGCCTACTTATTTCTCTTTTGTGCCTATGGCTCAGGAACATGGCATTATGGGAGAGCAAGTCCTCACCTATCTGCTCACGGTTCCTTCTTCTTCTGATTCCTTCCTTTTGCAATTATGGAGAGATCACCTCTGCTTGCTGCTGCCACTTAAATTCCGAGGTTCTCTCACACATGCAGGCTACAACCTGGAGAAAAGAGTGCTCACTAGGGAAAGTTTACCTTTCTTAGAATCTCTTCAAAGCTGAGCTTGAGATAAAGAGAGATAACATGGGACCAAGAAAAGGGAGTCAAGCTGGCTGCCCAGTGCTGGCTAAGATGCCTCAAGAGAGAGGGGCAACTTTAAACAAGAGGCCCCATGTTCAGGGAAAGAATTGAGAAGCAATAGGCTGGGCAGCCCAAAGGAGGCTCACTTCAACTTGTAGAAGTCAAAACAATCTAATAAGTCCCAAATAGCTAGAGGCTATTTTGACATGCATACAACTAGAGCAAATTTGGGCATACTTCCCATACTTCCTGCTACTGGTGAGAAGATTTCAAAGACTGAAGATAAGAAACACCCCCTCTCCACCCTCCACTCAAGCAACCCACCTACCTCTTCCCCTGGATCCTGTAAAAACTCATCCATCTTCCACCCAGACAAGGGAACACTTTCCTAGAGTATCCAATAGAGGGTGAGGTTTTGTCCCCCAAGCCAAGTATTTGACATTTATTTAGCATCCATTATGTATAAGGGACATTGAGCTGTGTGCTGGGAATACAAAGACAAAACAAAAAACAGTCCCTGCCCTCAAGGAACTTACAGTCTTCCTGAGGTTAGTAACCACGTGTATACAGATAAGTATATGATAATTTTCAGAGGCTGGGAATCAGAAAAGACTTCCTTGGAAAAAGTAGATGTTATAAAAACAAAAGATACAATAAAAAAGATTGTTGGCCCCCTTCTCCCATTGGTGACTGGGATTCAAACTTTGGTTCTGTCACTTAATATTTGGGTGACCTGTAGCCAAATTTTTTATTTCATTCATTTATTAGTTTTAGAAAGAAATTTATTTGGTGGGGGAGGAAAGCCAGAATAGTCAAGTCTTTAGCTTCTCATCCTCTTACCTGTTAAATGAGACACCTTCTCAGCAGTTGTCCTGACCTTTGTCTTGCCACTGGACTCCAGTGACTCTGGAGGAGAGGGTGAGGCTGATGATTTTGCACAGCTCTGCTTCCCTTAAATCCAATGCATTTTCAGGGCAAGACATCACCCTCCCGATGTCATTGGTCCTCTTCGAGTACAAAGGATGAACGATAATTCTCTTGGAGGCTCCACTGTGCGCAGGGGCCCAAGCTGGCCAAACTTCATTCTCCTTCCGGATGTGCTTCTGATATCCTGGACAACAATATTATCTTCTTGTACCGAATACCTTCTCCAGTCCCCAAAGCATCTTCCAGCTCCCTTCTTTACGAGCCATCTCCCATTAGATTGTAAGCTCCTCAAGAGAAAGGGACTGCCTTTTCTTTTTGTTTGTATTTGCACCCCCAAACTACTGGCAAGGATGACACTGGCCTCCTTGCTTTTCCTTATATGCGACACTCCATATTCCAACTCAGGGCATCTTCACTGGCTGTTGCCCATACCTGGAATTCTCTCCCTCATCATCTCTACCTCCTAGCTTCCCTGGCTTCCTTCAGGTCTTGGCTAATGTCTCACCTTCTGCAAGAAGCCTTCACCAATTTTCTTTAATCTTAGAGTCTTCTCTCTGACACTACCTCGATTTATCTTGTCTATATCTTGTTTGTACAAAGTTGTTTGTATGTCGTCTCTGCTATTAGACTATGGACTTCTTGAGGGCAGAGACTGATTTTTGCCTTTCTTTGCATCCCCAGTGTTTCCAATAGTACCTGGCACAGAGTAGGTACTTCACAAATACTTGTTACTTGACAAAGAGAAGAAACCATCAATATTGTAGGAGCTTTGCAAGAACAGGCACACTAGTATATTATGGATAGAACTGTGAATTGGTCAAGTATGCTGGGAAACAGTTTGGAATGATTCAAAAGAAGCTACTGAACAGTTCATGCCCTTTCCATCAACCAACAAGCATTTGCTAAACATCTACCACATGCTAGATGCTGTGTTCAACGCTGGGGATATGATGACAAGAGTAAGGAAGTCCATACCCCCTCAAACAAAGCATTCTGTTGGGGGAAAATAGATTGTTCATATACAGATGTACACTAAAGAAATACAAGGGCATTTTTTGGAGGGGCTGTGGGGGATAGGAGTTTTGAGTTCAGAAAGGCTTCCTGTAGAAAGTAGCGTCCGAGTTGAGTCTTAAAGGAAAACTGCAGGGTGTCCCTAAAGTCTGCACACAGGAAATCTCACTAAAATTCAGTTTCACTGTGTGGTTCAGCGACTTCTTTTTCTGGGGTATGCTAAAGGAGAAGGTGTACTCAACAAAAATCACAGATGCAACACACTTGATTGAGCACATAAAGAGCAAATGTGCTAAAATTGACAGCAATGTGGAGTTATTGCATTGAGTTCACGTGAATCACATAAGTCTTGCAAAGAGCATCAACCTTTGCATCACAAATGATGGAAATCATATTGAAGATGTAATTTGTTAATATTCCAATTAAATAAAATGTTGTTGAAAATTGCATTCATCTTATTTCTTGAAAATATGCATTTTTGCCTATGTGTCCATGTGTTGGGAAGCAAAATGGGCTCTTAGCACTTAGTTCACCCAAGTGCCCTTGAAGAGTTTGACTTTTGTTTGCTTTGAGTAATTCAGTGTATTTCACTGAGTCTTACTAGGTGCTAAGTCCCAGGCCCAAACCCCTATTAGGTGTAGAACCTATGTGGGTGTGGATTGGTGACTAGGGTGGAGCCCAAGGTGGGGCTGGCTAAGGGGAGGTTCTAACTCCAGAGCCATGCCCTCTTGAGTCTTATTAGGTGCTAAGCCCAGGCCCAAACCCCTATTAGGTGCTAAGCCTATGTGGGTATGAAGCTCCCAGGGTACCAAGGGGTGGTGCTAACTCAAGAGCCAATCATAGCAGCCTAAGTTCTGGTCATTTAGATGATGTTTGATGATGTCTGAAACCCTATAAGAAGAGAAGACAGAGCCATTTGTGCAAGGCTCTCACTCTTGGTGGCATTTGGAGACTCCTGGGCAGCTGTAGCTAAGAAGCCCTCCAGCTCGTAAACCAGATGTTGAGACTTTGTTAAACTCTGGTAACTATGTATTGGGATTTGAATCAGACAAAGTCTGTCTGTTGATGTTTGTACTTTGTAATTTGCTCCGAAGTTCAGTGTGCTGGTCTTTTCCCCTGAACTAAGTGAATGATATTTGTATGCTGAATTAAAGTAAGCTTGTCAACCTCTTAACGTAGCTTTCCTTAGTTAAGCAGATCAAAAGAACCTGTGCTTTTGCAGCATGTTGGCAGCTTTCTGGGTGCTGGTTGTGTTGGTCTTTCACCCTTACAACAGCTGCTACCTGGATTGTTGAAACAGGCCAGACTTTGGGAACATCCTGTAGAGATTCTATATGTTTTCTGGGCATATACTCCAAGGTTATAGACTTTTTTTTAAGTAAAAGTGTCCTGCAGTTTCTATATAAGATGTTCCACCCATGCCTTTGCACAAATGGTTCCTGATGTCTGAAATGCCATGTAAATACCATGTAAGTACACCATATAAAATGACCTGTACTTAAATTAGAGGAGCACGGAATATTTTATCTGTCAGATTTATGGGTAAGGGAAGAATTTATAACAAAGTGAGAAAGAGAGCATTGTGGGATATAAAATGGATAATTTTGATTATATCAAATTTAAAAGTATTTGCATAAACAAGACCAAAGAAGCCAAAATTAGAAGGAAAGCAGGAAATTGGGGGGGAAATTATGGCAAGTCTAATAAAGGCCTCATTTTTATATGTATAGAAAACGGAGTCAAATTTATAAGAGTATGAGTCATTTCCCCAATAGATAAATGATCAAAGGATATGCATAGGCAATTTTTTGATGAAGAAATCAAGACTATCTATAGTCCTATGAAAAAATGCCCTAAATCACTATTGTTTAGAGGAATGCAAATTAAAATAACTCTTAGGTACCACATTATACCTAACAGCCTGGCTACTATGACAAAAGAGAAAAATGACAAATATTGGAGGGGATATGGAAAAATAAGGCCACTAATACACTGTTGGTGTAGTAGTGAAGTAATCCAACCATTCTGGAGAGAAATTTGGAACTAGGGCCCAAGAGCTATAAAACTGTTCATACCCTTTGACCCAGCAATGCCTTCACTAGGTCTCTAAGCCAAAGAGATCAAAAAAAAGGAAAAAGACCTATATGTAAAAATATATTTATAGCAGCTCTTTTTCTAGTGGTAAAGAATTGGAAATTGAGGGGATGCCCATCAATTGGGGAATGGCTAAACAAGTCGTGGTATATGGTTTCGAAGGAATACTATTGTGCTATCAGAAATCACTAACAGGATACTTTCAGAAAAACCTGGGAAGACTTACATGAACGTTCGCAAAATGAAATGAGCAGAACCAGGAAAACATCGTACACATTAATAGCAATATTATATGATGATCAAACTGTGAATGGCTTCGCTATTTTCAGTGATACAATGATCCAAGACAATTCTAAAGGACTCATGATGAAAAATGCTATCCATCTCAAAAGAAAGAACTGATGAATGCAGATTGAAGCATACTTCTTTTTACTTTATTATTTTTTATTTTGTTTTTTGGTCTGCATTTTCTTTTGCAACATAACTAATATGAAAATATTTCGCACGAATTTACATTTATGATCTATATTAAATTGTTGCCTTCTCGAGAAGGGGGAGGCAATGGAGGAAGGGAAAGAAGGTGGAACTGAAAATATTTTTTAAAAGCATGAATATTAAAATGTTTGTTTACATGTAATTGAGAAAAAAATAAAAGTTAAAATTAAATGCAAAAAAAAAAATGACCTGGACTATTTACTAACTAGGTATGTAATTATAAGCAAGTCACAACTTTTCTGGGCTTCAATTTTTTTCATCTTCTTTACTTCATAGAGTAACTTGATTCTTTCAAAGCCCAGTTCAGGTGCCCCTTCCTATACTAGGTCATTCCATCTTCTCCATTTTGTTAGTATTCCCTCTTTCTTGAAATTATTTGGTGACATTTTGCATGTTCTTTGTATTAAACTACTTGTGCACAAGGTATATCCACCACTTCCTTGTTATCTCTTCCCACCCCACCAGATAATGCAAACTCCTCGAGAGCAAGGAACGGCTCTTTCTTTTCAATTTTTTGTATTCTTGGTGCCTACCTAGCATAGTGCCTCAAAGTCTTTAGCCTTGCTCTTTCTTCCAGGCTCATCGAAGTCCAGTGGCAGGACAAAAGTCAAAATGATTGGCAATGGCCTGGGATGTAGTGGACAACCTTGGCGTCTTCGATGTCTGACCAAGCTCTAAGCTCTCCACAATGCCTGCTCTGGCCACTTTCGTGGTGATTGGAATAAATCATTCTCATTCACCTATTCTTCTGGGAGAAGTCTTCACATGCTTGGGGTAGACATCCCCCCCTACCTCACCAACAGGTTTGAGGCCTATTGGTAACCCTCAACCTGGTTTAGCCCATCTACCAAGAAAGTTTTACCAGAGAGTGGCTACTGTGCATGCTACAGCTTCTTGGAGATGAGAAGTGGATGAAGGCAGACACCTGAAAAGGGCTTGAAAGCCCTCATACCAGAGACATTAGGGACCAGAGGTCCTTCCTGAACACCCTATACAACCCCATTAACTTCTACTGAGTTATATGTGTCATATGAAACCTCAAGCATCATATTTGAGGATTTTCTCCAGAGATGTTAGAAGTGGAAGGGTTTTTTTTTTAATCAACAGGTATTAAATTAAACTACTGAATTGAGAATGCCCAGTGTGCCCTCAAAGATCCAAAGACAAAATTAACTTGGGAATTCAGTGCCACAAGGCACTTATTCAGTAGAACAGCTCAAAGAAAGAGATTCAGCATTTACATGTATAAATGTTAAAAACAAATCCAGTTTCTTGCTGGAGGACATGACCTAGTCACCAGACAGGATCAGGAGGAAATGTCAACCCCACCCTAGCAGAAACAATTTCACAACTGGCCAAGTGCATCTTTCTCTTCTGTTGAATTATTGAGCAGAGATTGCTATTGCAGCATGAATGCCAGAGGGGATAAATTGATATTTTTCTCTCATTTAGCAGTTCCTCTTTCCCCACTAGGCTGTCCTATTTATTAATGCTGAGCACTTTCTCTGTATTTTTTATCTAAGATCTCAAATGTATAATGAACAAAATATGGATTTCTTTTTTACATTCTGATTTTTTAAAAATAAGTGTGAAAAAATCTGAATGGTTAAGATAGTTAACACCATTCCTAACATTTCTGAATGTCTACAATCAGTGCCTTCCTTTCTCCCCACTCTCTTCCTATTTCTCTGCCATCTGGCTTCCAAATTCATCATTTAACCAAAACTACTTTCTCCAAAGTTAGCAATGATCTCTTAATTGACAAGTGTAACTGTCTTTCCTCAATGCTCATCCCTCTTGACCTCTCTTGTATCCTTTGACCCTGTGGATCAGCCTCTACTCCTTAATAGTCTCTTCTGAGTTTTTATGACACTGTCCTCTCCTGGTTTCCCTACCTGACTGATTAATCTGTCTTCCTTGCTGGATCTTCATCCAGGTTGTGCCCACTAAAGTGGATATCCCCCAAGGCTCTGCTGGGCCTCTCATCTTTTCTCCCCTATGCTATTTTGCTTGGTGATCTTGTCAGCTTCCAGGGATTCAATGGGTATCTCTATTCTGTTGATTCTCAGATCTCTTTGTTCAGACCTATCCCTCTCTGGACCTTTCATCTCACATCTCCAACTGCCTATTGTGCATCTCAAACTGGATGTCTTATAAACATCTTAACCTCAAGGTATCTAAAACAGAACTTATTATCTTTCTTTTTCTTTTTAGTTTTTATTGATGTGTTTTCTTTTTATGTTATGAACATTTAAAGATTATCCCCACTTCTCCAGTAACAAAGTAAAACAATTAAACGAAACAATAGTGACCTCATCTGAAATTCCCTGCAACCTTCCACATCTGTAACAATCCCCTCTATTAAAAAAAAAAAATTATTGTTTAAGTTAACAGAAATCTATTTTCTCTCCTTCCTACTCCCACTCCATTGACAGTAAGAAAAGATAAATTACTTATAGCAAATATACAAACAAAACAAATTCTTTCAAAGATAGTATACCAAACATTTATATGTATGTATGTATGTATGTATCTATCTATGTCTAATTCTGCACCTCAAATGTTACCTCTTTGTCAGGAGGTGAATAGTACATTTCAGCATCATTCCTCCGGAATTATAGATGGTCATTGTATTGACATTGTACTGACCATATATTGTATTGAATTCTTAATAGCTCTTATAGCTCCAAAGAATTAGTGTTTGTGTTGTTTTTATATAAATTGTTCTCCAAGAACATTTCATTCTTCATGAGTATATAAAAGTCTTCAAATTTGTTCATTTTTATTATGTCGATGTCATGGTATAAACTGTTCTTCACTCTATATTGATTCATATAAGTCCATGTCTCTTTCAAATAATCTATTTCCTCATTTCTTATAACAATAGCACTCTATCATATTCATGAACCACAACTTATCTAGTAATTCCAAAACTGATGGACATTTTAAAAAATTTCAGTTTTTGCCACCACAAAATGAGCTGTTCAAATTTTTTTGGACCTATAGGATCTTTTCTCCTTTGATCCCTCTTGGGTATAAGATTAGGGGTCATTTTCAGGAAGTCTGGGGGTAGATTCTAGCCTGTCTGGAGCCAGGAAGGGTAGAGCTTGGCACCACCTCTGACTGAGGCTTTTCAGGTGTTCCATGGGTAGTGAGAAGCCTGAGGGAAAGAGAGGAGAATCAGCAACAGCTCTTGTAGGAGGTGGTGTTTGAGCTGAGGTTTGACAGAAGTTAGACTTTGACTAGAGATTTACTAAGCACTTAGTATGTGATAAGTGCTGTGATACACCGTAATACGTGTTGGGAATACAAATACAAGTTAAAAAAAAAGACAATCCCTCCTTATTGCAATTGCCCACTGGTTGGTCTCTTCCTGTTCTAGGTCATCCTCCACTCACGTGCCAAATTGGTCTTCCCTAATGCACAAGTATGTCACACATATAATAACCCTACTTGGTCAACTCCAGTGATTTCCCATTACCTCTAAAATCAAATATAAAACCCTCTGTTTTTGAAAGTCCTTCATAACCTGGTCTCTTCCTAGCTTTCTAGTCTCCTTTTACCTTACTCCAATCTCTCACATACTGTGTTTTCCAGTGACTCTGCTGTCCTTGCTGCTGATGGCATAAGCCATTCCTTCTCCCAGCTCTAGGCATTTTCACTGGCTGTCCTTCATGCATGGAATTCTCTCCTTCCTCATCTCCACCTCCTGGCTTTCCTCACTTCCTTCAAGCCTCCACTAATGTCTCACTTCCTTTTTACAAGAAGCCTTTCCCAATCCTCCTTAATCTTAGTACCATCCTTTTGAGATTCTCTCCAATTTATCCATTCCATATCTGGTTTGTACATTGTTGTTTGGATGTCTTCTCCTCCTTTGGAATATGAGCTCTTTGAGAACACAGACAGTTCTTTACTTTCCTTTGTATTTCCAGAACTTAGCACAGTGACTGGCATACCTTAGGAGCTTAATAATTGCTTGTTGACTTAAGTACGACAGATTAAAAGGCTCTGGAATGAGAAATGGTATGCTCTGAGCCATGTGAGGGAGAGTAACAGAGTAACAGAGACCTTGCGCAAATGGTACAGTAGAGAGACCACTAACTCTGGAGATAGAAAACCTGAGTTCAGATCCTATCTCTGATGCTCAAGATAGTTTCATTCTTTGTATTTGTAACCACAGTGCCTGGCACATCTTAATAAATGCTTATTGATTATTATTCATGTGACCTTGGGTGAGTCATTGAAACTTTTTAGTTTGGAAAACTCAGTTTTCTCATCTGTAAAATGAAGAGATTGCAATAGATGGACCTCCAAAGTCATTTTTAGTTCTGTGATCCTGTAAATTCAGTGTCCCTGTGCCTTAGTCCACCGCAGCCTAACTTGTCACTAGTGATCTCTTCTTTTCAGGACTGTTGGAAGACCATGTCTCCTCTTCATCAATCATGCGTCAGCTACAAATGCAATGACTAACAGGCAGAATGCAGACAGCTGAGCTGCCAGAAAGTGACTTACCAATGCTAGTTGCTTTAACAATAGTTTAAAATAAATCTAAAATAATAGGAACAGTAATTCGTTTCTTTCTTTAGTCTTTCATGGGCACATTAATATGGATGCGGCAAGCAAGTTCCAAGTCTTGAATTGTGCTCATTAAGTCACAGCTGGCTGGGAATACTTGTCAATCTGATTCTTTGATTTCCCTGAGCCTACTTTATAATAAAATTAAAATATGCTTCTCCTCTCCTCCATAAGAAGAGCTTCTTTGCACTCTGGGGAAGAGGTACTACGCTCTGATGATGCTATTTTCTAGAAAGAAATGCATGTCTAATTTCTGTAATTAAAACATTTAATTTGGTGATTACCCCACAGGAAAAAAAATCCCTTGAATTAACCCTGGTTGGGAAGATTCCATCCAGCTGTTTTAGCATGGGTTTTCCCCCTTCCTTTCCCTTCCCTTGGGCACAAATGGTTTTCATTGAGGACATTAGTCCTTCCACCTGCTATGCGATGTCACCTGCTGGTCATCTGCCACCATGTCCTTGAATGGATGTGATACTGGATAAGTAATTTTTGGTAAGGCTCAATTTTCTTAACTGAAATTCAGGTCTTGATTTCAGGGACTCAAGCTTTCATTTTAACAGCATGTAAAACGCAAGGAAAAACTGCTAATAAAGGAGTCCGGGAAGGGGGGCAGACAACACCCCTAAAACAGATGCCGAATTTTCTTTTTTTAACTAAATTTTGGTTAGACTTGATAGTGAGAGGCAGCTCTAGCAGCATTTGTAATGGAAAGATCCTGAATCAGTTCAAGTGACTGACCCTGGACCTTTGATTGGATGCAGATGAGCTCATTCTCTACCCAGGGAAATTCACCTGGGCATTCCCCTCGTTAAGTTGGGAAATGACAGACCCAAAAAACGATGTGTAATTATACTCTCCAAGAAGCAGCTAATTAATTCCCCCTTCCCCCACACCTCATCTCAGCCTCCACATCCCTAAGTGACAAAGGATGTTGCCTAGACAGCTGCCATCTCCAGAGCGGAGGGGCTAGGCATCCTGAAGAAGATGGTGATGCTGAGCTGCCCCCGTGGCTGATCATTAGCCCTGCAGGCTTGCTTGGCCCGGGTTCTGATTTAAATGGATTGCGGGAGAGTCTCAGGCTCCCGGGCAGGGTGCCTGTCACAACTGCTCAGCTCACTGGATCGTTTGGCATCTGAATTAAAACTACAATAAAGTTGAGCTAAGGGAAAGAAGAATAAGAATAAACAAAAAAATCCCACACCAGAAGGCAGGGGAAGCTGTGAGGTATCTCAATGCCTGTGGAGAATAACAAAAACCATATTAATAAGGGACAGTCAACCAGGGCGGAGGAAAAAGGGATGGACCCTTTTGATAAGGGTTGCATGATTTCTGTTTGTCTTCTTTCCATATTAAGCACAAGAAACCCGTGGAATCAATGGTAGGCAGAGATACAGAAGCTTCCATCTAGTATGCGGGTTGCTTTCTGAAAAGGGGAGGAGGGGGAAGGGAGAGGATGGTATTTCTAGATCTACGTGAAGAATCCTCTGAGAATCTGAGCTCTTCACTTTCCCCTGGAGGCTTCCCCAAATGAGTCTGACAAGGAGCCCAGTTTCCATCGAAAACTGCCTCTACAAAACTGGAATTGCTGAACTCGGTGGGGCCATTTATGTTAAGTGTCACAGTCGAAGATTATCGGGGGGCTGCACTAGGTGTGTGTGTGTCTCACGCCTGGTTTTGTTGGTGGTGCTACCGATGCTCAGCCATCCAGTTTCGACCTCTATGAAGACACCCCAAAAAGCAAAAACGAGACAAAGCCCAACCCCAGAGGATCTAGGAAAATGTCATTTAGAGAGAGCGGATGTGGGAGTTCAAGAGCGGGGAAATCCTTTAGAATTATATGACTAATACCTCAGCAAAAACAAAGCGTTCTGCCACAAAGGAGATGAAGACATTGCCTTCAGCACTGGTACGCAGAGCCGCTGATACGTCAAGCCCCACATCAGCCGGAGGAGGCAGGCAGAGAGAGCACAGCTTTAAAGCCTGCTGTCTCACCAGGAATAGCTGGTGGTTGGGAGGGTGAGAGTGGGGAGTGGGTGCCCGGTGGGAGGAGGGCTGGAGGAAAATGGTAAATATTCAATTAATCATTCAGATTTGTGTCAAAGGAACCATGTTGCTCAGTTATGAATTTCAAAAACTAGTAAAAAAAATTCTCTAGGAGAGAGACAGGAGCCGATGATTGGTATAAATAGAGGGTAGATTTTCCTGGAGAAGGTTAAAATGGAGTAGGTAAACAATGTGATAAAACTCAGAGGGTGACTGAGGGTGACCTTATTTGCATAAGTGAAGAAACGGTGTGGGGAATCCAGAAATAGCAGGCGTTAGCCTTGATCTGAAATTGTCACCCCTCAAAAGGAGGCTGGCATTAAAGTCGGGCATGCCGGAAACCAGAATTGACACCTCCACTGGGGTTTGTGTTTTGTGCCATCCCTCTGCTCCAAGCATGCTTTTAATATTGACAAGCAGACATTGGAAGGGAGGGCAAGGGGAAGCCCATGGACCCATGGACACTAGATGGTCCCCCTTCTTTACTCCCTTCTAATTCTCAGGATGCAAGAGATGGACTTAGGGTGGGGAGTTGGAAGGATTGAGCAATCCAATCAATCAGCAAGTGTTTATTAAGGGCCCTCTATTCATCCTGTAGGAGCAGCTAAGTGACTCAGTGGATAGAGCAGTAGGCCTGGAATCAGGAAGATCTGAGTTCTAAACTGTCCTAAAACTCTATCTATGTGACCTTGGACAAGTCACTTAACCTCTGCCACTGGAGAAAGAAATGGCAAACCATTCCAGTATGTTTGCTAAGAAAAAATCATGTACAGAGGTCCACAGGGTCCTGAGGAGTTGGATAAGACTGAACAACATTCATCCTGCACTCGATGTGCCAGATTCTGCAGATAGCAAGACATGAAGGAAATAGACCCTGCCTTCAAGGAGCTTATATTCTATAGGGGAACTGACATTCCCATACACAGGACTATACAAGAGAAACAAAAAATAATTTGAGTGGAGAGGTCCTGGTGGCTAGGGGAATAAATGGATGAATGAAAAAGCATTTATTAAGCACCTATTATGTACCAAGCACTATATACCAAACTATGTTAACGGTTGGAAATAAAAAGACAAAAAGACAGTCCCTTTGTATGTCAAGGAACCCACACTCTAATTGAGGGAGACAGCATATACGATTAGCTTCAGCTTTAGGGCACATGGCAATGCCAAAGGAGTCTGGAAGGGACTAGTCCACTACTATTGAGAAGGGTACAAGAATTCTGGGTTTCCTCTGCCAGAGGTAGGAATGGGAAATCAGTGTCTGGTCAAGAGCAGAAATGGGAAGGGGGCATTGGCAGGAAGGTTGGGGGTGCGATCTGAGTAGCTTGGAGCAGGAAAAGGGAGGGCTTGGCACCAGCTCTGAGTGGGGCTTTCCAGGGGCCATGTGAGCAACGGATGGCCTGAAGGGAGAGGTGGGGGAAAATTTCAGGACCAGATTCTTATAAGAGGTGGTGTTTGAGCTAACGTTCAACAGAAGATGGGGGTTCTAGAAGGAGGAGATGAGGGGGAAGTTCATTCTAGGCCTGAGGGACAACCTGTGCTAAGTTATGGATAGAGAAAGTGACATAACATGTGCAGAGGTCAACAAGAGGGCCAATTTGGCTGGAAGGAGTCTATGAAGGGGGACAATGTTTAATAAGCTTAGAAGGACAGGTTGAAGCCAGGTTGTAAAGGGCTTTAAAATTCCAAACAGATGAGTTTTTATTTGATCCTAAAGGTAATAGGGAGCCACTGGAGTTTATTGAGCATTACATATACCTGCAATTACTGTCATCATCACAGAAGGGGAAATTTACACTTCAGTTAATTTCAAGAAGCATTTATTAAGTAACTACTATACATAAGAACACAAGGCACCATGTCAGGCAATGGCCCCAAGCACCTTACAATCTCTTGAATTCTGTTGACCCAGTGGTGACTTTGGGATTATCATTACCCTGGCCTTTTAGGGAGAAAAGATAGATTTATTTTTATTTTTTTTTATCCGAGTGAAACTTAGATTTGGAATTACCAACATCAGAGTTGTTGCACTCTGGACCCACAGGCACTGCCAAAGTATCCCTATTCTTTTGTAATGAAGGAATCCTGAAAAGTGGGTTCTTCTGCTAGCCCTCTATTGTGCTTCGCTTCAGGGACTCAACCCGACCATTACCTCAGCCACTGGCTAAAATATTGCTTGTATTTGCCTAGGTAAAGGTGAAAAGGAACTGTCACCCACACTCCTACCAGAGCTCTGACTGCGTTCTCTTTTATTTCATCCATCCAGTGTTTACTGAGAACCCACAGTGCGCATAGCCCTGTGCTGGGGGCAAGGTAGGGAGGGGTAGGATTTCTAGTTCTAAATGAGGAATTCTTCCCCTTAAAACCTAACCTTGTCAATTTCCACAGGAGGGGAATGGGTCTGTGGTGGAGATGTGCTAGGAGCTCTGGCATAAACAGAAGTGGTAGGGATTTGTTGCTTTTAAGAAGTTAACAATCTAGTTGGGGAGTATCTCAGGCTATTTCAGCAGCTTGACGATTTCATCAGTGCCCATAGGATTGATTACCATCTCTATGTAGATGATTCCAAGAACTGTATCTGTAGCTGTGATCTCTCTCCTGGACTCCTGTCTCCACAATCTATTGCCTTTTGGATATCATAAATTGGTTACTTGGTTGGCATCTCAAACTCAACATCCAAAATAGTACTTATTATTTCCTTCCATTCCTTACCTAAATTTTCCCTAATTTTGCAACTTTCCTATTACTTTCAAGGGCATTATCATCTTTCCAGTCAATGAGGCTTGCCACCCCAAAGTTGAATCCTCACTCTCGCTTACTTCTTATATCTAATCCATTGCCAAACCTTGTCATTTCTACGTTCATAAGATCTCAGGCATACTTTATTCACACAGCCATGACCTCAGTTCAGCCCCTTATCACCTCTCGCCTGGATTCTTGTAATATCTTTTTAAGTGAAAAAATTATACTCCAATATACACCCCCCTGGAGGTGGATAACATTTTTTAATCGTGAATCCTTTGGAATTGTCTCAGATCATTGTATCGATCAGAGCAGCCAAGTCTTTCACAGTCAATCATTATGACTGTTATTACTGTGCACAATGACCTCCCAGTTCTTTTTGCTTCACTTTGCATCAGTTCATAAAGGTCTTGCCATGTTTTCCGGAACTGCCCCCCATCATTTCCCACCGTACAATAGTACTCCATTACAATCACATACCACAACTTGTTCAGCCATTCCCCAATCAATGCACATTTTCTCAATTTCCAATTATTTGCCATCACAAAAAGAGGTGCTATAAATTTGTACATAGAAGTCATTCCTCATCTCTTTGGGATACAGACCTTGTAGTGGTATTTGCAATATCCTTCTGACTGTTCTCCCCACCTCAAGTCCTTCACTTACTTCAATCCACCCTCCCCTCAGCTGGCAAGGGGATTATTGTAAACATAGGTCTCATATGTTGTACCCCACCATCTATGAGCTCCAGTGACTCCCTATTGCCCCCAGGATCAAATGCAAACTCCTATATTTGGCATTGTTAAGCTATTGTTTGTTTGCCTTTCTTTGAATTCCTAGTTCTTGGCATAATGTCTGGCACATAGTAAGAACTTAATAAATATTTTTAAACTCTGTGCTTTGGCTCCTTTCCAGACTTCTTATACTATTTTTCCTTCATGAACTCTATGATTCAGCTACACTGGCCTACTTGCAGTTCCTTGTAAAAAATATTCCATCTCTCATCTCTGTGCTTTTGACCTGGCTGTTCTCCACCCTTGGAACATTCTGTCCCCTCGCCTCTACCTTTTAGTTTCTCTCACTTCCTTTAAGACTCACCTCAATTCCCACCTATTCCAGCAGGACTTTCCAGGTCCCCCCAAGCTGCTAATGCCTTCCCCTTTCAGAGTACTTTCCATCTGCCCTGTATATATCTTGTATTTTCATAGATAGTTGCATGACATCTCCTCTATTAGGAGGTAAGCTCCTTGGGGCAAGATTCAGAAAGGTCAGTAACTGCTTAAAGCAATAAGGCCTTCATTTAGACATGCTTTAATTCATATCAGGGAAGATCTGAGACCTAAAATGAAAAATCTAGGAATAGTGGGATAGGATAATAGGGGCATGGGAAGATTCAGGGTAAATCACCAGAGGGGAAATCCTCAGGATCTGTAACCATTCTTCAGAAAGATTGCCTCTGAATTTGACAAATCCTGTTTTGTTTTGGTTTTTCTGGGCTTTCTATTTCTCTTTCTTATTGCTATGTAGGATGCTTGGATCCCTCATAGCTTTCATCTGTTGGCAATTTGAGAAGGAAGCTAAAGGTGATGAATTTTAAAGGGAGTGGACACAGGTTTTTGCTCAAGTGTGTGGCACTGGCTTCCCAACTCTGATGTCACAGGCAGGGAGACATTAAGTATTGGTTAAAGGAGGTCCTGGTTGTATAAGTCTGTGGCATGGAAATTTTCAGAAATGGACAGCCTGGAGATGTTAGTCAGAAGGAATGGGAAGTTCTAGAGCAGAAAGAGCCACTGAAGGAGAACTTTATGGGTGTCAAAGAGGCCCAAAAAGACAAAGAAGTTTTTGGAACTACCATGGAAGACAAGCTATATTCATTGCATGTATATATTCAGATATATACATACATCTACACACATATTTATATATACACAAATATACATAAATATACACATACACATATATACTCACTAATGAAAGTAGCACGATATGGTAGAATGAGTACTGGATTCAGAGCTAGAAGATGTGGATTTGAATCCAAGTTTTGTTAGTTGGTACCCATATGACTTTGGTCAAGTATCTTTACTTCTCCTGGCCTTGGTTCTTCATCTGTAAAAGATGGAGGCTTGATGATATTACCTCTAAGGTACCTTTCAGTTCTGAATCTATGATCCTTCGAGGTACATTTGGTGCCAAAATGGGTGATCCTATGGGAATTTAGAGGTGAGAGAGGTCATTGCAGAGCTGTAGGTGGTAGGACTTGGGCTAATCCTTGAAACATCATAGGATTTAGCACCACTAGGATCTAGTTCATCTAGTTTAGTCCCCTTCCTTTGCAGATGAGAAAACTGAGTCCCAGAGATGTTGTGACTTACCCAAGGTCACTTATTGTTACCAGATGGTAGTGTAATGTAGATAGACTCTCTTTAAGGATGCAGCATGACTCACGTGACCTACTATCATAGTTGCCCAAACTCCCTCTCTCTGTGGTCATAGCTAAACTTTCCAAGAGATTTCATGCTCCTGCTGATTACAGAATGTGACACTGGTTAAGGGAGGGTCAAGTTCCATTTTGAAAATTTCATCATAATACCCAGAAACCTATGCATATTCAATGTTTGGGCCAGTCCAGGTTACAACTGTGACATGTAAAAGCTCAAGAGACATAATTTCTGCGTCATTTTATCGATTACAGCTAGTCAATAATTAGTAAAAGGATAGTCATTTGGCCATCTCTTATGAACTAAGACCCCTCATAGGGACTTCTTGATACTTATATGTCCTTGGAAGAGTGGAAGGTGGGCCTGTTCTAATGAAGGTCTGGGGGTATGGATTTGATTATGTCACTCTTACTTATCTCTACTCAGACCACCCCTAGCCTCAGACAATCTAGACAAAGGATTTACCCTTTTCCCACCTCCACCACCCAAACCTCAGTAGAATACAATAGGTTTCCCCAGTTGGATGGGGTTTGGACATGCTTTAATTTAATTTAATTAATGAGAAAGTTAATCCAATCTCATTATCATTAATGTCCTTCATATATTGGCTGAATAATCTACAAAGGACTGATTTCTGAATGAGGAAATAGGGGAAAAACCTTAGTCCTAATTCAATAATTGGTTACTAATATGAGAGAAATAATCATTTCTCTCAATTCAAAGTGGAAATTTTGGGGGAAACAGGGGAAACAGTCCTACATCTCCCTCCTTTCATCTGCCTTCTTCCCTCACAAACTGGAACTTCTTTATGCCACTACCTCCCACATCCATTTCAAGAAGAAAACTGGACCCTGGGGAGTCTAGTTCCCTGAAATCCACCGAAATAATAAAGCCAGGCTGAATTGGACCCAGTGGCCTGTGGGAGTAATAGCACCTCACTCAAATACTCAAATGCCCAAATGGTGATGAGTAACTAGAGAAACCACCCTCTATTTTACAATCACTGCCGCAAGCGCCAGCCACCTCCACAGTTGAAAAGACTTTGAAAGATGGAAGATTACAACTAAAGAAAGTTGATACTTGACTTGAACAAGAAAGGCAGAAAGAGTCAAAGAAAACCTCAAATAGCACTTTAAACAAAAAAGGTAAATTCTAAAAAAAATAATAATACTTAGGCTAGAACTCGGAATGCCAAAGCAATAGTTCTGCTGTGGATACATATAGGATCACAGGTTTAGAGCTAGAAGGGACCTTAGAGGTTATCCAACCCCCTTATTTTATAGATGGAGAGACTGGGGTCTATCTATAGAGGTTGACCGACTTTCCCAAGGTCACTCAGGTAGTAAGAGGAAGAGGTAGAATCTGGGCTCATATCCTCTCACACCAATTCCACCTTTGGCTGATACTGATCAGAGGAACTTCCCAGGTTGTGACTCATCTGAAGTTGGGTTTTATGAAGCAGAACAGGCTTCAGTAGAGTGACTGCCCAAAACCAAGATGAGGTGGGAAAGTTATGTATTTTTCTCTCTCTTTAAAATTAAATTACATATATTTTTCAATTAACAAGTACCTATTTTCTTTCTCTCCCCTCACCCAAAACCAAACCAAACCAAACCCTGTAACAAATAGGCAAAGTCAAGCAAAACAAATTCTCACGTGGGCCATATTCAAATATATCCCAAGAATTTTGGTATGTTATCTTGGAATATCATTCTGCATGTTTATTCTATCACCTTTCTGATAGAAATTGGGTAGCATTGTTCATCGGTCCTCTGGAATTGTGGTTAACTGTGTTTGGCTACTTCTCCCCCTCACTAGGATAAGGAGAGTACTTTTTCATGGAACGATCAATTTACTATGTGCCAGGCACTGTGCTAAACCCTGGACTGCAGAAGATTAAATTTGGAGTCAGAAGATCTGAGTGTTAAACACTGAGTCATTGAGTTGATTTTTCTGATTTCCCCTTGTCTAGTTTGTTCCATTGATCTTTTCTTCTTTTTTTAAACAAATACCAGATGATTTTGATGACTGTTACTTTATAATATAGTTTTAAGTCTAAAAGTACTATTCCCCCTTTGTCTCTACTTCTTTTTCATTATTTCCCGTGGTATTCAAGATCTTTTATTTTCTAAGTGAATTTTATTATTGAGTTCTCTAAAGTATCCTTTCGATAATTTGATTGATAATTTTGTATAACATTAAAAGTGCAAAAATAACTATGGAAGTTTTGTCATTTTATTATATTGGTACAGCCCATCCATGAGCATTTTCTATTCCTCTAGCTCTTTAAGTTGTTCTTTATCTCTTTAAGAAACAGTTGCCCAAAGGGCTATAAAAATGTTTATACCCTTTGACCCAGCAATACCACTTCTAGGGCTGTATCCCAAAGAGATCACACAAGTGGGAATAGGACCCATATGTACAAAAATATTTATAGCAGCTCTTTTTGTAGTAGCAAAGAATTGGAAATCAAGGGAATGCCCATCAATTGGGGAATGGCTGAACATGTTATGGTACATGAATGTAATGGAATACTATTGTGCTATAAGAAATGGGGAAGATACAGACTTACAATAACCTGGAAAAACCTACACAATACAATGCTGAGTGAGCAGAGCAGAACTAGGAGAACATTATACACAACCACAGATACATGGATTGTGTGATGACTAACCCTGATAGACTTGGCTCTTCTCAGCAATACAAAGTGCAAAGACAACTCCAAAGGGCTCATGATGGAGAGAGCTATCTACATCTGGAGAAAGAACTATGGAGTCTGAATGCAGATTGAGGCACATTGTTTGCTCTCCATTTTTTTTCCCTTTGTATTTTTTTTCTCTTTTGTTTTTTTGTTTTGTTTTGTTTCTTCTTTCTAAAGATTCATTCTGTTGGTCATAATTCTTCTTTACAACTTGAGTCTTGTGTAAATAAGTTCAATGTGAAGTTATATGTAGAAGATATATCGGATTCCATGCCGTCTTGGGAAGGGGGTGGGGGGAAGAAAATTTGGAACTCAAAATTATGTGGAACTGAATATTGTAAACTACAAGTAAAAAAATCTTAATTATAAAAAAAGAAACACTTTGTAATAGAAATTATACAGGTATTTGGTGTACTTTGCTAGATTGGCTCCCAAATATTTTAAATATTTTTAGATATTTGGAATGGTATTTCCATTTCATTATTGACTTTTTAATTATCATATAAAAATGCTGCTAATTTTTGAGGGTTGATTTTATAGCTTGCAACTCTCCTAAAGCTGTCAAATTTGTCAATTAGTCATTTTTTTTCTGATTCCTTAGGATTATATAAATAAAACATCATGTCATCAGCAAAAGATAGTTTTATCTCTTTTTAATTTATATTTATGTTTTATTTCTTTCTCTTCTTTTGCTAGTATTTCTAGAACTATATCAAATAATAGTGGGGGGAATGGGCATCCTTGCTTTATGTCTCTGTTTTTTTTTTTGTCAAGGCTTCTAATGCGTTCCCTTTGAATATGATGCTTGTTGTTGGTTTTAGATAGATACTTTTAATGATATTTTAAAAGGTCCCTCTATGGCTATGCTTTGAAGATTTTTTAACTAAGCATAAGTAAGTGTTGTACTTTGTCAAAGGTTTCTTCCACATTCGTTGATATAATGAGTTTTGAATGTTTTTCTTTTTAATGTGATTATGTTGACTGTTTTCTTAATGTTAAACCATCTTTGCATCCTCCTATACATCCAAATTGGTCCTGATGAATGATTTCTTAAATACTTATTGTAGTCTGAGAGGATTTAAAACTTTAAAAATTGATATTCATTAATAATATTAGTCCATCTTTCTCCTGTGCTATATCCTTCCCTGGTTTGGTATTAGGATGATATATGTTTCATGAAGTGAGTCTGGTAGAATGACTTCTTGATTTTTGAGAATAATTTGTTTGGTAGCATTGGAAATAATTTTTTTAAGTTTGATAGAATTTTCCTATGAACCCATAAGAACAAGAAGCTTTTTATTTTGGTAATTTATAGCTAGTTCTATTTTCTTTCTCTAGATTAGGTTATTTAAGATTTCTGTTTGGTCTTCTGTTAGTCTGGCTGTCTTATATATGTCTTCAAAAGAAGGCATTACACTATTACTTTTCTGTTCTCAGTTTTGATAGTATAGAACTCTGAATAGTAGGTTCTGATAATTCTTTTTATTCTGATTTTGTTGCGATTTCATCTTGTTTGCTATTTTGTTGATTTGGCTTTCTGCTCTTTTCTTTTTAATCAGATTGGCTAAAGGGTTATCGATTTTATTAGCCTCTAAATTGATCATTTCTATAGTTTTTTGTGTCTATTTTCCCTTAATCTTTTGTGCTTATTTTAGGTTTGCTTATTTGTTGACTTCCAAATTTTAAGAAAAATGGATATTCAATCCATTAATCCTCTCCTTTCCACTTTGTTATACATATTTGTATGGTTATAATTTTCTTCTGAGGGATACTTTAGCTACCTCACAAAAATGTTGATCCTTTTTGTTATTATAATTTTCTTTCACACAATTACTAATTTTTTTATTTGTTCTTTGACTTACTTATTATTTAGGATTTCATTGTTAGGTCTCCATTTGGGTCTGTGTGTTTTGTTTATACTCCCTAACCTGTTTACTATTTTTACTGTGTTACAACCTGGAAAGGATGTATTGATTATTTTTGCCTTTTAACAATTGCTTGCAATGTCTATGTGACCTAATATATAGGCATAAATCTTTTAGCTCTAGTTTCTCCAGTGATATGTCCAGTTCTGTATTTTCCTTTTTTATGTTTCTCTTAGATTTGTATGAAACTGGGGGAAAGGACACCAAAATCTCCTGCTGCTGTTATATTATTGGCTATTTCTTGCAATTCAGTTATTTTTTCCTTTATGAATTTACATTTTAAGGCATTTGGAACATGTAAGTTTACATTGATATTTGTTGTCTGTGGTTCCTTTCAGAGTTTTCTATTCAGCAGCCAAAGTGATTTTTTCCCAAAGTGCAGGTCTGACCATGTCAACCCCTACTCACTGAATGCCTATTATCTTCAGGATAAAATATAGAATTCTCTGTTTGGCATTCAAAGCCTTTCATAACTCACCCCCATCCCCATCTTCCCCTTTCCCAGTTTGCTTATGCATTTCTCCACATACTCTTTGTTTCAATCCCTGCCCCCCATATAAACTACAATTTCATGTCCCAGCTTTCTTTTCTATGCTGTTCCCATCTATGCTTCATAGCAATTAGATCCAGAGCTGGAAGGCAAGGCAGAGACCCTACTCCAACTCTTCCTCCCCCATCCCCATTTTGCAAGTAAACTAAAGGCCTGGAGTGTGAATGACTTGCTTAAGGCCACACAGGTAATGTTAGAGATGGGATTTGAACCCAGCCCTCTGTCCACTGTACCATGCTGCCTGTAAGGGTCTTTTCACTTCTCTTCACCTATGGAATTTCTGCCTATCCTTTAAAGCCCAACTCAGAGACTCAGGAAGTCTTTACTGGCTCCCTCCTGCTGAAATGACATTCCCTCTTGGAGCTTGCGTAGCACTTTATTTTGCAATGCTCCAAAATACCTGTAATGTTGTATATCATAGTCATTTATATTTGAGTCTTTGTCCACAAATAAATTGTAAGAGGAATGTTCATGTTCATTTGTTCGTGAATGTTCACGTTCATTCATTTTCTTCAAAATGTTCATGAGAAGAGGATTGTAAATCTAAACCTTGTATCTGACCCAGCACCTAGCACAATGCTCTTCACAGGGTTGGCATTTGCTGGATATTTGTTGAATTAATGAATAAATAAATGTATGACTAAATGAAAAACCTTTACCTATGCAGCCAATAATATCAAGCAACTTCCTAATTCACTTGGGCCAGATATTACTCAATAGCAGACCTTTCACTTTAAGCTAAAGCCTCCGCATTTCCCTTCCCTTTCTGAGCTCTTCTTCCCTTCTGCTTTCCATATAGCTCTAAAATGTTCCAGTTTCAATATCCCATTACTTCTTTTCAATTATGCAAAACCAATATCAATTTATCATAAGCAACTCCCAGAATTACAGGCACCTTATATAATCGCAGCAACTCTGTCCCCGGATGGCCCAAACAGCTGGGTGTGGTGGTGAATGACTAATCCTTACTACTCCGGGTTGCTGAAGCTGGTGGTTCTTCTGGGCTCCAGTTCTGAACTTCAGTGGGTTAGGCTGATTGGATGCCAAAGTAAATCGAGTACCCATAGGATGAGTCCCTGGGAGCAGGAAACCACTAGAGCTGCCTAAGGAGAGACAAACTGGTCCAGGTCAGAAACGGAGCTGGTCAAAGCTCCCATCCAATCCATAGTGGGATATAGTCTATGAGTGGCTGTTGTAATTCCATCCTGGGCAAGTTAGAGAAAGAACAAAAAAGAAAGGGGTGGGGGGGAAGAAGGGAGGGAGGGAGGAAGGAAAGAAGGAAGAAAGGAAGGAAGAAAGAAAGGAAGGAAGGAACAAAGGAAGGAAGGAAAGAAGGAAGGAAGAAAGGAAGGAAGGAAGGAAGGAAGGGAGGAAGGGAGGGAGGAAATTACCTAATAATGGATAGGATAATGCTAGCAGTGATGGGAGCTGCCCACCCCAATCTCACTTAAAAGAAGCCTGATGTTCTTGTGACACCATGGCCACTGGGACCTTTTCGTTCTTTGGTTCAACTTGAGAATTATATGCTGCCTCAGGTCTATAAAAACTGTAAGTGGATGCTCTCTATGCCTCTCTTAGTTCCAGAGGAAACCTAGAGAAGCAGAGGGATGTCAGGCCCCCTTCTCCCACTCATTTTGTGGCATGTGGCATGACTTCCTGTCTATAGACTTGCTCTTTTTTGGAGTTTTAAGTACTCATGGTGGTAATTTACTCTGCTATCATGAAAAATTCCTACTGACTCATGATAATTTTTCACTGCCTGGGCATCCTGGACCTGGATTCTGAAGCAGTAAAGTGCCCATTAGGTGCCATTATTTAATTAGATGAATGGTCTAGATAGATAGAAGGTCACATAGTCCTTGGTGACCTTCTTGCCTCAGGGGAGGGCCTAGTTTACATGGGTTTTGAGTGGCATGTTTGGGACATCAGAGGCTTTTAGACCACATGGGTTTAAGTTGCCTCTTTGTGACGATTTCAGGTCATGTGGGTGAGTTGCCTGTGTGACTCAACCTGGACCCTGAAAAAGATATAAAACCAGGGATTGGCTTTCTCTTTCTTGGAGCTCTGCCCCACAGCCATGGTGGTGCACGTGACTCTGGGCCAGCCCTTGTTATGAGGTCCTGGGCTGAACTTAGATGTTTGTTCGTAACTATGAATTGTATTTGGCCTGTCTGTCGATGTTTGTAATTTGTCTGTATTTACTCTGAGGTTCAGGGTGCTGGCTTTTCCACCTGAACTAAGCGAATGGTATTTGTATGCTGAATTAAAGTGAGATTGTCAACCCCTTAATTTTGCTTTCTTTAGTAAAGCAGATCAAAAGAACCTGGGCTTTGGCAGCATTCTTGTTGTTGGGCTTGTGTTGGTCTTTCATCCCCACAACAGCTGCTAGCCGGATTGTTAAAACATGAAGTGAAGAAAGAGCATTTTAGACATGGGGGACAGTCAGCTCAAAGATGAACTTAATTTGGGGGCCCAGAATTTGAAAAAAAATATATTACATGAAGTTATTGAACTCTAGTTTTATTCATCTGCTCATAGCTTTCAGGCATTTTTTGGGCAAGTCTGGTGTGTGTACGCATGCTTAGTCCATTCCATTTCATGAGCCTGAAGCACCAATTGTGTCCTCCTTTGAAATCAGTAACTTCTTTTTCATCAGCAATTCTTCCTGCCTCTTGCTGAACCATCTTTGTGGACACAGGAATTCCAATTACCCTTTGCTCTCCAATCCATATCTTCAATTACCTCTCTAAGTCAGGCCATTTTGCTGACTTGCCTCTCATGGCCTTCTTCTGCCATGGCATTTTCAGTAGAGTTTCTTCTTCCTGTAGCCAGTCTTGGATTGTTTTCTCAGTTGGAGGGGGACCAAGCTTACATTCAGCAGCATGATTTCCATTCACTTTTGCAAACTGGATCTCTTTTAACTTGAATTCAGCACTGCACAAAAATCTTTTCTGAGCCATTTCTGGGCAGAATGTGGCAAAACATAACCTAATATACTGGTAACAAATGCGAAACAATGAGCGCAAAGACAAGCACAAAAAAGTGGGAAATGGAAGTAAAAAAAATCTATAACAATGAGTGCAAAAACAAGCGTGAAAAAGTGGGAAATGCAAGTAGAAAAAATCAACAACCACTGTACAAGACACACCTAGTTTTTAGGCCCCAAATTTTTCGGAAAAGGGTGTGTCTTATACATGGGGAAATATGGTAGTTGATGGAATCTTGCACATGGAGAATAGGACCTACGTCTGTTTGAGTAGAATGTGGAGTTTATGTAGGAGTAAATGAGAATTAGTCCTGGAAAGCTAGGTTGGAGCCAGATTGTCAAAAGTTTTATTTGCTAAATGGAGGAATTGGAATTTTATTCCAGATTAATATGGAGCCACTGGAGCTTCTGGAGCAGGGGAAGAAGATTGTTTTGACAGACTAGCTAAAGAAGAGCCTGGAAGCTAGGCGACCAGTTGGGAGACTCTTGTGATGGGTCAGGAGAGGCTGCAGAGTGTCTGAAGTAGGGTGGGAGGAAAGCGAAGAGAGAGGAATGGACAGATGCAAAATACATGGTGGAGGTAGAATTGTCAAGATTTGACAACTCAAAGTGAAAAGTTGAGGAAGATTCCAAGGCAGCAAACTTGTAGTGCTGTGAGACAAAATTAGTAAGGTTAGGAGGAGGTGTAGGTTTGGGGGGAAGATAATGAGATGTGTTTTGAACATAGTGTGTTTGAGGCATCCATATGGGACATCCATAGTGGCAGCTAGGTGGTGTAGTAGATAGAGCACCAGGCTTGGAATCAGAAATTTTCATCTTCCTCAATCCCAATCCAGTCTCAGACACTTATAGCTGTGTGACTACCCTGGGCAATTCACTTAACCTTGTTGGTCTCAGTTTCCTTATCTGTAAAAATGATCTGGAGAAGGAACTGGTAAACCACTCCAGTACCTTTGCCAAGAAACCCCCAAAATGGGGTCACAAAGTTGGACATGATCAGAATGACCAAACAACAACAAATGGGACATCCAAGTAGAGATGTCTAGCAGGCAATGTTGGGCTTGGAGCTCAGGAGAAAACTGATGTTAGGACTCATTCTTATAGAAATGATTATTGAACCCATGAGTCCTGATAAGGTCACTGAGAGAGCATGGAGAGAAGAGAAGAGGGCCCAGGGCATAGCCCAGGGATATATGTACACATAAGTGACTCAGCAAAGGATTTGGAGAAGGATGGGTTGATAGGCAATTGTATTTAAATATTTAAAGGGTGGCTATACAGAATAGATAGATAGACAGACACAATAGATATAGAGATAGATCATTTATTAAGTGACAGGTGCTATGTTAAGCACTATGGCTTACAAGTAAACAAGACAGGCCTAACCTTCAAGGAGCTTACATTCTAATGGAGGAAGACAATGCCCAAAGTAGAGCTGGAAAGAGGGGGAAGGAGAAGGAAAGGTACCTGCATGGGGGAAAGGTGGTTGACAAAGAGATAAAACCCAGAGATTGAGCAGAGTCAGGATCTCCTGCATGAGATGGTAGAACTGGAGTCAATGGTTAGAAGAGTCACGGAAGGAGATTTAGATTCAGTTGAAAGACAAACTTCATCATCATTAGCGCTATGTGAAATGGGCCTGCCTCGGGAAGTGGTGGGCTCCCCTTCTTTGGAGGTTCTCAGTAAAAGCTGGAGGATAACTTTCTGGAAATGTTATAGGGGGGATTTTTGTCTGATTTGGGTAGGACTAGGTGACTTGCAGGAGTCTCCCTAACTTTGTGATTATCTGAGTTGCTCTCCTCCTGAAGGTTCAGAGCTGTCACAGAGGTCATATGTAATTTCTCCAGATTGAGTCATTTGGTCTCATTCCTTGGTCTATCAACAAAGCCACAAAAACCTATCACTCTCTCAGACAGCATGAATAGGCTTTGACACAGACTGCTTCAGAGAGAGGTCAGATTTCAGCAGGGGCTATATAAGCTACTGGGTGCACATTATTTGTTGACCACAGTGTGCCGTTCTCAAACAAACAGACAAGTAGAATGAATCAACCAATCAATCAGCCAAAATATTACATAATGTCTTTGTTATACCTCAAACCAACAACAGGCCTGGGCTAGTGGGTGAGTTTGCCAAAAACAATGCTGTTTACACAAGCTTAGGTGACAGGGCCCTGGGAAAATTCAACATTCCAGAAGGCATACTGCTTAGAGCCTTCACCTTTGTGTCAGATACATGCTTGATATTGCCCACTTGCTCAGCCTCTTTCTCTTAGGTTTTAGGGGACAGACAAGTATCTTCACAATGGATTTCAAACAACTATAGTCTTAGATCTGTCTGGAAGGGACTTTGGAATCTGTCTAACCAACATCTCATTTTATATATGTCCATGGGAGTGAAGTGACTTGACTTGTCTAAATCACATAGGTAGGAAGTATCAGGGTTGGTATTTGAACCCAAGTCTTCTGACCTCAAAACCAACAGTCTTTATTCTATACTTCTGCAAGACCCATAGGGCCCCTAAACTGTCGTGGGGATAGGATGCCGTGTCAAATTTGGTGACAGTAACATTGTAGTGCTTTGTCCAAAGTAAGTGCTTAATAGACACTTTAAAATTTATTTTCATTCATTTTTGCCAAGAGACTTTTTTTGGCTGGCCATCTCTACCTACCAATGCAGCGACTGTCACATGCTTTGAATGGCCATTTTTATGGAGCATTTCCCACAACACGATCGGAGCAATGATTTATCCTCTGTGATTGCATGTGCTATGATCAACATTCTTCCTTTTATATATCAGGCCTATAGTCAGTCATGCCCTTGTCAGTGACAGTGACATTTTTTTTTGGTGGAAAAAACAAACCCTCACATTTATTTGATTAAACCAAATAAAATAAACTGCATAGGAACAATTTTAAGATCCAAAGAGATACCAACTTTGTTTTAAGGCTGCTGGTAGCTGACAGTGACATGTTAATTACATATCGGTGGTCCACATGGATGGATCATGACTAACAATGTTACAAATGCTAAATATCTCAGGGGGAACCTTGGTCCTGCACCTTGCTAATCCTCATCCCAGTTTAGTTGAGAATACAGGATCATAGGATGACAGCCTAGAGTCAGGAAGATTTCTTTGTGAATTCAAATCTCACCTCAGACAATCGCTGTGTGACCCTGGCAAGTCATATCGCCCTGTTTGCCTCAGTTTCCTCATCTGTAAAATGAACTAGAGAGGGAAATGGCAAACTATTCTAGTATCTTTACCAAAAAAAAAAAAAAAAACAACTCCAAGCAGAGTCATGAAGAGTCAGATACAGTTGAAATGACTAAACAGCAAGATTTGGAACAGGTAGGTAGGTAGTGTAGTGCATAGAATGATGGACCTGAAGTCAGGAAGACTCATCTTCCTGAGTCAAATCTGGCCTCACACACATATTAGCTGTGTGACCCTGGGCAAGTCACTTAACCCTGTTTGCCTCAGTTTCTTCATCTATAAAATGGGCTGGAGAAGGAAATGGCAAACTACTCCCATATCTCTGCTAAAAAACAACCCTGAAAGGAGGCATAGAGAATCCGATACAACTGAAAAAAGACTACATAACAACCACATATCGCAAGCAGTTTCCTTTTGTTCGTTTTCAAGTGTAAGTGGAATTTCACATTGTACTGCTGCTCGGGTAAGAGTCTCTGAGCTAAGCCTCACTCATCGCAGAGTGCTGATACCAGACCCCATCCCTAACATCACCCATGCATGCACCAAGACCCTAGAGAGCACTATAGCAAGTGGGGATATCTGGCTGGTGCAGCATGGAGGATGATAGGCAGCAGTACTCAGATGCAAAGACACTCGTCAGCTAGTAACTAGACCTATGGGAAATCATATTCAAAGTGGGCAATAATTACACGTGGAATGACTACCTAGAGACCCAGCAGAGAGAGGCTGCTGCTGAGATACTGGCCAAGAGCAATTCTGTTCAGGTGCTCTGCAGACATCACCTTGTGCTTGAGTGAGGGTAAGCAATAGTTTCAACCTCAACATGCCAACACAGCTCCTGGGAGTGTCAGGGAGTCCTGAGTCCTGACCCTCAGAGACACAGTTCTTTTGTGTCTTTCTGAAGGTTTGTTTGCCTTGGCCAGACATCTAGAAAATATGCCCTGTGTTTGCATCTCACTGGGAAAATAGATTAGGGGAGTTCGTTAATCTTGTCTGTCTAGGACAGGAGTTCTTAACCTGGGGACCATGGATAGATTTCAGGGAATCCATGAATTTTTATGGGAATACACGTGTATGTGTGAATACACATACATACATTATATATAAATTATGTTATATATAAATATATAAATTTGCATAACTATATATATTTATTTTAATATTTCCTCAATTATTTTAAAACATTAGATTTAAAATATTAAAACATTAGGTGCAAATAATGAATCTCCTGAAGAGGTCACATGTAAGCAAATTCATACTATTTAAACTTATAGTTGTGTAAAATATGGTGATTGGTTCTAGCCCAGCACAAATATGCAGTGTGAATTGCAACGATACAACCACTGATTCTCACTAATAAGGATCCATCTGTATTGTGAGAAGGGGTGATAGACTTCCCTAGACTGCCAAAGGGATTCCTGACACAGAAAAGTTTAAGAAGCCTGGGTCTAGGACGAAAGACCCAGTGTAGTGCAGACTGGGCTTACATTATCACCAGAGGCAGGGGTGGGGAACCTGCAGCCTTGGGGCCACATTTGTAGCCCTCTGGGACCTCAAGTGTGGCCCTTTGACTGAATCCAAACTTCACAGAACAAATCCCTTTGATAAAAGGATTTGTTCTGTAAAACTTGGACTCAAAAGGCTGCATCCGAGGACCTAGAAGGCCACAATGTGGCCTTGAGGCCCTAGGTTCCCGACCCCTGAAGAAAATACAAATGACTAAGAGTTGTTTTCCATTTCTGGTTACTTGCTGCATGCTCGAAATACCTTTACTGAAGCAATCTTTCCCCCTAGAGAGGTAACTGCAACAGAGAAACTTGGGTTTCTAACAGTGAGGACCGACAATAAAATGATCCTATCCAAGGGAACACAGATAATAAGTCAACCTTATTCTGGGCCTCTTAATGAAGCCCCTGACCCTGGGTAGGACACATGAAACTCTAGATAGTACCCACTATCTGTGAATGCTTTAAATTCTCTCAGAAAATCATTCTGCAAACTCATCTCAGATTCTCAGTGTCAGCACACCACTGGGTAAACTCAGGGTTTTGCAGAAGGCATTTATGTGAAGATAACGGCCAACAGTAAGTGGGACCCATATGTTGGTTCTTAAGAGTTTCTACTGCAATGTAAATGGCCAACTAACACAGCGGGGTCCTGAAACCTCCCACAAAATTACGCCTGAGAGAACTGGGATAGGCCTTAGATGGTATTGCCAAGTTTTGTTGACTCAGACCAATCATTAAGCTGACTCAATTCATTTGGTTTAACAAATAATTTGTGTTACTTATGCCCAAGACTTCAGGCAGCTTACCAAAGCTTACCAAATTTCTCAAGGAAAACAGACAACACAAGGAAACCCAGGAAAAGCAGGCCCTTTAAGATTCATTGTTGTGTCCCAGAGGTTTTACCTGGTTCACTCTGTCTCCTTCTTTCTCAGACTGCTCCATAACCACAGCATAAAGGACCAGCCTATAACAACTTATCATTCCAAAGCCACTTTTGTTTGTTGCCCATAGGCAGACTCAGAAAAAGAGGCTGCTGCCCTTGTTGGGGTTACTAGCGGCAACTGCTGTGATCTGGCTTTCTAGAGCAATTGTGCTAACAGACAGCTTCATTTTTCCCCCCTTCTATTGATAAATGGAGCTCTGGTCTCTTTATCATTAGCATTGCCAACCATGGTTACATAGATAAAGTGGTGATAATAGCACCTATCTTGTGTTGTGAGTGTCCAATGAGATAATATTGTAAAATGCTTACCACAAGGCCTGACACATAGCAATAATTTTTTTTTGAAATATCCAACATTTATATAGTGCTCACTATGTGCCAGGCATTGTACTAAGTGTTTTATAATTGTTTTATCATTTGGTCCCCACAACAACCCTGGAGGTAGGTGCTGTTATTGTCCCTGTTTTACTAATAAGGAAACTGAGGCAACCAGAGGTAAATGACTTGCTTAGAGTTACACAGCCAGTAAGTGTCTGTGATCAGATTTGAATTTACTTTTTCCTGACTTCAGCCTTGGTGTTCTACGCTTGCCCAGAAGGCTTTATATAAATACTTATCCCCTCCTCTTTCCTCCCCTCCTCTACATACACGGGAAAATCCAGGAATATGGCTAGGTAGGCCTTGCCTCTGGGGAAAAAAAGAAAAAAAAGAGAAAAAAAAGAAATTTACCCAATAACTTTATTATATATTTAAAAGGAATAGTAAGTTGTACATAATAGATTTGCCATTTCATGTTTCATTTCATTTTTTTTATTATACTGTAGGAAGAATGCTTGTTTTATTCCATAAATTAAAAATAAAATGATTTTTAAAAATATTGGTCTATAATTTTCTTTCTGTGTTATATCTTTCTCAGATTTAACGGGCTGATTCTTAAGGGAAACAGTCAGTAATATTTTTCCCTGTGATCAAGGGAAGACTTTTGTTGGAGTTGTGGGTTTTCCTCTTAAACATTTGCCCTGCCCACGTGTTCTTTTTATGTGTTCCCCCCTTCACATGTACTATAGCCATATGGGTTCTCCGCGCATGTCTATTTCCATGAGTTAGTCCTTATCACACATGCTTCCTATATGTGTCTACCCTTCCCATGATGGTGTGTATTTCTGGGAGAGTGTGCCCGAAATTTATGGGGAAGATGCTTTTTAGTTACTTTTCTTTTACCGCCATTTAAATAATGCCTTTGTTTTTAATTGTGTCCTCTGGCTAATATGGGCTATGAATTTTTGGAGAATTGTGAGCTATGTTTGTGAGTGGATATGGACCACAGAGTACTTTGAACCTGGAGTAGCCTGGTCTAGGGGATTTATTCTGTGAATCGGGGAGGACATGCCCCCATGTGCTACAAGGAGGTGACTAGACAACTCCCAAAGACCCTTTTAAACTCTCATTCAACGAATCTAAATGTGTTTTGTGGTTGCTTCTATCAACACCAACAATAGCCACACATGTGCAAAATGAACCCGATTCTCCTACTTCAGAAGGTGAAAAGGCTGGAGGAACAACTCTTTGATATTACCTATTTCAGTTTTTCTGCTATTTTTTGTACCAAGGACAATGATCATCAGATTGAGGAAGATGTTGAAAGAACTTGTAGGTATGACTGATGAGCTGCTGTGTGAAATCTTTTTAAAAAATTTGGTGAATAGGAGATATGCCACAAGACTACAGACAGGCAAGTGTCCCAATTAAAAAAAGAAAAAGAAAGGAATATGGAGCCTTCGAAATATGACTCTCCAAACCGAGGGCTGATGAGTTTAAGGATTCAGAAAAGGAACTGTTGATTATTAAGAGTTCATGGGACAGCTAGATGGTGCAGTGAGTAGAGCACCAGCCCTGGAGTCAGGAGGACCTGAATTCAACTCTGACCTCAGACACTCGACACACTTACTAGCTGTGTGACCTTGGGCAAGTCATTGAACTCCAATTGCCCTGCCTTCCCCCTCCAAAAAAAAAAAAAAAAGAGCTCATGTTTCTTCATGAAGCACAGGTCATGACTTGGATGAAAGAATAGATATCACCATCATTAAATTTGAATATGAAAGGAATCTGGGGGGCTAGCTAACATGTTGGATGATAGAGCCAGGATCTAAAATGATCTCAGCAGGCTAGAATGATAAATCGCACCTAGCAAGAGTGAATCCAATGAGGATAAATGTGAGTTTTTGCTTGGGTTTCGCAAATCAACTTAAGTACATAGGAAGCCAGTTTATAGTTAATATGGGAAAAAGTTTGGGGGTTGTAGTAGAGTGTAAGCTTAATATGAATCAACAATGACATGGTAGCCAAAAGTCAACGCTACTTTAGGCCACAGTGAAAAGCATGTGGCTAAAGGCAGCAATGTGCCACTGCTAGGTAACATATGGATTGTGTTCGGTTCTGGAAGGTGAACTTGAGAAAGAGCATTGACGAGTTGAAGAGTATCCAAAGGAGGATAGCTAGGAAAAATTAGGGGATTAGAGACCATGCTCTAGTCTAGGAAGATGAGTTGATAGAACTGGGAATGTTTAGAATGGAGAAGACTTAAGGGGGAGCAGGATAGCTATCTTTTAAGTACTTCAAGGACTATTCTTAGGAAGGACAATTAGACTTGGTCTGTGTTCCCATAAGGCAAAGATAGGTGGAAGTTAGAGATAGATTCCTGATAGACAGAACAAAAAACTTGCTGAAAATTAGTTCTTAACATTTCTTGGAAACCTTTTGTGTCTTGGACCTTCTGACAGTTTGGAGAAGTCTAAGGACTCCCTTTTCAGAAAAATCATTTTTTAAAATTATTATTTATTTTTAGCATTTTTAAAATAAATTTTGGGTTCCATATTCTATCTCTCCCTCCCACTCACTGAGAAGACAAGCAAAATGATAGCAACTATACATGTGAAATCACGCAAAATATATTTTCATATTAGCCATGTCACAAAAACCAAGAAAAATAAAGAGAGTGAGAAATTTTTACTTCAGTTTTCACTAGGAGTTCATCAGTTCTCTCTCTGGAGGAAAATCACATTTTTCATCATGAGTACTTTGGAGTTGTCTCAGATCATTGCATTGATCAGAGTAGCTAAGTCTTTGAGAGTTAATCATCATTACAATATTGCTGTAACTGTGTACAGCAATCTCCTGGTTCTGCTCAGTTTGCTTTGCATCAGTTTATGTCAGTCCAGTTTTTCCTGAAACCATTCTTTTCTTATAGCACAATAGTATTCCATCACAATCATATACCACAATTTGTTCAGCCATTCCTCAGTTGATAAGCATCCTCTCAGTTTGCAATTCTTTGCTACCACAAAAAGAGCTACTATAAATATTTTTCTACATACAGAGCCTGTTCCATTTCCTTTGATCCTTTGATTCCTTACAGTTTACCATTTCCTTTGATCTTTTTGAGTTTACAGACCTATTAGAAGTATTGCTGAGTCAAAGGGTATGCCTAGTTTCTAGCTCTTTGACTGTAGTTACAAACAATATTCTGTCAACAATTCATTAACTTACCTGTTTACCTTCATTCCCTCCAAGATTTATCATTTCTGATAGATGTGAGGTGGTACATCAGAACTGTTTTCATTTGCATTTGTACTCAATAGTGACTTAGAACTTTTTTTTATATGACTATAGATAGCATTGATTTCTTCTTCTGAAAACTGCATGTTCATACCCTTTGTCATTTGTTGTTCAGTTTTCATTTGTGTCCAACTCCATTTGGGTTTCTTGGCAGAGATACTAGAGTGGTTTGTCATTCCCTTCTCCAGCTTATTTTACAGATGAGAAAACTGAGGCCAACAGAGATTTAAATGACTTGCCCAGGATCACACAGCTAGTTAGTGTCTGAGCCCAGATTTGAAGTTAGGAAGATGAGTCTTCCTGACTCCAGGCCCAACACTCTAATCCACTGTGCCACCTAGCATAATGTCCTTTGATCATTTGTCAGTTGTAATGGCCCTTATTTTTATGAATGACTCAGTTCTCTATATATTTGAGAAATGGGGCCGTTATCAGAAAATTTTTCTCTAGAAATTGTTGCTATTACTTCATTGTCTATGGTATATCTTAAGCAAAATGTAGTTTCTCTGCTTATCCCCTTTAAGTCTAGTTTTGCTTTAGGGCAGCAAGGTGGCACAGTGGATAGAGCCCTGTACCTAGAGTCAGGAAAACCTGAGTTCAAGTCCAGCCTCATACACTTATTAGCCATGTGACCCTAGGTAAGTCACTTAACCCACTTTGACTCAGTTTCCTCATCTGTGAAATGGCAAACCACTCCAGTATCTTTGCCAAGTAAACCCCAAATGGGGTCATGAAGACATGACTGAAAACTTCTGAACAATATTTTTGCTTTTGCTTTGTCTGAAATCATTCTACCTCTACCATTTTCCTTTACTTTAGCTAAAACATATTAGATTCTTCCTTAGCGCTTTATTTGAACTCTATGTGTGTCTCTTGTAAACAACATATTGTGGGTTGGTTTCTAATCTATTCTTGCTTTTGTTTTGTGAGTGAGCTTATCCCATTCACATTCACATACTAACTGTGTATTTCCCTCCATCTGATTTTCTTATGTTTATCGCTCTCTATTTTTATCCTGTCCTTCCTCAAAAGTCTGTTTTGCTTATGATTACTGCCTCCTTGAATCTGCCCTCTCTTTTATCATTCCCTCCCATCTCTCTTATGCCCTTGCTCTTGTTTCCCTGCGGGGTAAGGTAGATTTCTATACCCAACTGAATGTGAATGTATATTCTTCCCTCTTTCAACCTATTCAGATGAGAGTAAGGTTCAAGTATTGCATACCCTGCCCCCTTTTTCCTCTCCAGTGTAAAAGTTCTTCCTTGTGTACCTCTTTTTTTGTGAGATTTTCCCCATTCTACCTCTCCTTTTTGCCTTCTCCCAGTGCATTCATTTTCCTCATCCCCTCTTTTTTTGGCAATCATCCGAACATAATTGACTCACAATCATCCCTTGTGCATATGTAGATTCCTCCTAACTATCCTAATGATGATAAAGTTCTTAGGAGTTATGTGTATTATCTTTCCATATAGGAACAAAGAGAGTTTGACTTTATTGAGTCTCTAATAGTTACTCTTTCAATGTTTACCTTTTTATACTTCTCTTGGGTCTAGTATTTGAATGTCAAATTTTCTGTTTAGCTCTGGTCTTTTCATCAAGAATGCTTGAAAATCTTCTATTTCAATCAAAAAAAATTCCCCTCCCCCCACCCCGAAGGATTATATTCAGTTTTGCTGGGTAAATGATTCCTGCTTGTAATCCTAGCTCCTTTGCCTTCTGGAAAATCATATTCCAAGCCCTCTGCTGCTTTAATGTGGAAGCTGCTAAACTTGTGTGATCCTGACTGTACATTGTTTCTTTCTGGCTGCTTGCAATATTTTCTCCTCGATTCAGGAGCCCTGGAATTTTGCTATAATATTCCTGGAAGTTTTCATTTTGGGATCTCTATCAGGAGGTGATCAATAGATTCTTTCAAGTTTTATTTCACTCTTTGTAACTAAAATATCAAGAAATTTTTTCTTTATAATTTCACAAAATATGATATCTAGGCTCTTTTTTGATCATGGCTTTCAGGTAATCCAATGATTCTTAAATGATCTCTCCTTAATCTATTTTCCAGATCAATTGTTTTTCTGATGAGATATTTCATAATTTCTTCTGTTTTTTCATTCTTTTGACTTTGTTTTATTGTTTCTTGATGATTCATGGGATCAGTTTCTGGTTGCCCAATTCTAACTTTTTTTAGGAATTATTTTCTTCAGCAAGTTTTCGTGCTTCTTTTTTCCATTTGGCTAGTTTTGCTTTTTAAGGACTTCTTTTCTTCAGTATTTTTTGTGCCTCTTTTACCATTAGACCAATTCTATTTTTAAGGTATTATTTTCTTCAGTATTTTTTGTGCCTCTTTTACCAAGCTGTTAATTCTCTTTTCATAATTTTCTTCTATCACTCTCATTTCTTTTCCCAATTTTTCCTCTACCACTCTTATCTCTTTCTTTAACTGTTCTAGGAATTCTTGTAGGCTTGGGCCCAATTAGCATTTTCTTTGAGGCTTTGTTTCTAGATATTTTCACTTCTTTGTCTTCTTCTGAGTTTGTGTCTTGGTCTTCCTTGTCAGCTTTATATGGTCTAGTCCTTTTTTATTGTTTACTCATTTTTCCAGCTTATTTCTTGATTTTGACCTTTACCCAATTTAATTGGGTTCTGGGAAATTGAGGGATGCCCATCAATTGGGGAATGGCTAAACAAATTTTGGTATGTGATTATGATGGAATACTACTATGCCATAAGAAATAATGAGCTGGTTGACTTTAGGAAAACATGGAAAGACTTGCATGAAATAATGAAGTGAAATGAGCAGAACCAAGAGAACACTGTATACAGTAACAGCAATATTGTTCTAAGAGTAACTGTGAATGGCTAAGTTATTTTAAATATTACAAATATTCAAATCAACTACAAAAGACCTATGAAGATGTTATCCATGTCCAGAGAAAGAACTGATAAATAGAAGTATGTATAGAACGGTTTTACATATATGTGTATATATACATATATATATACAGATATATGTGTGTATATATGTTTATATGTGTGTATATATACACATGCATACACACACATATCTTTGTCAAATGGTGGCCTCCTCTAGTGTGGGATGGGAAGGGAGGGAGAAAAAATATAAAAATAAAAAGTGCACAGCAGAGAACAAAAGAAAACTCAGAAGGAAGAACAGAAAAGCAGGGTAGTTTTGAAAACAATGTGTAGTATTTATAATGGTTGTTTTTTTTAAAGTATACAGTGTGAAATGGAGATTCACAGTTTCATATTGAATCCTCTTTTTGTGTTGTGCTGTATATATGGGAATGTTTTTTTTTCTTTTTGTATTTAGGTTCAAAATGAATTTTTAAAAATTTTAAGGAACATTTAAGCTTCTTATTAAAAATTAAATTAAATTGGATTCTACTGACCTGGGGGTAGGGAAGCATTGTTCCAAATTTCAGGCTTTTTCCCGCTACTATTTTCAGAGTCAGTTTTGGGATCTGCAAGTTTTTGGTGCTTCCAAAGTGGCATGATCTGGGGAGAAGTGTAGTCACTGCTCTCTTGGTCTGCATTCTGGTCTTTACCCAGGAAGGGCTGCTGCTCCCCTGAAGCCAAAAACACTAGCACTCCCCTTGGCCCTGGAACTTGATCAGGACCCCTGCTTTTCTGTAACAACAAGCTTTAAGCACATCTCTCCACCTTGCAACTGGGACCCAGAACTATATGTAGGCATTAGAGTTGCCAATCATCACCAGATATACCCAATGCCAGCACAGGATCAATCCCTTGTAATCTCTTGCTGACCAGTTGTTTGACCACCTTACTGTCTCTGGGTGGAACACTAATGAAACTGCTGCTGCTGCTGCCACCTCCAAGGCCCACTGCTGGTGCTGCCTTCACATGTGCACTGGGCTGGCTCCCTCCCCACTGTCACATACTTCTGCCAATCTCCTAAATTGTCTTAGGCTGGAAAAAATGTCTCCCTCTGACCTTTTGTTGGCTCTGCCACTCCAAAATTTGATTTGAGGAGTCATTTAAAGTTGTTTGGAGGAGAATTTTGAGAGAGTTCAGCTTGACTCCTAGAATAATGACTTTTAAGTGCATAAAATAAAATATATAGAATTACAAAGGAAACCAATTACACTGAAATATAGTTATCAACATATTTTTTAAAAAATAATTTCACAGACCCCCTGAAATCTATCTACAGATCCCTTAAGGTCCATAGATCCCAGGTTAAGAACCCCTGAATTAAAGGTATCTAAAAGTCAAACTGGGTGTTTAGAAAAGCAACTGTTGATCGTTAAGAGTCATGGTGGTTTTGTGGAGAAAAAGTCACAACTTAGATGAAGGAATAGATGGCACACTCACAAATTTGCACATGAAAGGAAGCAAGGAGGGCTCGTGAACACTTTTCATGACAATTTCACCTTGGGCTGAATTGAGAAGCATGTGGATGAGAGAGTGGGTTCTCCCTCACCAGAGTTCTTCGAGAGAAGTCCAGGTAAAATCTTGTCAGGGATATTTTTGAGGCATTTCTTGTTTAGTTTTGGGTTGACAAAATATCTTCTGGGGTACCTTCCAATTTAAAATTTTTTTAAGATTCTGTAATACTAATTAGGAGAATCAAGAAAGTCTTCACATAGAAGGTGGTACTTGAGCTGGACTTTAAAATATGGATAGAAATTCAACAGGAAAAAAAGAGAGAGGAGGCATCCTTGGCACTGAGAATAGTGGGAGCAAAGGTATGGAGGTAGGAGATCTTGGTGTGTGTTTAAAAAGTAGCCCAATTTAATTGTGTGTGTGTTTAAAAAGTAGCCCAATTTAATTGTGTGTGTGTGTGTGTGTGTGTGTGTGTGTAGTACAATGAGCTGTCTGGTAGGGTGGTGACAGATTATTGAGGCCCTTGAATATAAGGCTAAGAGAGCTAAGACTTTCCTCACTAGGCAATAGAGCACCATGGATGAATTCTGACTAAAGAAGCAACATGACCATGTCTATGAGTTTATAATCTGTGAACAGAATCACTGCAGAAGGCATCTAGTCCAACCTGTACTTGAGCAAGAATGGCCTCTACAACACACCCCCTAAGGGGTCACCTTAATCTTTCCTTGAAGACCTCCCGGGGAGGAGGAATCTGTAACCTCTAGGTGGAACCCAATACTCTTTGGGAGAGCTCTAATTATTGGGAAGTTTTTCCTTATGTAGAGTAGAAATCTGCCTCTCTGCCACTTACACTGGTCATGGAAGGATGAATTTCTAGCAGGCAGAGAGTGGAGGTAGAAATATGTTTTAGAAGTCTGTTGTCGTAGTCTGAGAGGAGAGTGAGGGGCTGTGCTGGGTCAGTGGCCAAGGGAATGGAGCAGGCAGGCTGCCCTCTGAGCTTCTGCCTGCAGTGAGTCTCTACTCTGGGTTTTTCCCTGTGTTTCAGTGATGTCAGTCTGTTTCAAATTATTCCAATCAAGCTCCTGGAACAGAAGCTGTTCAGTGACTTTGCAAGTATTTTTTTTAAAAGGGCCAGACTAATTGTGTTATAAATCCAAAATAATATTGCTCAACAGCCATTTCACAATTATGAGCAAATAGATTTCCATATACCACATAACCCTTCCCTAGAAGAAAGTACAGGAGAAACAAGGTTATGTTGAATTTTTAAGATAAGCAAGTACCAGTATGCTCATCCATCCTCAGTTCCAAATGTGTCAAGGTTGCATGGGCTTGGATGGCTTCCAGAATTTTAATAGCAAGAAGAAAAGTACCATGTCCTTTTCCTTCCTCTCCTTCTCTCCCTATTCTGTTCTATCCCACATCTCCAAAAGGTACTGGGAATCTTTAAGCCACTTTGCAAGTCAGTCCTACTGGAATCACAGTCCCCAGATCCGTCTGCCTCTAAGTGTGACCCAAATGGAAATTATCAAAAAAATTGAGTTGATTTTTTTTTTGTCTTATAGGAATGCTGCAGGGATCTGAGTGAATCTCACCTAGGAATTGTGTGTGTGTGTGTGTGTGTGTGTGTGTGTGTGTGTGTGTGTGTGTATGTCAAACACAGAATGCTAGAGGAAGTTTGGGTTTTGTATTCCTGTTTGCACTTTAAGTGGGGGCCCAGATTAATTCAAACATTAAGAAGTCCTAGCTAGAATGACCCAGTTCTGTATTTTGTGTGAAAGTTTGGCCTCAGCCCATCTTCTCTGGTTTGATTTAGCAAATAAAATGCTCTCGGCAAAATGAGTGGTCCAGGTCATATGTGAAAGAGAACCCACCCCTGCCCTCCAAAAAAAAGAAAGAAGGAAGAAAAGTCTTTCAAGCAGGGCTGGTGGTGCTCATTAGTAGTTGGGAGAAGGAAATATCAATTTTCAAGCAGAGCTAGGGGCTTGAATCACTGAGCACCCACTTCAGAAGTGGATCTGCCAATCAAACCGTGAGTGAAAACCAAATGAATGGGAGATTTGTTGCAAGGCAGAAAATTAAATTATGCTTACAGTCACACAATGTAGGGCAGATCAAACCTTGTGTGGATAATGATAGAGTGTAGTGTAGGGGTGAAATATGGCAAGTCTAACTTCCAAATTGACTTTCTGTTTGTTCTTTTTAAAATAGTTGCTGAATATCCAGTTCTCTCTAAAGGGTCACAGAACATTTTTGAAAGGGAGAAGGAGATGAATTTTGCAGAGAGGTCTAATTCAACCTATAATCTTGTGTTAACCTGTAGCTATCATTTAGACAGAAGACTTTCATTCTTCATTTGATAAACACAGCTAGATCTGTGTAGGTGTGATTGGCCCTGGAAAAGATTAATGCATAGCCACATTTTTAGCATAGAAATGCCCTCTTCAAAACAACTGAACTATAGCAGTTGACAATAAAAAGCATCCTTTTAACCTATGTGGAAAGGGATACATGATCTTTTAGGTCTAAAATCAGTTAATCCATAAACAAGCATTTATTAAATGCCTACTGTGTATGTGGTAGGAGTAATAGCCTAACCACATCTATCACTCAAATTAGGCTAATTTTCACTTAGTAGATACTGAAACCATTTGAATATTGGTTGGTTCAGGCTGTTGACATCCCTTCTTGGTCAACTGAGTATAAGCAGGCTTATATGCTCCGAGGAATTATGATGCTTGGCTGGTACGGATCACGATGGATCACTCGGGCAAGGGCACTTGCTTAGCCGAATCAACTACAGGTGTCTACAATGCTAGTCCTTGTTGGATATTCTCCTACTGCCGTGGTTAAGTAAATATCTTTTCCTTAATTATTGAATGACTTACAAGCGTCTCATTTTGTTCCAATATTGAATCTAAACTACCAGGGGAATGGACTAAGTCAGGCCCATCCCAGAATAGTGTGCCAGGCATTATGTTAGACTCTGGTATTTATAAAACCAAAAATAAAAAAGTCCCATTCCTGTTCTTAAGGACCTTATATCCTTCTCTTTTTTTTCATTCAAATTTTAAAAAATTTACATTACTTTTTATCTAACAATATCTCTCCTCTACCCAAAAGTCATAGATTTTAGCAAAAACTAAAGAAAAAAAAGCAAAAAACCAACGCAGTAAGACTAGTCGATACATTAGCTGAGTTTGATGATACCCATGGTTCTTCACCTCTGTAAATAGAGGAGGAAGATGCATTTTTTTTCCATCTCTTTTTCCAAGTCAAGCTGGGTAATTATAATTACACAAAATTCAATGGTATTTTTTGGTAATGTTGTTCTTAAGAAATTTTATCCTATTGGGGAAAAAAGCTTTTTTGTTCAGTTTTCAGTCATAGCCAACTCTTCATGAACCCATTTGGGGTTTTCTTGGCAAAGATACTGGAGTGGTTTGCCATTTCCTTCTCTGGCTCATTTTACAGAGGAGGAAACTGAGGCAGACTGGGTTAAATGATTTGCCCAGTGTCTGAGGCCAGAAAAAGGCATGTACAAATAAACACAAAATACATATCAAGAAAATGCAAAGTAATTTTTTCAGGTGGCATTAGCAGCCGGGGCATCAGGAAAGGTCTCATGTAGAAGGCGGTGATTAAGACAAACTTTGATAGAAGGTAAAGGGGTGAGGATCCAGAAGTAGGTAAGGGCAATAGAGTTGTGAATCATCACCAGCTGCGTGATGCCATCTACGTGGCACAGTAAATAGAGTGCCTGGCCTGGATTCAGGAAGACCCGAGTTCAAATCTGGTTTCAGACACTTACTAGCTATGTGATCCTGGGCAAGTCATTTAACCCTGTTTGCCTCAGTTTCCTCATCTGTAAAATGAACTAGAGAGGGAAATGGCAAACTCCAGTATCTTTGACAAAAAAAAAAAAACAACCCAAAATTGGGTCACAAAGAGTTGGACAGGACTGAAATGACTGAACAGCAAAGGCAGCTTGGTGATTCTCTACTCTCAGTGGCTCCTGTTCTGCTTAGCACATTCAAGCTTAGAACCCAGGAGCTCAGCCAGATCCTGACCAGCCTCAGGCTTCCTGGGAGCAGGGATCATACAGGCAGGCACCATTGTTTTTGGCCTCACTATCCTTACTGCACCTGGAAGTTGGATTTTTGTTCATGATCTTGTAGACAACAGAGGATTGTGCAGCTCAGTGTGCAGTGGATAAAGCACTGCAGCTGGAGTCAGGAAGACCTAAGGTTAAATCCTGGCCTCAGACATCTATTAGCTTGTGTGACTCTGGGGAAGTCATTTAACTCCTGTCTGTCCTCAACTGTAAACTGGGGGCGATAATAATAGCAGCTGCCTCACAGGGTTATAGTGGAGATCAAATGAAAAAATATTGGGAAAGGTACTTAGAATAGTGCCCAGAACAGAGTAGAAGCTTAGTAAATACTCCTTTTCTTCCTTCCCTCCTTGTGGCCAATGTTTACATGAGTTTCCTTGGCAGGAATAAGATAATTGCTAATCAAATGTACATCGACAAATAATACCAAACGAGAAGAGCCTGGAAAGTACTTTATGTAAAAAGTCTTTCTAAGGAACCCCTAATGATCAGCTCCCAACGTTGTTAACAGGTATGAAAGATAGGCAGTTTCCTGCTGTAGTTAATGGTGTAAATTAGAAACAATCAGTCAATCCAAAAAAAAACCATTAAGTGCTTAGGGACACAAGAAAACTTAAGATCTCAATGTTTGCAAGTAGGGAAGGCAACAAAGGTGTTCCAGTGACCTGTAGTGATTGTGCTTCCTTCAGAGCCATTTTACATCTATGTGTGTACAAAGTCAAGTTGGTGAAAGGATTGAAGGAATGTTTCAAGAAGAAAACAAGAGGAAGGGTGGAAAGAAAGGAAGGAAGGAAGAGAGAGAGAGAGAGAGAAGGGAGGGAAGGAAGGAAGAAAGGAAGGAAGGAAGAAAGAAGAAAGGAAGGAAGAGAGAGAGAGAAAGAAAGGAAGGAAGGGAGAGAGATAGAGAGAAAGAAAGAAAGGAAGGAAGGAAGGAAGGAAGGAAGGAAGGAAGGAAGAGAGAGAAAGAAAGGAAGGAAGAGAGAGAAAGAAAGGAAGGAAGAGAGAGAAAGAAAGAGGAAGAAAGAAAGGGAGAGAAAGAAAGAAGGAAATAAAGAAAAAATAAACAAAAAAGAAGAAAGAAAGAAAGAAAGAAAGAAAGAAAGAAAGAAAGAAAGAAAGAAAGAAAGAAAGAAAGAAAGAAAGAAAGAAAGAAAGAAAGAAAGGAAGGAAAGAAGGAAGGAAGGAAGGAAGGAAGGAAGGAAGGAAGGAAGGAAGGAAGGAAGGAAGGAAGGAAGGAAGAGCAAGAAAAAGAGGAGGATCTAAGCTTTTGTCAGGAGATTGGGAGGTGGAAGTCATGAAGCCAAGGAAAGAATAGAAATAAAAGACTTGAACCTTTGAAGCTGTGTAATGGGATTGAGGCTCTCTCCTGAGAATATGTAACCAGATCCTCTGATGAGGAAGCAGCATCCCAGAATCCACAGAATGGTAATGAGAGATAACATTTCTAGGAGACAGAATATTTTAGGACAGATCACAGAAAGATGAGGTAAATCTTATGAAATGTGACCCCCAAACCTTAAAGTGATATATAAATGCTAGCTATTACTTTTATTTTTTGAAAATAATATTTTATTTCCCCCATTTATAAGAAAAAGCAATTTTAAACATTTTTTTAAAAAAAGCTTTGAGTTCCAAATTCTATCCTTCCCCTCCCCCTTCCTTGAGATGGTAAGCAATCTGATATAGGTTATACATGTACAATCATGTAAAACATTTCCATATTGGTCATTTTATGGAAGGAAGGAAGGAAGGAAGGAAGGAGGAGACAGAGAAAGAAAAGAAGGAAGAAAGAGAAAGACACAGAGAGACACAGAGAGAGAGATGGAAGGAGGGAGGGAAGGAAGGAGGGAGAGAGGGGAAAGAAAGAAAGAGTGAAAGAAAGAAAAAAAGAAAGAAAGAAAAGGAAGAGTCAAAGAAAGAAAAAGTGAAAGAAAGAGTGAAAGAAAGAAAAAAAGAAAGAAAGAAAAGGAAGAGTCAAAGAAAGAAAAAGTGAAAGAAAGAGTGAAAGAAAGAGAAAGAGTGAAATAGCATTCTTGATCTGGATTCAGATGACATCAGTTCTTTCTCTGGAAACATAATTTTTCACCAAAAGTCCTTTGGGATTGTCTTGTACCATTGTATTGCTAAGAATAGCCATTCTTAGTCATTCACAATTGTTCATCATATAATATTGCTGTAACTGTGTACAATGTTGCCCTTGTTCTGTTCATTTCACTTTTTATCAGTTCTTTTAAGTCTTTCTAGGCTTTTCTGAAATCATCCTGCCTGTCATTTCTTACAAATTCTAGCTATTATTAAGGAACAAAAAGGTGGCCATATATTGACCCGGGACATGTATCTAGGATGTATCTCAAGATTTGTGAGACCTAATTACCATTATCTACTTCCTGTGATTTATGTGAATATAAATGATTCTACTAGAAAGAAAAAAAGAATGAATTTCCAATGATTGTGAAATTCTGAATGGGAAACCGAAGACCTAAAGCACTTAGGTGGTATTTTCATCAGAACTGTTGAATAGGTACCTTAGAGAGTAAGGGAGAATATGGGAAATGGCCAAAGAGATAATATCCAGGAAAAAAAAAAGAATTTCTATTTCTGGATAAGAAATCTGAAATCATGAATTCTTGGTTAGAGTATACCTAATAATGGTTAGGAAGACTATATCTGTCTTTTCTTACAGTTCAGAGTCAGCATAGTGAGTGAAAAGTGTGCTGGACTCCAAGTTCAGAGAAACCTGTTTCCAGTATTTATCTGCTGTGTAACCTAGGGCAAGTCATTTAACCTTTCTGCCTTAGTTTACTCATCTGTAAAATGAGTATAATAATAACTGTCCCCCCCATTGTCATCATGATCAAATAAGGTAATGTATATAAATCACTTTATAAACCTTAAACTTTTTTTTAAGTGAACTACTTAACTATTGGGAAGCAACATGGAAGAGTGAACTTGGAACTTGAAACTAGGAAGACCTGGGTTCAGATTCCATATTTGACACATATGGGTTGTGGGACCCTGAGCAAATTACTTAAACTCTTAGTGTTATAGTGCTGTAAGTTGCAGACAAAGTACAGATCGCCTTTGTTAGTGAATTTCCTCATTCAAGAGTTGCCTGTACTGAAGAAATCACAGATCTAGAATCCATCCTTAATTAATCATGATATCATAGTTTTAGAGCTGTAGAAAGGACCTTATCTATCACCTAATCTAACCTCCCTCGTTTAATAGATGAGGAAATTGAATCCTATACAGGATCACTTCATTTTAGAAGTGGAAGAGATCTCAGTGGCCAACCCACACCTAAACATAGATCTCCACTATAACTTAGCTGACAAGTGGCTGTTCATGCTTTATTTGAATCCTTCCAGTAACAGTAAACCCACTACCTCCCAAGGAAGTCAACTCTACTTTGGGATATTTCTAATTAGGAATTTTTCCTTCTATCCAACTTTTATTTGCGTCTTCATAAAATCCATTTTCTTTTCCTAGTTCTACCCCCGACGCTAAATAGAACATGAATAGTTATCCCTTCCACGTTGAGACTTTCCCTACTGAAGCTTTGATATATTGTGGATCAGCATAAGAAATTTAATGGGATTTTTTTTGGGGGGGGAACCACAGATGACATTTGAAGGTCAGCAGATGACACAGAAAAAGTGTAGAAACTCAGAAATGCATAAAATATATGTATAGCATAATATCAACACATCATAAAAGAAAAAAAATCAAACTTCTCTGATATAAAAGAAGGACCAAAAAAAATTTTATGCAGATTTTCCAGATCTTGGGGGCATCCAACCCCTAACACCTACCCCCATGTGGAAGAGATAATTGTAATCCTTTTTCCCCGTTATAGCCTTTCAAATATCTGAAAAAAACAGCTCTCTTGTGTGCCCCACCACTTCTTTCCCTAGGTTAAACAGCCCAGGTTCCTTCTACTAATTCTCTTATTTCAAGGACTCTAGGCATTCTGAATGCCTTGCTCCCAACACTCTCCAGCTTATCAGTCCTTTCTAAAATGTGGCAGTGAGACATACCCCAGATGTGGTTGGACAGGGCAGAGCAGAGTGGGATTATTACTTCATTATTCCTGGAATTTAAGGCTCTTTTATTGCACCCCAACATAATTAACTTTTTATTTGGGGGAGGCAGGAACTGTCACCACATCATACTGACTTGTATTGAGTCTGCAGTACTCCAAAGATCTTTTTCAGAGAAACTGCTATCTAACCATGTCTTCTAATCTTGTGACTGGCCAAAGATCACTGTCACAGGTAGAAAGTGACAGAGGCAGATTAAAACTCCAATCCTTTGACTCTGAACCCAATTATTTTCCCACTCTATCTGCTGCCTCTCAAACACTGTATAAGAAATCCAGGATTCAAATTCATGCCTTTCATGTGGCAAGTGAGAAGTCTATCACTGAACTATCTAAAGGGCTTTACACTGAAAATAGGGAGAAGAAAAAAAAAATACCCAGTGAAAATTGCTAAGCTACATACTATTAATGATAACAGGTACGACATTAGAAGAAAAATAGTGGTGATTTAGGAGGATATGATCCATGAAAGGGGATAATAATAAAGTTAATAGCCTTAGGTATTTATGTTCAAATATGTAGAATACAGGTAATAAATAAACTGAATTAGAGTAAACACAAGGATATAAATTCAACATATGAGGGCTAACAGGTTCAGTGGATTGTGACTCTTGACTAGAACATGACATTGGAAATGTAACACCCCTTCAATTTATCCCTGCAGGTTGGGTTCCTTGGATGATAAACTCCCCTGGGTTCAGGTATTCTGTGAGTCCACATTTCTAAAATTATTGCTTATGAGCCCCAATCAACATATTTACCTTCCAATAATGCCCAACTCTACTCCTCAAGGACATAATTAGCTTAGAGAAAAAGCATTTGCTAGAGAATTTTTAATAAATTAATGTTTTAAATGGGCATTATATTTTGTCAAAGGTCTTTCCTGAATCTACTGGCTTGACCATGTGATTTTTCACTTGCAATTCTTTATTAATATAGTCTGATATATTTACATTTTCCCTTATTTTACCCAAACTTACATTCCTGGTATGAATCCAAACAGATTGTAATGTATAATTTTAAAAAATATGTTGTAGCCTCCTTGCTAATATTCAATATTTTCATCAATATTCCTTAACGATATTGGGTCTACAGTTATCTTTTTCTGCTTTCTCTACCCCTGGTTTAGTTATTAAAAATCATATTTGTATCACAGGAGAAATTTGATAAGATTCCTTTTCCTATTTTTGCAGTTTATTTGATTTTTGAATTAATTGTTCTTTGAATATTTGGTAAGTCATTTGTAATGCCACAAGGTCCTGGGGTTGCTTTTTTTTAATTTGGAGTTCATTTACGTCTTGTTTATTTATTTTTCTGAAATTGCCTTATTAAAATTATCTATTTTCTGTTGTTAGTATGGATATCTTATATGTTTGTAAGTATTCATCTATTTCATCTAAATTTTCAATTGTGCTTGCATATAATTAGGCAAAATTGTTTCTCATAATTTCCTTTATTTGTTATTTGTTAAAATTTCTTTTTCACTTTGATATTGGCACTTTTGTTCTATCAGATATTTTATTAATTTTTTTAAAAATTTTTCTAATTTTATTTATTGATTCAATTAACATTTTCTTTTCAAATTTGTTAATCTCTTGATTATCAGAATTTCTTTTGGATTTATTGCTTTGCTTTGTTTTTAGTTGTACACATAATTCATTGATCTATTTTTCTCTTCTTTTGCTGATTAAAGTGTTAAAAAGAGACAAATTTCCTCCCTAAGGACTTCTTTAGTATATTGTCTCATTATTGTAGTTTTCTTTGATGAAATTATCTTTTATTTCTATGTTCTTTAATCTGTCTATTCTTAAGGATTAAGTTATTTGTTTTCCAATTAATTTTCAGTTATTTCTTTGAACCTCAATTAAAGATAACTTTTTATTGCATCGTAGTCAGTAAATTATATAATTAATATTTCTGTTTTTCTCAATTCGTTTGTGAGGTTTTTATGGGCTAATACATGCTTAGTTTTTATAAGGGTGCCATGTGCAGCTGAGAAATATGTATACTGTTTTCAGGCCCTTTTCTAATTTTTTTTATAAGATCTGAAAGGAGGCACATTTACCTTCCTTACTGTTTTAGTTTTCTTCTGTTTCTCCCTATACTTTAATCAACTTTTCCTTTAAGTATTTTAATACTATGCTATTCAGTATCTATTTTAAAGTACTACTATTAATTTTCTATGGCACCTTTAGGCATAGTGTAATGTTCCAGTTTAACTATTTCACCTTTTAACTATTACAATTTTTACTATTGCTTTGTCTGAGATGATTGCTATTCCCACTTTTTTTAACTCACTTGAAGAAGCATAGTAGATTTCGCAATCTAGCCCCTAATTTTAATTTTGAGGAAATCTCTCTTTTAAATAATCCATCATGCCATCATCTTCCATTTTTCTGGTGAGTTCATCATATTTGCATTCATAGCTATGGTTATTACTTATTTCTCTTTATCTCATCCTCTTATTTTTTCCCTCTCTTTATCTTCAATCCCTTTATTTACATAGAAGAAGCTAGGGAAAGAGAAGGAATGTGCTTACAACTAGTAAAGTCATTTGTTTCTATTCTCCCACTATTCTTTTACTTCTGGGACCCAAATTGTAATGATAGCTTCTTACTTTTATTTCCTTTCATTCTACTCTTCCCTTCATTATCTACCCTTCAAAGTTGCAGTTTATTTTTATACTTGGGGATTGGTCAATGGTGTCCCAGTTGTAGGAGTATTCATTCCCTGGGTGCTCTGCCTCATGCCAACCCATGTGAATACTTGAGAACCTTCTTCGAGAAGTGCCTGATGATATGGAATCCAAATTCCATTCCAGAGGTAAACTTAGCAGGTGAATGCTTTGTAGCAATTGCTTTAAGTTTTAGTCTGCTCCCCCCAGGGACTAAGATGGTAGGGAGGAGAGTATGGGAGGGGATATTTGTACTTCTTACTATATTCTCTCAGAAATTATCCCTTTTTAAGAGTTGATTTATGTTATTTGCTCTTTGATCATATTGAGGAGATATTACTTGGCACTGGTGACAGTATTTTGGAGAATATACTAGAACTGGGGCCTGAGCCAGTAACATTAAAAGAACCTCACTGCCCCTCAGGAGTACCCCTAGGATCTCGATGGGGAATTATACCTAGGCAAGACCTAGGAACCCAACCTGTTGAAGCATGTGTGGGTTTGTAGAATAATGTCCAGAGCCTTGCCACATTTTGCTTTTGGCGAATCCCTTTCTGATTATATCCTCTACTACCTTCTCCCTGTTTCCTCCTGTTTCTCTGTTGAGTTTGATTTTGTGTGTGTGTGTGTGTGTGTGTGTGTGTGTGTGTGTGTGTGTGTGTGAGAGAGAGAGAGACAGAGAGAGAGAGAGAGAGAGAGAGAGAGAGAGAGAGAGAGAGAGAGAGAGAGAGATCAACTCTGCTTTGTCTGGTTCAGACCAAAGTGAATTCCATGTGATACCCATCTCCCCATCCAGTTCCCTCTGTATTTGTATAGTCCTCTTCTCATGTACCCTGAGATAAGTTGCACCCCATTATTCTTCCTCTCTTCCCCACTGTATTCTATTTATCTCATCATTGCCCTTGAATTTCTTTCTCTTCTGCTTTTGCTATTATTTTGCATATACAGAATTATGTTGAATGACAGTGGAGGTAAGAAAGCATCCTTACTTTATACTCCTAAAGTAGCTTTTGGTTTTAGATAAATACTTTAAATGTTATTAAAGTTGGCCCTTCGGTGACTATGCTTTGTAGAGTTTTCAGGATAAATGAGTGCTAGATTTTGTAAAAAGCCTTTTTTTTCCATCTATTGATAGAGTGCTGTGGTTTGGGATGCTTTAAAATATGTAGTTAGTTGTTTTACTAAGTTTCAACAGTTCTTACATCCCTGTTAAAAATCTAATTTTTTAAAATATATACATTGGTCTTGTCCTTTTGCTAGGATTTTATTTTAAAAATCTAAAGCAATATGCATTAGTGATGTTAGTCTGTAGTTCTATTACTTCATTTTACTCTTTCCTGGTTTAGGTATTAGGATTAAGTTTGTCTCACAAAAGGTACTTGGTAGAGTGTTCCCTTTCGCAATTTTTGAACATAAACTCTGTCATATAGGCATTAATTTCTCTTTAAATGTTTGATAGAGTTCACCTGTAAATCTATCTGGATTATGGTGTTTTTTTCTGTAGTTTCTTTACAATTTATTCAGTTTAATTTTCTCAGATTGTAATGCTTAATTAATCTATTTCATGTTCTATTAAATTTGAACATTTTACATTTTGTTGATAATCATTAGCTTCTTTTAAATTCTTAATTTCTGGCACAAAATTATGTACAGGTGTTTGTGATAATCATTTTTGCTTCTTCTCTGTTATAATTTTGCCTAATTGGATACCCTTTTGGAGGGTAATTTTATTTTCCTCCCTCTTCTTTTTCATCAGATTAGCTAAACCTTTATCAATTTTGTTAAGTTTTTTCAAACAACTAGCTTTTAGAGCTCTTTATCAATTCTATAGTCTTTGTTCTTACTTAGTTTATTTATTGCTTCCTATTTTTAAAAAAATTGCATGTTTCATTAATCTCCTCTTTTTCTATTTTGTTGATATTTATTTTTAGAGATATGACTTCCTCTGAGGGCTGCTTTAGCTGCATCCAGAAATTCTGGTATTTGGTCTCATCATTTTCTATCTCACATAGTTACTGTTTCTATGATCTGTTCTTTGACCCACTCATCATTCAGGATGCCATTATTAAGTTTCCATTTAGGTCTGTTTTTTTGCTTGTGTTTCCTGTGTTACTATTTTTATTGTGCTGTAGTCTGTAAAGGATTTTTTTTTATTTTAGCATTTTTGCTTTTTTTTATGTTGATCTATAATTTCTCTGTTCCCTAGAACATGGTCTATTTTTGCATGGGTAACATGTAGTGTTGAGCAATATGAATATTCTTTAATATTTCCATTCAGAAGATATCATAAATCTTTCTGCTCCAAGTTCACTATTAGTTTATTCAGTTCTACATTTTCTTTGTCATCTTTCTACTATTTTGTTTATCAATCTCTGACAGATTCCTATAGCTATTGTGCTACCATTAAGGTCTTTTTTATAATTCAGTTAATTTTTCCTTTGTGAATTTAGATGCTATGCTATTTGTTGCATATTTAGTATTGATGCTGGTTCGTTGCTTATGGTTCCATTAAGCATAATTTCCCCTCCTTAGATGTCACATTCATCTACTTGCCAATTTCCTGTTAAAGGTGAGAATTCCTCTATGTCTCTTCACATCCTTTTTCTTCTATTTTCTCCTTTGTCGGATGAAGGAGGAGGCAATCTGGTTTAAATGACTTGCCTAGGGTCACACAACCAGTAAGTGTCTGGGGTCAAATTTGAATTCAGGTCCTCTTGACTCCAGGGCTGGAACTCTATCCACTCTGCCACCTACCTTCCTCTTCTTCTTCCTCCTTGCAGTGATTCTTCCATTTATTTATGCAACACATCTTTTTCTCTGCTAACCTAAAAAGTAGAGATGAATTCCACCAGACCCTTCTTTCACTTTTCCCTCTATGAAGGAGGTCCGTTTGTATTTAGTGCATACATAGGTGGTCAATTTAATTCAACAAGCATTTACTAAGCTCCTACTATGTGCAAGGCTCTGTACTAGGTGTGTGGATGGGAGGATAGGGAAATACCAAGACGAAAATGGAAGTCCTTGTCCTCAAGAAATATTTCTATTGGTTGGATATAATACAATGTATGTACAAAGAAGTACAAAGTAATTTAAAGAGGCAAAGCTGCTAGCTAGGCTAGGGGAATCAAGCAAGGATTCCTATAGCAAGAGGAACAGGAGCTGTGCTTTAAAGGGAGGTAAGGATTCTACAATGCTCTTTACAGCCTCAGAGCTTGAAAAATCTAAGCTGCAATAGGAGTTAAATGACTTGCCCAGGGTCACACAGCTAGTCAGTGTCTGAAAGTGAATTTGAACTCAGTTCCTCTTCACTCCTAGGGCTTATGCTCTACCCACTATGCCACCTAGCTTCCCCCTGAATACTCTCCATGTGAATTTATAGAAGCTGATGCACAGTGATAAGGAGGATTGGATATGTAGAGTGTCTTGCTGTGCTAGACAGTGAATCCCAAGTGACGTTGTATTCTAGTCACTTTATGAAAGGCATTTGCGTGAGATACTTTTACAGTCTGTACAGGCATTGGACATCTGTGGCTTATCTATAATAGGACACTTTTGGCATTAGCTTAGTTTTCCCTAGGGAAGTAATGGATAAAAAAGTAAACTTGTATGTCCAGATCTGGGACATATCTGGTGTGCCAGCATAGATTGGAACTCTGGTCTGTTCAAAGTATATCAATCAGTATGTGGACTATCTAGCAATCCTTGGTTCTTGTTCAGATAATTAACAGAGGAAAAAACCCAATGATGGAAAAGAATATCAAAGGAGCATTGGGTCCTCCATCTCAAGAGACAATACCGAGAAGTTTGACTTGCTGACTCCTCAGTGCATGAGGAATGTGATGACCAATTTAAGAATAAGTTTAATTTGAGGACTGGTCTCTTCATTGCATAAATAAGATGCATAAATAAGGAGCAATATAGAAAATCTACATCAGTGTTTTCCAATCCTTTTGAGATAGATCTCAGGAGATATATCTTCCTGGAGTTGAAGACATCGGAAGATATCTGCAGTATCTCCAAGTCACTAGCATAATCATAGGGTACTACAATCCATATGCCTCAGCTAAGGTGGTATCGAGGAAGAATCTTGGAAAATGCAGACATCTGAAAACTATCATGCTTTGAGTGAGAGAACTAAAGTATATCAGCACACTGAGCTGTGTTTTCAAGATACCCTAGCCTATTTGCTAGGCAACTGGACATTTTCAGTGTTAGATCTGCACAGTGGGTATGATCAGATCTCTGCTGCAGAGGAAATAAAAGAGAAGACAGCTTTCATCTGCCCACCAGGATTCAACCACTCTGAATATATACCCCCAAGGAATCTTAAATTACCCTGCCACTTTTCAATGACTTTTAAGAAAGGTAGCAGGACATGGCTAATGTAGAAATATGTTTATCATGATGTCATATGTAGAATAAGTATCATTTTTCTTGCCTTCTCAGTGGGTAGGGAAGAAGACGGAGAAGAGAAAATTTAGAACTGAAAAGAAATTTAAATTAAAAAAAAGAAGATAGTTGGAAACATGAATTACTGGGAGGTATTCCTGTATTGATGCACTGCTGAATATTCTCCTTGTCTTTCAAAGATTTTGGAAGAACATAAGGACAAAGCTAGAGAAAAAAGATATTTTGGCTGGAAGATAATGGCCCAAAGCTATCAGTTCTCAAGTACCAGTTCTTTTAAAATGTTTTATTGATGTTCTTTTTTAAACATCGCTATCATTTCCCAATGGTTTTCCCCTTCTCCCCCACCAAGAGAACTCTGATAACAAATGAGCTCAGTGGGGAGTTCTGACAGAGATACAGACAAGCAGGACAACTTTGAAACGACCATGTCGAATTTGTTACACATGTAAATAAAACAACTACTCTATATGTAATAGAAGGTCATAGTTTCATATACAATCCTCTTTTTCTATGTTTCTTTGTTAATGGTTTTCACATTCGTGGTAATAAAAAGAAACATTTTAAAATACAGTAAAGCAAAGCAAAACAACACATCAACTATATCTCAAAATATTGTTTGCATTCTGACAAATGCCAGCTCCACAAAGCTTTTGTTAAGTACGTGGGTCACTTAGTATTTTAGAAGAGATGAAAGTACTGACCCCAAGAAGATAAACACACTTGTCAGCTGGTCACATTGGAAAAATCTTCAAAAGGGAAAAAGAAAAGGCAGTATGCTAAGTGCTTTAAATCTCATCTCATTTGATCTTCACAACAATCCTAGGATGTAGGTGATATTATCCTCTTTTTACTTTTTGAGGAAGCTGAGGCAAAAAGAGGTTAAATGACTTTTCCAAGGTTATGCAGTTAGCAGGTGACTAAAGCCAGATTTGAACTCAGATCTTCCTGACTCCAATCCAGCCCCAATATTCTCCCTACCATATCGCCTAGTAGCCTAGATGCTTTTGAGCGTGAAAGATTTTTTCCCCCCAGGGTTTGATGCTCACTACCAAAAATTTATTACGTACTCTACTGTCAAGGCTATCTTGCAGTGAACTCATTCCTATGTAATTGATTGAGATGAACCAAAACAGCATAAGTGAAAAAAAAAGTCAAGCTGATCTGATTTCTTTGACACCATTTGGAAATGTTCAGTGCAGAAGTGGGAACAGGCTTATTTTAAGAATTTGGTCAGTGGCTTCAGACATTGTTAGTTTATGGGATCCTTTGTGTTACACAATGAAATTAGCCTGGAAGGCTTAAAACCAGTCTTGTACCATGAGAGAGGTGACCATCAAAAACTGACTGCATTTGCAATTAGAGGACATAGTGACAGGGAGATTTGCTGATCTGTGCACTAAAAGGAGTTCTTGGTTGTGAAAAGGGCTGTGGCTGGTAATTTCAGAGACTATAAATGTAAGGGGCCAATCAGGGAAGATACTGACCAACTTTATGAGCTATAGGGTAGTCTTTGTTTGGAACTTTGAGAACATCTGTCTATGGAGGATGTGGGTGAATACATTGTCTGTTTGATAATCTCCCTAGGAGGATTTCTGGTGCATGCTCAGTAACACTTTTTCTTTTTGAAGGGACAGACATGTTCTGGGCCAGTTTCAGTATTGAACAAAGACTATCATTTGCTTAACTATTGTAGCTTGGAGCTACTCTTTTACTCTGGCTTATAAAAAGGGAGGGGTTTTTATGGCTTAACCCTTTTTATCTTTTTTTTTTTCTTCCCTGCCCAGAGAGGTCTTGCTGAGCTAGGAGAATAGCTGGGGCCTGGCGGAAAGGGAGTACAGAGAACATGGGACCTGCAAATGTTCTCATCCTTGCAGCCTGGGAGTTTACAGAGCCATGCTTGCAGAGGTAGTGGCATAATCTTTCAATTAAAGAAATGGTAACCATGGAGAAAGGAACTACATAACCAAAAGGGTAGGAATTATTGAATCTTAAAGGGTTTGTGGATAGAGGAGAGTGAGTTCCTGGACAGCCCTAGATTCTTAGAGAGAGATCATGACTAAGACTATAACCATGACCTGGGGGGACAAAAGAGGGGAGAGTAAAGAAAACCTAGCCTTTACCCTCTGCCATTATATTCAATGACTCGAAGGAATTTATTTTCTCATATGTTTGGCTGTTCCCTCCGGTGAGGTAGACTATAACCCATCTCTGCCTGCCCATCCTGGGTGACTGCTGTCCATGTCTTCCTATAACTTCACCATAAGGGGTCCATACAATGTTATGGGGGACTTTCCCCTCATTCTCCTAATATCACAAAGATACCAGTGGGAGGCTCAAGTTGCATACTTGTTATCTTTTGCTTTCGCCATGTGACAGGTCTGAATTCTCTTCCTATCACACATTTTCTTGAGGACATCTTTTACTCAATCCAACAATATGTTATTTATAAGAAATACACTTGAAACAGAGAGGAACACACCAGAATAAAAATAAGGGACTGAAGCAGAATCCATTATACTTCAGTTGAAGTTAAAAAAAAAAAAAGTAAGGGTAGCAATCACAATCTCAAAGTACAAACAAAAATAAATCTAATTAAAAGAGATAAGCAGGGAAACTATATTTTGCTAAAAGGTACCATAGACAATGAAATGGTATCAATGCTAAACATATATGCACCAAATTACATAGGATCCAAATTCTTAAAGGAAAATTTAAATGTGTTACAGAAGGAAAGAGACAATAAAACTATATTAGTGAGGGACCTCAACTTTCCCCTCCCAGAACTCTATAAATAAAATAAAAAAAGAAACAAGTTAAGGAGATGAATAAAATTTTAGAAAAGGTAAATATGATAGACTTCTGGAGAGAACTGAATAGGAATAGAAAGGAGTATACCTTTTTCCGAGCTGTACATATCACCTGAATAAAAATTAGCCATGTATTAGGGCATGAAAACCTCACAACCAAATGTAAAAAAGCAGAATTATTAAATGCATCTTTTCAGATCATAATGCAATAAAAATTACATTCAATAAAGGGCCATGGAGACATAGATAAAAATTAATTAAAAACTAAATAAACTAATCCTAAAGAATGGCGACATCAAAGAACAAATAATAGAAACAATAAATAATTAAAGAGAATTATTATTAAAGAGAATGATAACAATGAGACAACATACCAAAATTTATGCCAAAGCAGTACTTAGGGGAAAATTTATATTTCTGAATACTTAACATTAAAAAAAAAGAGAAAAAGCAGATCAATAAATTGGGCATGCAACTAAAATAAGAACAAATTAAAAATCCCTAAACACCAAATTGGAAATCCTGAAAATCAAAAGAGAGATTAATAAAATTGATAGTAAGAAAACCATTGAACTTATAAAATAAAACTAAATAAAATTAGAAGCTGGTTTTATGAAAACAAAAAGCAATAAACTGGACAAACCATTGGTTAATTTGACTGAAAAATTAAAGAGGAAAACCAAATTACCAGTATCAAAAATGAAAAGGGTGAATTTGCCAAATGAAGATGAAATTAAAGCAATTATTAGGAGGCATTTTGCCTAATAATGTGCCATAAATCTAATGAATTAATTGAAATAGCTGATATTTACAAAAATAAAAATTTCCAGATTAACAGATGGAGAAATAAACACTTAAATAACTCTATCTTTGAAAAAGAAATTGAATAAACCACAAATGAGCTACCTGAGAAAAAATCTCCAGTACCTGATAGATTCACAAGTGAATTCTACCAAACATTTAAAAAACAATTAAATCCAATACTATATAAACTATTTGGAAAAATAGACAAAGAAGCAGTCCTACCAAATTGCTTTATGATACAAATATGGTATTGATACCTAAACCAGGAAGAGCAAAAACAAAGAAAGAAATCCACACAGTAATTTCCCTAATGAATGTTGATGCAAAAATTGTAAATGAAATACTAGCAATGAGACTATAGCAGTATATCACAAAAATCATATACTATGACCAAAAGGTATTTAAACGAGGAATGCAGAGCTGACTCAATATTGAGAAAACCAACAGTATAATTGATTGTATCAACAACAAAAACAACAAAAATAATAAGTTCATTTCAATATTTGCATTGAAAAAGCTTATGGTAAAACACAACACTCATTCCTATTTAAAACTCTAGAAAGCACAGGAATAAATGAAGCTTTCTTCAAAATGTTTAGTATCTAAAACCAACAGCAAGCATTACCTGTAATAAAGAAAAAGCTAGATGCCTTCTCAATAAGACTAGGGATGAAGCAAGGAAGTTCATTATCACCACTATTATTCAATATTATTCTAGAAATACTAGCCATAACAATAAGACAAGAAAAAGAAATTGAAAGAATTAGAATAGACAATGAGAAAACAAAACTATCACTTTGCAAATACTATAGTATACTTAGGGAATCCTAGTGAATCAACTAAAAAACTAGTTGAAATAATTAACAATTTTAGCAAAGTTGCAGGATATAAAATAAACCCACCCCATCAACATTTCTATATATCACTAACAAAATTCATTAGTAAGAAATAGAGAAATTTCATTTAAGATAACTAGAGAATATAAAATACTTGGGAGTCCACCTCCTAAGACAAATCTAGAAACTAAATGAACACAATTACAAAACACTTTTCACATAAATAAAATCAGATATAAGTAATTGGAGAAATATTACTTGTTCATGGGTAGGCCAAGCCAATATAATAAAAATGACAATTCTTCCTGAATTAATCTACTTATTCAGTACTATACAAATCAAACTACGAAAAGATTTTTATCTTTGCTGTTTATGATTAATTATGCTAATTGATTTCTTAATATTGGCAAATCTTGGTATCTATATTATGAATACAATTGGTCATAGTGAATATTTCCTATACATATTGTTGAAGTCTTCCTATGGAGATTTTGGTTTGAAAATTCACATCAATATTAATTAAATTGATCTGTGATTGTCTTTCCACAATTTATCCTTCCCTCGTTTAAATTATCAGACATATATTTACCTCATAAAAGGAATTTGATAGATTGCTTTCTTTTTCTAGCTTTAAAATATTTTTTATGGAATGGGTATTGCTTTAAATTGTTTGATAAAACTTGTTTGTAAACCCATCTGATTTGCTTTTTTTCCCCCTTTGAAATTTATGGTTGCTCACATTCTCCTTGCATTTGCCAAATAGTTGGTATGTATTACCTAAGTAGGTTCTTTGATTTTGGTTTTCATCCCTAAAAGCAACCGAGGTCTCTCCCTATTTTCCCAATAATTTCAGAGATTAAAATAAATTGATCTAGACCCATATGGTTCCATAGCACCTAGCATCATAGGTAAACCCTCTATATCTTCCTCAGCTAATTTTGGGTAATCAGTTTCATACTTTCATCCCCCTCAACCAATTATTGCACTCTAAGACCCCCTAAGTGTTGATATGGAAAGAGTAAGATATGGAAAGGTAAGAGATAACATCTTACCCCCCACTAATCTCCATCCTGGGATCCCTAAAAATGAAGGAACATCTCCAATACATGTCACAGAAGGCACTTTTTCTATATGAAAAAGAAAACTTGGGAAGCATATTTGGAGCTGCTATTCCACTACAGTATGGAGAGTTGAAACACTTTACCCTAATCTAGCTGCAAATTTGCAGGTCTAAAGTATTATGGTCCTATCTCCACATGGTTACAAAGAGTATTCTTTAATAAATCTCCTTTGGACTTCCAAATTTTTGCATAGGTTTCCTTTTCTCCTCCCTGCTGCAGGCACAAGATTCCCATGTAATCATTCATTTGGAGAGGCATTTGCTGCCAAATAAAGGAAACAAGTAAGAGAATCTTATCAGGTATCTTAATTTTTTAATTCTTTGAACTCGAGGAGCCCAAAAAGGCTGTATCTCACTGTTAAAACAAAATTAAATCTCTTTTTTGGTAATGTTATTTGGTCTTTGCTATGTCTAACACCTATTGATTCTTTTATTAAAGAACCTATGTCACCTCTGATGTCTTTGGCCATTCGCATTCCTTTTTACTAATCTATATTTTCCAATATTTCACTGATGTCACTAAGTACAATATGTATTTGGAAGGTATTATCAGTTTTTCATAAAATTCCTCTTCTTTAACAGAACTTGATGTGTAAGCTGACATTATTTTTATGTTGTTTGTTTTGTACTTATCACTAATTCTATTGCTTTCCTCAAGGTTATTCTCCACAGGTGTGCAGATGAGTCCCATAAAATATTTCATATAGATTAGTAGCTGTTTCCTTACTCAACTTTTTCATTAGTAATAAGGACCAGTAATTTTTCTATGCTATTTGGGAAAGGTGTCTAGAAAATCCAAAATTGTTTCCCTCCCAATGTGAATACAAACCACAAGTTAGTAGCATAAAACTGGATGCCTCTATGAGTCTTTGGAATATAAAATGTAAACCACTGGAAAGATAGTGAAAGGGAGTTGTCCTAGTTACACCCTCAAGTTTATTTCCCTTCTGAGGGAGTTCCAAACCACAAGGTTGTGTTATGAGTCTGGAAGATTCTAGAATCCTGAGAACTACAGGACTCTTCAGAGAGGGTCGAAAACTGTATTGATTTTTATGGGCTACTAAGAATCTTTTATCTTTTTTTTTTTTCATTTTCTGTGAGCAATAAAGGCTATTCTGCACTCAGTATATACATTCTTACTTTGAATGCATGTATGGGATCTAGGGACCCTTTTTCACATATATGGAAATCTAGACATTAACATATGTATTAACAATTAAGTTGGGACTTTCTTACTGTTTTAGAATGATTAATTGTCTTTGATTGAGCCCCAGGCCCAAACCCCTATCTACTAGGTTCTAAGCCTATGTGGGCGTGAAGTCCTCAGGGTCCTAAGGGGAGTTGCTAAGGCCAGAGCCAATAGTAGGAGCCTGAGTTCTGGTTGCTGAGATGATGTCTGATGACAGCTAAAGAGTGTATAAAAAGAAAGAACAGAGCTGTTTGTTTGAGGCTCTCATTCTTGAAGGTGTGAGATGTGGAGACTCTTAAGGCAGCTGTAGTTAAGAGCCCTTCAGCTTGTAAACCTGGATGTTGGGACTTTGTTAAGCCCTGGTAGCTATGCACTGAAATTTGAATCAGACAAGGTCTGTCTGTTGATGTTTGTAAATTGTTTGTATTTTCTCTGAAGTTCAGGGTGCTGGCTTTTTCCCCTGAACTAAGTGAATGATATTTGTATATTCGATTAAACTGAGATTGTTAATCCCTTAATGTTACTTTCCTTAGTAAAGCAGATCAAAGAACCTGTGCTAGCAGTGTTCTTCTTGTTGGGCTTGTATTGGTCTTTCACCCCCACAGCAGCTGCTAACCAAATTGTTGCAACAACATATTCATATTACATTCTGAGTTTTCCCATAGGCAACTTTCAGTAGGGGCAGGGCATTATAAGCCAAAAAGAATAATTTGGGGAATAGTTCCCAAAATTGAACCTGATCTGTGTAAGCAGACAGTTTTGGAAAGAGTGCTAGGTCATGCAGCTCAAAATATAACTGTTCTGCAAACAGTCCACTGATATGTTCTTATCAACACTAATGGCTATTCTAACTAAACAATTATGAGTTCAAGATGCATTGTCAGTCAGAGAATGCTAATGCTATACATAATGATATGGAAAGGATACTGAATCTGGAATCAAAGGACCCAGGTATAAATCTTGCTTCTGATATTAGTACTTGTGTGACCTCAGGTAAATGAACTAACCTCCTCAGGCCTCAGCTTCCTCATTTGTAAAATGAGAATATGAAAAGAGCAATGTCTACTAGGCTGGGATTGTTTTTTCCTAACAGGCAAGAAAACTGACTTTGAGACTTCTATGGCCTAGCAGACAAGGTCGTGAGCTGTTGATATGTCTTTTGAGTTGCCGTGGGCATAAAAAGCATAACAATAAGTCGGGGACATTCAGACTTGATGGATATCTTACCGCCATATGAGTCAACAGACTCTCCTGACCCAACATACTCTTTGACCAAACCTGCTTCTCTACAGAGATGGAAAAGACTGAATCTATCTACTAGAACTAGTTCTGTGTCTTTCCTGAATATCCTTTCCAAGCTATTGCTAAGTAAACTTTTTATTGTTAAATGATAGATGGCCTATGAATGTCACATTTCATTCTAAGCCAGAGGATGAATCGCCAGACTGGCTTGAGTCAAGCATGGCCTAGAACCTATAAAGGGTCAGACTAAAGGAGATGGTGTCTGAGCTCCCCTCCAATTATACATCCATGAATGTAGATGCATGTGCCTTGCCTGTAGGCCACATCATTCTGAAGGTATGGTGAAGGGACCCATGGAAAATACAAAAGCACTTTATGAAACTCAAACAGGTAAGTCTCTATCACATCAAAGTGCACCTGAAACTCCAGGATTTTGACTAGAGAGAGTCCATTATGGCTAAATATGAACTTTGTTTTGTTGAACTTTCTATCTTCCTTGACCATCCTTGGATGATTAGCACTGGAAACAATTACATTATGAAGATCTATGAGAAGTGAGCAAGCCAAGAATCAAAGACATGAGCTTGAGGGCTCCAACTTTGTTCCATAGGGATCGCCTTGTTGTTGAGGGACTGGTAGCAGTTGGAGCTACGCAATCTAATATTGTACTAGCCTGTAAATTATCACATAAAAGGTACCTAGAAGTAGTTGGTGCTGCCAAAAGTACTTTGCTTTATGGTCATAAAAGATTATTTTGGACATTTAGATCAATAGTGCATCCTACAGGTAGCATGAAACAGGTTTTGTTGGTCCAAGATGGCAGCAGATGTTTGTAAGAAGTGTGACATTGGAAAAAGCTAGATGGGAGCTGGAAAACAGGGACTCGCTTAAGCTCTCCCCCAAATCCCTCCAAATACCTGTAAAAATGGCTCTGAACAAATTCTAGAGGTACAGAACCCATAAATAACATAGGGAAGCATGTCTCCAGCCCAGGACACCCTGAATTGTCACTGGGAAGGGTCTATCACACTGTGCTGGGAGTGAAGCGCAGCCCAGTATGGGCTGAGCCAGGACAGACCAGGGCAGAGGAGATTGGGGAGCAGGCCTTAGGCCAAGAATCACTGAGCTGTAGCAGTTATCAGACTTCTCAATCCACAAACACCAAAAACCATGGAACAGGTCAGTGGGAAAACTGCTGGATCAGGGTGAGAGAAGTGCATGGTTTGGCCCCAGACCCCAAGGTGGCAGAGGTGGCATGGCAGCAGCAGCAGCAAGGTCCAGTGGCTGTTTCCAGAGCTCTAGCTGTGGCTGCTTCCAGAGTCCCTGGCCCACCTGGTGGGAGGAATCAGAGCAGGAGTGCAGGGAGTGCTTTTCTGGCACAGAGGCAAGGTTCTCTTGCTTTGCCTTACTTAGATCTGGGTTGCACTCCTGCTTGGTGGTTCTTGGGGGAGGAGCACTGGTGTGACAGAGCTTGTGGTGGCTTAGAAATAGCTCTGAAAAGAGAAGTGCAAGGCCCTTAAAGCTTGGGACAAAGCGTTCTCCACTCTGAAGGCAGTCATAACCTGACAAAAAGCTCAAGGGTCAATTAGCTGGCTCGGAACATAAGCAGCAGGCAGCGTAAAAGGACTCAGACTCAGCCTCAGACTATAGAATCTTTTTGGTGACAAAGGAGATCAAAACATACAGCCAGAAGAAGTCAACAAAGTCAAAGAGCCTACTTCAAAAGCCTCCAAGAAAAATATGAACTGGTCTCAGGCCATGGAAGAGCTCAAAAAGGATTTGGAAAATCAAATAAGAGAAGTAGAGGAAAAACTGGGAAGAGAAATGAGAGTGATGCAAGAAAATCATGAAAAACAAGTCAATGACTTGCTAAAGGAGATCCAAAAAATACTGAAGAAAATAACAGCTTAAAAATAGACTAACCCAAATGGCAAAAGAGCTCCAAAAAACCAATGAGGAGAACAATGCCTTGAAAGGCAGAATTAGCCAAATGGAAAAGGAGGCCCAAAAGACCACTGAATAAAAATACTACCTTAAAAATTAGATTGGAGCAACTGGGAGCTAGTGACTTTATGAAAAATCAAGATATTATCAAACAGAACCAAAGGAATGAAAAAATGGAAGACAAAGTGAAGCATCTCATTGGAAAAACCACTGACCTGGAGAATAGATCCAAGAGAGATAATTTTAAAATGTTTGGACTACCTGAAAGCCATGATCAAGAAAAGAGCCTACAAATCATCAAGAAGGCATCAGAAATTATCAAGGAAAACTGCTGTGATATTCTAGAACCAGAAGGGAAAATAGAAATGAAAAGAATCTACCAATTGCCTCTTGAAAAAGATCCTCAAAAGAAAACTCCTAGGAATATTGTCGCCAAATTCCAGAGTTCCAAGGTCAAGGAGAAAATATATAAGCAGCCAGAAGGAAACAATTTGAATATTGTGGAAACACAATCAGGATAACACAAGATCTAGCAGCTTCTATATTAAGGGATCAAAGGGCTTGGAATATGATATTCAAGAGGTGAAAGGAGCTAAGATTAAAACCAAGGATCACCTACTCAGCAAAACTGAGTATAATACTCCAGGGAAAAATATGGATTTTCAATAAAATAGATGACTTTCAAGGTTTCTCAGTGAAAAGACCAGAGCCGAATAGAAAATTTGACTTTTAAATACAAGAATCAAGAGAAGCATGAAAAGATAAACAGGAAAGAGAAATCATAAGGGACTTACTAAAGTTGAACTATTTTGTTTACATTCCTACATAGAAAGATATTTGTAACTCATAGAACCTTTCTTAGTATTACAGTAGTTGAAAGGAATATACATATATATAAATAGAGGGCACAGAGTGAGTTGAATAAGAAGGGATGATATCTAAAAAAATTAAATTATATTAAGGGGTGAGAGAGGAATATATCGGGAGAAGGAAAAAGGGAGAGATAGAATGGGGTAAATTATCTTACATAAAAATGGCAAGAAAAAGAAATTCTATTGGAAGGGAAGCGGGGGCAGGTAAAAGAGAATGAGTGAATCTTGCTCTCATTGGATTTGACTTAAGGAGGGAATAACATATGCACTCAATTGGGTATCCTACCCTACAGGAAAGTAAGGGGGAAGAGGATAAGAGAGTGGGGATGATAGAAAGGAGGGCATTTCAAGGGAGGAGGTAATCAAAAGCAAACACTTTTGAAAAGGGACAGGGTCAAGGGAGAAAATTGAATAAAGGGGGACAGGAATAGGATGGAGGGAAATAGTCTTTCACAACATGACTGTCATGGAAGTGTTTTGCATAATGACACAGGTGTGGCCTATGTTGAATTGCTTGCCTTCTCAAGGAGGGTGGGTGGGGAGAGAAGAAGGGACAGAATTTGGAACTCAAAGTTCTAAAAACAAATGCTCAAAAAAATTTGTTTTTATATGCAACTGGGAAATAAAATATACAGGCAATGGTGCATATAAATCTATTTTTGCCCTACAAGAAAGTAAGGGGAAAGGGGAATGGTGGGGGGAGTAGGGAAACAGAAGGGAGGGCAGACTGGGGAAAGGGACAATCAGAATATATGCCATCTTGGAGTGGGGGGGGAGGGTAGAAATGGGGAGAAAATTTGTAATGCAAAATCTCATGGAAATCAATGTTGAAAACTAAAAATATTAAATAATAGAAGAGATGTGACATAAAAAAAAGAAAGCAAAAAAGCTTTCGCAGTTCTCATGGTGGCAGACGGTGAGCTGGAGATACTTGGTGTCCTCCCACATATCAAATTCACCACTAAAAGCTGCACATCACTGAATGTCAGTTTACTCATTTGTAGAATGAAGGGCTTTCCCTAGATTATTGTCATCCAAATTTATCTGCCCCTAAAAAGGTTTGGGGGATTGAAATATAGTGATAAACCTGCAAATGTTTGCCTTCAGAGCTCTTAGGTCACGGGAATTCTAGAGTAAAATTAAACCTATGTTCCTTTCCTCCAAAAATGCTGCATGTGAATACTTATTTTTGACATACAATTTAATATGTAATATGTTAGAGGGAGAATACCACAATCAGTGACCAGAACCCTTATGAAGACTGTGTAGAATGCCAAAGTTCCATGGAACATAGTTTTGGGGGAGATGCTAAAAGTAGGTGGTCTTTGAGTTCTCCATTATGGTGCTGTGGAAAAAATGCTAAGTTTGGAATCAGAAAACATGAATTCAGATCTTGGCCCTTTATAATGCTGGGCAACTCATTACAACTCTCTAGGACTTAATTTCATCCTTTATATAGTTAGTTTTGTTTGAACGTCACAATAATCCTGTGAGGCCAGGAAGACACATTATTGTTTTGCAGATGAGGAAACTGAAACTTAGATTTACTGACTTTCCCAAATTCACAAAGGGAGTGTCAGATAGAAATGTGATTGGCACCTAAATCTCACCTGATTCTAAAACTATTGCTCTCTCCCATACCGTGCTACCAGGATTGCTAGGTTGCTAGGACTGACGTTACGTGGGCTTGGCCCTTGCCATCTCTAGAACTCTCAATGACCAGAGGATCAATATGCCAAGAGAACATTCTGGTGGAGCCTATAGACAAATATTGTTTATATTCTTTCACCTCTGTTCTCTTTTGAATGTAAGGAATAATCCATTTGAATAATAATATTATAGAATCCAGGAAATATGCGTTTTAGAGTCCTTCATAGGAAATTGTAAGCCATTAAGTACACTTAAATTTGTTGGTGTAGGTGTCCTCTGAAAGTCATTTAAGACATGGATTCTAATATGAAAGGAAAATTGTTTATTGTATGTACTGTATTACTTGAAAAACTAATGTGTAGTGCTTTGTATTTATAAGAAATGCACTGATGGTATGTCTTAGTGGATTGATGATCTTATGTTGCAATAAAAGGTGCCCTCCCAAAGGAAAAGCAAAAAAAAAAAGTGTGACTTTTGTTCTCTATGAATTCAAAAGATCAAGTTCCTCAACTCATTCTGTATATTTGTAGAGAATAAGAAGTATATACAAACATTTTAACTCTGGAAAGCGACAGGGAGAACATAAGTAATGTCCTAGTGTGACAGGTTTTATTTTTCTTGCCTTTTCAATGGGTGGGGAAGGGAAAGAATTCAGAATTGAAAATAAGATAAAATTGAATTAAGAAACTTACTGGATCATAAGACCTTGGCTCTGGTCCTGTGAGTAAACTGAAGCTTAAGGGAAGTAAAATGATTTGCCCAACATCAAAGAGGTAGTAAGCATCAGAGATGGGATATGAACTAGGTCCTTAGTGATATTGTAGATGTCTATAAGCACTATTCTCTGAATGACTGCTATTAAAAAAGCACTCTGCTTTAAATTTTCAGCAGAAAATTCTCAGGCATAGAGGCACCAAAATTTCAGAGCCCAAAGAAGCTATGGAGGCAGTTGGATGGCTCAGTGGATAGAGCGCTGGTCCTGGAGTCAGGAAGACCTGAGTTCAAATTCAGCTTCAGACACTTTCTAGCTGTGTGACCTTGGGCAAGTCACTTAACATCTGTTTGCCTTAATCCACTGGAGAAGGAAAGGGTAAACCACTCCAGTATCTTTGCCAAGAAACCCCCATGGACAGTACTGAAGTGCTATGGTCCATGGAGTCATGAAGAGTTGACCAGGACTGAAAAACAACAATAAAGATGCTATGAAACAAAAAGACTTTCCCAATATTTGTCCCCCACTTTGATTGTAGTAAAGATCCTGCTACCAAAGAATTTTCAAAGTTAAAAACAAACAAACAAACAAACATTGTATGTGGGACTTTGGGAGCAGTTCTTCCAAAATCTTGCTATAAATCTGAAGTTCTCATTGAATCATTGCTTGTATTCTAAGAATAGGGTGAAGGAATGTACCCTGATGATTCTGATGGTAAGGTACAAGCAGGCTATAGGCTGGTAAACTGAGGCTGCCACTACTTCCATCAATTCTAGTTCTATCCATTAGATTTATAAAAATGGCAGCCTTCCTCCCTCCCCCAATCTAGCTGATAACAAGAACAGCTAACATTTGTGTAGTGTTTACTATGTGCCATCCAGGCACAGTGCTAAGGACTTTATCATTATTATCATACTTGAGCCTCACAACAAACCCTTTTTTTACAGATGAGCAGGCTGAGACTAAGTGACTTGCCCAAGGTCACACAGCTGGTAATTCCTGCAGCCAGATTTGAACTCAAGTTTTCCTTACTCCAGGCCCCATGCTCTATCTACTGTGCCACCTAGCTGTGCCTGAAGCTTACCTTAGATCATGGCTATTATTTAACATTTAATGTCCTCCAATATTGTACCCTGGGAGCTTTAGGTCACGTTAAGACACAACAAAAAAAGGTGGTGGTGGGGGGAGATAGTACAGGTGAAGAAAATAGGCAGGTCCTAGTAGAGAACCACGGGGCAGGGTCTTCTACCTTGCTCCTTCTGAGTAAATGCTAGAGCCTATAGCAGGACAAGATTGAAACTAGATAGATACCAAAATAGGAAACTTTCAGAGAGTAGGTAATGGTTTTCCACTTATGTGCAGTGTCACTGAGAGTGAACACAGCACTACTACAGAGTCTAATATACTCTTGTCATAAATAGGCATCTGGAAGCCCAGATGGATGTTTGAGGATGCAGGCAGAGGCTAGGAATCTACCAATAGATGCTTAGCCTTCCAGGGGAATGGGCGTGGGAGTCAAAAAGAAGAGAGACTATGAAATAGGTCAGAAAGGAGAGGGCAAGTGGGATAGAAGTACCATAATTTGGGGTGCATGCACTAGATTTCAATCTGTGAAGGTTAGGCACAGTGATCAATCAATATCCAAATGGCAGGCATAGGTCAAGAGAGAAGCATCTGGGCCTACTGCAACAGTCCCAGGGGCAACTGGGGTAAGGGACTAGCTAGGACTTGTAGACTAGGGGTACAACAACAAATACCCCCATACACTGGGACATAGGGGTTCAAGGACTTGACTTTGCTGTAGCTACTAAGAGACTGAAGACAAGAGCGCACCCTAGTTACAGGAATGTCAGGGTTTAAAAATAGAACCCCGATAACTTTAGAGACAGATCCCTAAAACCTCTGTCGGATTAGGACCTGACTTGATGTTAAGCCAGAGAAATATCACGGTATGGCTCAGAGCAGGGCCCAGAGAATAAGACAAGGTCAGGGAATCATGCAGATGAAACATACCTGACAGAGTCAGATGGATTCAGGGACAGAGAGGCAAGCAGACCATTACCCACAAGTCCATTGTGACCGGGAAGCACACTCAGGCAAATGCACCAAGGTGAAGCCTGACAAGGGTGGAAAGGTGGGAAGAATCTAGAGAACTTCCAGGACTCTGAACTCTGAACCTAGGAGCATGAAGGGCAGCTCTGACCCCAAAAGAGCTTTTCTAAAGACAATGAACTAGCCACTCAGTTCACATGGTAACAGAGACTATGACATCCTCAGTGGGCAGTGAGGTCATAGAATGCATGCTATAAAATAAGGGAATCATGAGGGTTTCCTTTATCTTTAAAAGAAACTCCTGAGAAGAGCTTAGAACAATTTTTCCCCCTCGAGTGCCATTTTACAAAGGTACTCACCAACAAGGTGTGACTGTAATGGCTGCACTAAGTTGTCTATTGGACAGTGTAAAAAGGGACATAAGGAAGGTGGACAGAGAACTAAGGCAATTGAAATGCCTCGACGAATGCACACGTTGCCTCTGCGACTTATACCTGCATCCTTATTGCTGTTGTGATTTACATCCATACCCGTATTGCCAGTGCTATACAAAGTGCTCACGTGTCTGTGGGCTATGCAATCTATATCCTTATTGCCTGTGTGATATCAAGCTATTCTGTCTTCGACCATCCATCAGAAGTTTGGAGAGGAAAGCCATTAAAGCCATTCTGGATGAAAAGAAAGAACTGACCAAGTAAACTTATTCTTAGCTATTTATAGTTGCTAATATTAACCTGATAAGATGGGATAAGGAAAGAGGTTCAATGATTGGTTCTTGCACAGAGGTGAAATAATGCATGGGAATAATACGAAGGCTTTAGCAAGGAGAAGGAAGAGGCAATGAGCCCATGGAGGAATGGAGGTAGTCAGAGCGACCATATGATATGAACATAGGTTTGTAGCAATAGCATTGTTATTAGTATAGCTAGGTTTGAGGAAAAGAAGTGTGGGGTACCCAGTGATCAAAACCAACAAACTCAGCATCTTTTCCTGCCCGGGGCATGTGAATTGAGTCTGTTTGAAATTAGAGAAATGATGATGGGGGAAAGTAGTGATAAAAGATGTCTTAATGTATACTCTAAGTGTGATGAGCAGGGAAGCAAAGGTGATAATACAGGCAATAACAATTTTCCCCCCAAAAGGCCAAATGATACCTTGAAACTTGTGTTTATTTCATTACTTCCTTATCCAAGAATTAGTAATGTATCTGAAGAAGGGAAAAAACCTATGCTAGAGTGGAAAGAGTCCTGGCCTAACTGAGTTCAAATCTCTGTTCTATCACTTAATACCTGTGTCACCCCTGGGCAAGTGCCTCCCTGGCCCTTAGTTTCCCCATCTGTAAAATGAGAGGATTGGACTAGTGTGGTATCAAACTAAAATAGAAACACTGCATATTGACTTAGAAAACCACAAATTAGCCTTATCTGTATGGTATTTTATTGATACTGTTAAATATTTCTTAATCATACTTTAATCCGATTCAGACAGTACTCTGGAGTTTCTGGCTGCTTGTGGCCCAGGGGAGTTTGACACCTCTGGCTCTCCAGGACCTACATCTAAGATCCCTTCTGGCTCTAGATTTTATAGAGCTGATCTAAAACCACTGCTTATTTTCAGACTTAGACTCCAAAATGCTTTGGTTTTAAAAGGAGCAATATTTTAAAGTAGATTTTTTAAAATTTCTTTTGGGGGAGGTTACATTTTTCTTTTTGCCCAGACCAGGCCTTCCTTTGTAACTTTCTTTTCTCCTTCTGTCCTTTTGATTACAGTGTAAGTGTAGCTGTTCCCATTGGTGAAATTAGTGTTTGAAGACCTCTCACTAATAGGAGGAAGTGTAGACAATGTTGCATTACACATGCGGACAGAGAAAGAGAGCACCATTCTCCCATTGGCATGGAAGGAGAAGGTGTAAGCAATGCCATGCCCACTGGTACTCTGAAGCATCATTCTCCCATTTGTTGAAGGCCTTTTGTGTGATCCTTTCTCATGTTTGACACACTTCAGGATATGGGAGAATAGACCTCACCACATTCACTACAACAGGAAGGTACAAGAATTGAATGGTGATGAAGGTGCAAGAGAAAGGCCCAGTTATGAGAGACTTAGAAGTGTTCCTTTAAAAAACAAACAAAACTCAGATGTCATCAAGTGAATTTGTTTTTGAAGAGATAAAATCATTTAGCACATTCTATTTGGTCATATCATTTCTTTTTTCCCATTTTTTTGTATGACAGAAAAAATGTGAAAGCATAAGTAATGTAAAAACAGTGGGTCAGATTTATGCATATTCCATCAGTCCAGTATTATAATGTTTTGAGAGGGTCATCTCCAGTCTTATCTCACCATTGGACCCAGATGGCTCTGGAGGAGAGAGTGAGGCTGGTGACTTTGCACAGCCCTCCCTCACTTAAATCTAATTCACTTGCATGTCATGGCATCACCTTCTTGATGTCATGGTGGTCCTCCTCTGAAGGACAGATAAGAACAATGACAATGCTTTGAAACAGCAACAAGGGATGTTTGTGTGGAGGGCATAATCATCTTTTACAATCCTCCTGAAAAGATTAGGAAGTACTTCCCCTAATAACTTGTTCTTAATTACTCATCCATAAATTTATCTAAACCCTTCTTGGTTTTCTATTTTGAAACCTCTTGGAATAAAAATCCCCCAAATATCTATTGCCACCACAAAGAGTATTGATCCTTATTTTCTTTTTTCTAAACTTAGAAGTTTCTCATTTAAGTCTCAAGGAGTGTCTCCCTGACATCAATTCTGGCCTTCCCAACTTTATAAGAACAGATCCATATTCAATGATATTTTTGGGGAGGGAAGGGCAGATCCATGACTTCCATCTGTGTGGAAGACCCTTCATGTGCTCCTCCTCAACGCAGATCTGAAACTCATTTAGAACTTAGCAGTACAGCATTGGTCTTTGTCTTACTAACACACTATCATACCTAGTATATAATAGGGGCTTAATAAACAAGCAATCATTGAAGGAAGGGATGAATAGTCCTTTGAGAGCTACCCGTGGGCAGGTTGCCCATATTCATGCAGTTTTTCTGTCAAAGGGAGAACTTGAACCCAGATCTTTTAGACTCTAAGGCTAAATCCTCTCTTCACTAGCCCTGGCTCCTGGATGTCTTTACATCAAATGCCCCTCCTGATTTTGATAAACTTTGACACTTTGCTGAGCTTTGGTCTTCCCAGGCTATATCCTTGTTTTTCCCAAGTCCCTGCTTATGAAGAAGAGTCCCCATTATCTTGATCTCTAGTTTTGCTATATTTTTCTTAGGGTTCAGGTTTTAGATCCCATGTGCTGTATTATTAATACTCCATGTGGCTACCCCATGATGTTATATGTAGCAGGCCATCTGCAGTGATCTTTGAGCCCAAGAACATAATATCTGATACTGCTTTCATTTCTTCTCCCTCTATTTGCCAAGTAGTGATGGGACCAGTTGCCATGATCTTTGTTTTTTTAATGCTAAGCTTCAAGCCAGCTTTTACATTCCCTTTTTTCACCCTCATCAAGAGGCTTCTTAATTCCTGGGTCCTGAACAGAGTATACTGGATTATTTCCCCTTGTAGACGCCATCTTACTTCTCCCTGCAAAGGTTATCGATCAATCATTTAATCAATAAATATTCAACAAGCGCCTATTATGTATAGCCAAGCACTATATTAAGTACTGTGGATTAAAAGCCAAAAATGAAGCAGTTCCTCCCTCAAGGTGCTTACATTCTATTGGGGAGAGCATATAAATGCAAGGTAATTGGGGGAGAGGGAGGTCAGGCCTGGCAGCTGGAGAATAAAAGGTCTCATATAAAAGATGGTGCTTGACATAAGCTTTGAAGGAAATTAAGGATTCTAGCTATGCTTAGGTGTTCAGTGATCTTGCATTTTTATTACTAATTCCATCCAGTTTGTCTTTAGTAACTCCCAGAGTGCCATTGGCAGCATTAGTTCTTAATGGTTAAACTTCTTAGCCAAATACTAACCCTCTAGCATAACGATGTTTTGGCATGTGTGATCATTGAGAATAGCCCTCTGTTACTCCTAGACATGGGGCCTCTGGTAACAGATTGCAAAAGATTTTTATCAAATAGTCCATGATTTTTTCATGAAATTTCTTCAGAAATCATAACTCAATGTCATCCCCTTCTAGGGCTTTATAACTATCTATCTATGTCTTTCTGCCTATCTATCTCTATCCGTATGTATGGATGATATATGTATACTACATATACATACTGTATGTATACACACTTGTGCATATAATATAATGTATATCATACTGTATATATTGTACACATGTGTATGTATATGTATGTATACACTTATATATGAATATGTATGTATAGACTTATATATGACCTCACCTACATATATGCATGTATATATTTGGTTAGCTGGGTTAAGAAGATGTTCTGTCTCTACCCCGTCTGACCTTAATGATCTAACCTGTGAGTTCAAAAGATGACTGGGAAGTGAGCCTCTGTCTCCTCAATAGAAAGTGAAGCAAAAGATTCTCTTAATATCCTTTACCCCTAAAAAAGATTCCTCTTATTCCCTGAGCATCAAGCGATACTGCCACCTTTCCTTTGCTATAAGGAACCATTGATCCTAGATTTAAAGACTTCTATAAGGTTTTCTTCTGATTTTGTTTTTCAGTCATCAGGGTTTCAAGTTTGCCCCTCATCTCATTTATTTTTTTTCCTCTCTACTTAATAAACGCACGAAGATAGCCACATAAATCCTGCCCTTTCAGAATTTATAATGTAAGAAATGAATGCTTCATGAACATAAAGATTGAGCAATTAGAGGGAACATGTGTATATATATATGTATATATATATGTATATATGTATATATGTGTGTGTGTGTGTGTATTATATATATATAAAATTTGGACCTTGAAGTAAGAGAACCTGGGTTCAAATCCTCTCTCTAGAGTTTATTATCTATGTGACTTTTAGCTAGTCCCTTAAACTTCCTAAGCCTCAGTCTTTTCATTTGTAAAATGCGGAGGCAATACTAGGTGGCTTTTGAGATACCTTCCATCTCTATTTGTATATAAATAACTCTGTTATTATGTAAGGTTTGATAAAGTTGCATAATAAGGAAGGGATTATGGCTAGTATCAACCAGGAAAAAATGAAACATGGCACCTTTTATTTATCCAGTCTCCACAAATATGGTACTTTCTCCATTGAGATAATGCCATTGATTTTATCATTTCTCTAGCTGACCTCAAACTCAAGTCATTCATTTATGTAAAAACTGTTTATTAAGCACTTTTTCTTAAATTCTTAAACTGTCCGTTGTACATTTCTCATGCAAAGCATTGTTTTTTCAGTTTTGGTAAAAAATCCTCTAAGCAGCATTATTTCACAGCCTTAAGAAGCTTCCACTTCCCCCTGCCAAGTTTTAGGTTACCTCCTCCCCCTCTCCCACCAACTTTACTTTTGGTGGAGGTCGGTGAACAATTAGTGTTATGAGGGAATAAATAATGAGAATCTTTGGATCCCAGGTACCTAGACCCCAATCTGCTCTAAATTTAAGGATTATGTTGAGTCAGGCTTTTTTGTGGGGGAGGGTGCTATAAAAATATAGTGAAGGAATACACAGATGAGATTCCTCAAAGCACCAAGGCAGAAGTGCTAGAACTCTCCTTGCAGCCAGGAAGACCTGGGTTCAAAACTTGGCTCTAATAATTACTGGTTGTCTGACTCCATGGGCAAGTTACTTAACATCAGTGAGCCTCAACTTTCCCATTCATAAAATAGGAGATAATAGCAATAGTACCTACCTCATAGGATCATTGAGAGGGTCAAATGAGATAATGTAGGGAAAGTACTTTGCAAATGATAAAGGCTATAGAAATGTCAGTTATTATTTATAATATTACCTCCAAAGGCTATAGAAAAGTCAGTTACTATTTATAATATGGTACCTCCATAATATGGTACCATATAATACCTCCATATCTGACCCCAAGGCTTAAAGCCTATGCTGGGTTGTCAGAAACTTTCAGAGTAAAATCTTAAAGGCAGGCTCATGGTGGGATGAGAGAATCTACCTTCTCACATCCATGAGAGCAGCAGGGGTGGTATACCCAGAGGAGACAGGCCATGCTATGCACTTTCCCATTAGTCCTTTCCCATCATCATTCAGCCACTCAATGGCTGTACACAAAAAAGGATTATTTCATGCTTACCAATTTTAGTTCCAAATTTAGTTCCTCTGCGTTTTGTGCTATGACCTTGCAGTTGAGGAGAACAGTACTCATCACCACCTGACCTGAAGACTCATATACAGGACACGTTGATTTGTAGCTGGTGAGTCAGATTTCAATCTCTCTCTAAAGCTTCAAATGGTATTATTTAAAAAAAAAAAAAAGGACCTGGAACAATTCCTCTGCTTGACCCCTAATCATGCATACTGCCCCAGTGCAATGCTTGCCTAGACACCATTTTGGGACTTGGGAAATTGAGAGGGGAGGGAAAAAACAGAGGAGATAAGAGACAGGAGGAAAGGCAGGAATGGACCTTTGGAATGATTTAAATCTGCTGAGAAGTGAGGGAATAGGGTTAGGATCACCCTTCCCCAAAGAACCAGAGGATTAGTTCCTTTCGATCCACTCTCTGGACTCCCTGATTCTGACCCCCCAAGTCCCAAACTCCTCCCCTCATAGATTTGTCATTATCTATAGTGTGGCATAGTGGGAAAAGCACTGGCCGTAGAGGGAAAGGTTATTGTTGTTCAGTCATTTCGATTGTGTCCTACTCTTTGTGACCTCATTTGGGGTTTTCTTGACAAACATCGTGGAGCAGTTTGCCATTTCCTTCCTTCTCTATCACATTTTACAGATCGGGAACTGAGGCAAGCAGGGTTAAGTGACTTGCCCAAGGTCACACAGCTAGTGTTTGAGGCCAGATTTGAGCTCAAGTCTTCCTGCCTCCAAGCCTGGCACCCTATCCACTGGATGACTTCAAATCCGACCTCAGTCCCTTAGTAGTTGTATGAGGCTGAGAATGTCACTTAGCCTCTCTCCTCCTTATCTATAAAACGAGGGGATTGGCTGGCTTTAAAACTGCAGCATTATGGAATGGCAAGTACAGGGAGATATGAGGTCATTTTGGTCCTCTTCAAGAATGAAGGACAACTACTACTACTGGCATCCCCAGAGCTTACTACAGTGCATGACACTTAGTAGGCACTTAATTGTTGATTAACTGATTGGAGCAATCATTGTAGTTTTTCCTAAGAGTTTGATTGGGAAAGGGAGGAAAAATACAGGAAAAGAGCTTGAGGGAAAGAAAAAAAGGTCCAGTGAGGGTTTGGTTTTTTTTTTTGTTTTTGTTTTTGGCATTGAGATATGGGTATATATGTAAGTACAGCAAAGAAAGCAGACAGAGAGATTGAAGATAAGAGAGAGATGGAGGTAATTAGCATTCTTCCAGTGAGCCAGGGTGTAACTTGTCCTTTTTGCATTTTTCCCACTAAAGAGAGGGAGCTCAGTGATCTGAGGTCTTGGAAATCCTGCTGTGTAGTCTGGTGCCTTAGGACTTTTCCCTCTTCCCATAAGGAACAGAACAAGGGCCTTCCTAACTCTAGCCAGGCTTAGAAAAATGTGAATGGGATTGGAGTCCTCTGACTCTTCCTTCCCACAAAGTGGGTCCCTTGAGAAATGCACAGGGACTGGGGATCCTATGTGCTTCACCTTGGAAGCAGCCTGGGCTGCTCCCACCAAAGGAGATAAGAACTTGTCCCTTTCAGATCCTCTTCTCAGTTCCAGGAAGCCTGGTACCTGGAGTTTCCAAGTCGACCAGAGCTGTTTGTCTGAGCTATTCCCTATCCACACTGGGTATCCGTCAGCTTTCTTTCTTACTAGCCCAGCAGATTTCTTAATGGTGATATTTATACCTGTCTCCTACTTACCCCACAGGCATGCTTTCAGCATCTGCAGCATTATTGACCCAATCTCTTTTCCCTCCTTGCCCCCCCCACCTCCTTGGGGTGGCATCAATATGTGTTGGAAAGAGAAACTGTCTCTCCCTATGCCTAAGCTTAATGCCATGCATTGGGGCACCATCTGCAAGTCAGTACCTGACTTGACTCCTTGCAAAAGAGTTCATGGCCCAGGGTGAAGCAGGAAGGGATTTAATGGCATCCCTTTCACATCAATTGCAGATTCTACTGGTGGGTTTCTCCTCAGTGCCCAAGAGATGTATTGCCAGAATCTTGGTGGGCTCAGAAGAATAACTAGAGCTCTATGCGATGAACCTTTTTTTATTCCGAGGTCCTTTGTGAGAAATGAGCTTTTTATGTCAATGTCTGACTTAAAGCCTTTTGGAAATGAGAGCTACTTGGCTGTTTGTTACTTGACAGGCTAGGGGCTTGGACTGTCTGCTGAAAGATGTTATTGCTCTGTTTCTATCCATTTAAGTTCACATGAGAAATGCTCTTTCCATCAAAGTGTTTTCCTTAAACTAGGCCACCTTTTTTCAAAGTATTTTTTTTTAAAGAAAACAAAAACAAATTCTAATATACTTAAAATCAGAATATCTTTGCAATTCTGAGAAGAATGAAATGATGTATGTTGCAGACTATTCCTTGTCACCCAGAGAGGCCAGTCTATTCACGGTTACATAAAGCATATTGGAGGCACAATTTTTTTTCTCTCTAAGGACTTACATAATGCAACTGTTAAGTAAGTAGCATCAGCCTGAAAAAAACAAGACTGCAAAAACAGCAAAACCTAGGGTCTCTTAACTGAGGCAAGCATGCCAAAGTACTGGCGTTTCCGAGAAGGTCAGGGTTAAATATATATACATATATATATATATATATATATATATATATATATATATATATATTTTAAAGGAGGAAAGTAGGGCAGTTGGGGTTAAGTGACTTACCCAAGGTCACACAGCTAGTAAGTATGTCAAGTGTCTGAGGCCGGATTTGGACTCAGGTCCTCCTGACTCCAGGGCCAGTGCTCTTCTCACTGTGCCACCTAGCTGCTCCATTAAATATATTTCAACAGGGAGGGAGTCTCAGTGGAAGTTTACAGCCTTAAGAAGCTGTTACATAAATTGTTTTGCGTAACAACCAAAAGTCTATTGAAAAGGCTGAGAGAAACTTGGAGAGGGGATGACATCTGGTCAGAGCAGCAGACTTGGGCTCCAGGTGTAGCAACAAGGAAACTGGTTTAGACCTGTTCCAATCTTGGGGACAGCTGAGATCAAAGTCAGGTAGCCCCTTCTGATGTCTGCATTCAACATTCTTTTTGAAACTGGTTTCAATAGCCCTCAGACAATTCATAGGTCCAGGATCAGGCAAGGTCGGCAGTTGCATTCGATATGCCCTCCTTTTGGTGAAGACAAATTGCATTGCTGACCAAGGGAGGCATTGAGGAGTTTGATGAGTTGCTGGACCATGATAGTATCAGTAACATGGATCCCAACATGAGAAGGGACACAGAAGCAACATTTACTTCCCCCCAGAAAGGAAGCAAGGTATAGAACTATGAAGGCTAGGAATAGTGCAAAGAGAAAAGTAAAAGAGATTGACCAACACATTGACCCCTTCAGCAAGCAGGCCTTACAAAGAACAGCTGCACGTGGGGAGGAAGTGAAAGGGAAAAGTAACTCATTCCTGCTGTCCATTTCATTAGTCTGCCATACTAGGGCTCAGATCTCTCATGTAGCTGTCTAGTTTTCTGAAAACATCTCCTACTGCAGTCATCCTGTCTTCTGGAAATCTCCCCTCCTAGGCATTCTGAACACTGCCAACAATAAGCCAAAGGGGGCATCTAAAAGAATCTGATTTGTGGAATAAAATCTATAACCAAATTATCAAAAGGGAGAGATGACTCCTTACATTTTTACGTATGTGTATGTGTATACATGCAAAATTGCACCTCACTGTTTAACATGGTACTTTACATGTGCTTAATTTTAAATTATTGTAAGGCACTCAGTGAAGAACTTAGTGATCCATGCTGTCAGCAACAGCAGTCATGCAGCATTTTTGGACTGATTGAAATGTCTTGATGGCCTTTAAATCATTTGGCATTGGTGCATAGAGCAGTAGTGAATGTTAATCTCATGAGCCATCTTGATTTAATTAAATGTACAGTATGCTTTTAGCATCATCTTTTTACATTTTCATTAGAAATTAATTGTAACAGTAATCATCAGAAATTTCTCGAGCACTTATACATACTACCAAGACTGCTTACGAATATTTCAGTATTGAGGCAGACTTAGAAGTACTTAATTACCTTTCAGAGAGGAAAGAAAAAAAAATAAACATAAAAGGTACCTCATTAAGGTTGGATCTAACATAAGTCACACTTGGTAAGAAAATGGTTTGCCTAAAAATACCATAATAGAGACATAGGTAAGACAACATTTAAAAAGTAGACAGATGAAAGCTAAAAACAGAACACAGGTTATTAAAGTTCATAAACTTGGCTATGAAACAAGATAATATTAATGCAAGGGAAAAGGTTAATATAGTATAAATGTGCTTTAAAACAAAAAAACACCAGATACTGATAAAACAAATTTTAGTCAGATATCCTGTTGTGAAATAAAACAGTCCTCCTAATCACAGAACACAAGATGCTTAATTTGTAATACTCTTCTGAGTCTATTACTTTAAAGTTTTGTTTTTAATAAAAGATATTAAGTTTTACCAAAGTGCTTGCTCAAGTACAAATCAATGAAAGAATATCAAATAAATACACAGAACCATCATAATATTTGAATGCCAAAAGCATAAGGAAAAAATAGGACAACTCATTCCTTTCTTAGGAGGATGAGAGGCAGCTAAGAATCTAATAAAAGCACACTTTGTAAATAGGTGATTTCTATGCCTATGTTTAATAGTCACAAAAATGAATTCACCCAAAAGATGCTTACTTCAAAAAAAAAAAAGCTGTGGTTGGGTGTTTGAATAGAATAGGTAAATAATTACAGATTTTATCAAATGAGTTGTCTATAACCATGATCAAATAAACTGGATGTTACACCCATAACACCACTGCTCTCAAATCCTCTTTCAAATCCTTTGGCAATTTCTTTGAATTTCAGTGTGTGCTCTACGTACAAATATTAATCCCACATTAAATAATCAATCTAAGTAAAAAAATTGGAATTCCCTTTGAGGTTGCATAGGACAGTCCAAAGGATATTCTCTTTTAAGGTTAATCTTTAAAACTGTTTTGGATTTAACCATGAATTAATTAATACATATACGTTATGGTACCACAAAAAATCTTACATCATTGTCTAATTATTCCCATTGAATTTTGGAAAATTTAAGGACCTTATCATATACATGAATATGTAACTATAGATAGGCTGATGTCAAGGTCAAATATTCATTTACTTAGCTGTTCAGGGTGTGGAATCTCAGATTAAAAACAGCAGAGACTGCTAAGGTATTGTAGTAACAATTACATGAAGAAGGACTTGCACTGGTTATAGAGATTGTCTAGGAGAGGGAAAGCAGGTTGGGTCCATTACAGCAGCCTCCAGGAGGAAGCCCAAGGACACCAAAATGACTAAAGCATGCTAAGTTGGAATTGCTTTCAGGTGAGAATGAGCATAAGCAGCCAAGTGTCTAACAGGGTACTACAGCCAAGCTCAGAATCAACTAGGTGGGATGATTTCTTTTAGGGCAAGCTGAGTCAAGAGGGTCCTACCTTAGCTTTCCCAAGGTTGCCCTCCCAGCCTGTTTCTGAGGGACAGAAAGCCACTGGTTTTAAGTCACAGACTTCACTCCCATTGAGCTGCTGGCATTTTCCCTGGAGCAGTGAAACTGACTCAAGGACACAACAAACTTGAAAGTGAAGCTCAAAAAGAAAATTCACAGTCCCCAAAGGTTTTTACCTCAGACAGCAAAGTCTCACCAATCACAGTATGGTTGAATATAATTGTTATCAACACTGCCAAGCTGTTGCAGTAAATTAGCTAGCAAATAAAAAAGTTATCAGGCCTAAAAAGAAATCATGTAAAATATTTTGTGTAACATTGTTTTCATCTAATATTCCCCTATCTCAAATACAGCTTAAAAATCATATAAAATATTTTGTGTAACATTATTTTCATCTAATATTCCCCTATCTTAAAATCCAACCTGAAATAAAAAGGTAGTTTTTAGAATTTAATAAAGTTGCTGATCCTTTAAGACAAAAATATATTTCTAAGACTGTAGTCTAAAGACTAAGTTAGTTAAAGATATAGTATCAGCATAGACTATTCCGGATATAAATTGGTAATTCACAATGAACAGTCCTATATGATAAACAAATTCCTGATTACTTCCCTCCTCTCAAGGAACGTTTGCAATGTGGGAGGAGAATCAATTTTCTAAGCGGAGCAATTTACAAATTCTTTTACAGAGCTGCACAATTTTTATAAGTGATAGATTTGAAACTTGAAACAAAATCCATTACCAGTCAGTTGACCTCAGTTTAGCTGAATGCATTTCCAGATTACCTTACATAGACAATCACACTTGACTTTAATACAACAGAACAAATTTAGGTGGAGCTTACTTCCTTCAAAAAGCGAGGTTGCTGTGATCCCTTGACCGCCACAAACCAATTACCCCTGTGGTAACTTTTATGACACTTTCTGCCTAAGACCCCAAAGATTAGCAGGTAAACAATCCATTGCTTGGTGAATTCTGCTTCACAATGCTAGGAATAGTCAACACTGAAAGATATCTCGGAGCTCGGAGGTTTGAGCATTACAGAACTTTGGCCATGTCACCACCAGAGATGAAACAAACTTATAAACATGTCAGATAGCAAGTTTTACTGGGTCTCACAAGATAAAACAATGAAGAGATTTTTGATACATTCAACAAAAATAATCATCAGCTTTAAGACAATTCTTCTTCAATTGAGGTTATATCTAAATTACAAGAGAAGACATTCTTCTATGTTTCTAATTTTTACTAAATTTCACACTGTAAGCATGTAATTAATTTTTATATCACAGTTTTCACAAAGAGAATTATTATAATGAATGAAGCACTGAAAATCACAATAGCCAAACATTTACATAGTACTTGATATTCAATATGAGCAAGGCCTGATATCAAGTACTCTATAAACACAAGTTTCTTACAAACCATCCTGAAAGGTAGGTGTCAGGACCACTAGATGGTTATCCAATCTTTCCTTATTTCCTCAAAGAGCTGGATCAATTCTTAGTCTCAGGCCTCATTGTACCCCTCTCTGAGGCTTTCTAGATAAGAATAAGGAGCAGCATCCCATTCCCTTCCCCTAACTTCAGAGCCCAGAAATTCTAAGTGGCATGTCACAAAAAATAACCACATGAAGTTTCCCGTTATGAAAAACATACTTAGTCTAGGAATAAACAATACTTGTTGGAAGGCCAGGGAGGTTTTCATCATATTTTATATTTCTTCTTTGTGAATAAATGGGTAGCCCCCATAAGGGAGTACAAGGACTCAGACAAATGCCAATCCTTTTAGTGGCTCCCAATTTGAATCTCCTGCCTGGTTCTTCATTGGCCAGATGCAACCCCCTGAGTGGCCCATGTCATGCCTCCCTCAAATAGCTTGTTAAGGATATATACAAGCCTGTAACCTTTCACCTGATCAGAAGCCTAGTTCTGCTAGATCATAGCTCTGATTAGAACCAATCTGTTATCAATCAAAGATAGGAGGAGGAAACAAAATTCCTCCTACTGTTTCCCACAATATTCCCCCTCTTTTCTTTTATTCAAATTTTTGTTTCCACATCTTTAATACTCCCTCGCTCTCTTTCTCATATGAATTCTTCCCCTACTCCATTTGCCTTTTAAGTAGACATAAGAGAGGTTGATTGACACTTTGACAAATCAAAAGGCGGCAGTCCCCTTTATAAATACAGATACAGAAACCCAAAAGAAAACAATAATGCAATTTTCCTTTTAAGATTCAAAAGTGTCTTCTCATACAGCTGTCTGGCAGGGAACAACTGATGAAGTTTTCTCGTCCAGCATGGCACCTCAGCATTCTTTTTCTGGTACTTGACATTTGTTCCTGCCATCTCTAGTGCAGTATCTCAGCATCTTCTCCTTCTTGTCTTCTTGTAGAATCCCTATTTCTTTTTGTCCACTCTTTGACAAAAGTGACCTTGGCACAATTTTAAGTTACCATTCCTAAATTTATACTCTTATAGTACTTACAAGATCAAAATTAGAACCTTGGTCAATTGTCATATTTAAGAGATTCACATTAGAACTTAGTTCCTTATATTTTACTTTAATCCATTATTAATTCCCCCACTGGGAGGATGAGATTTCACTAAGGAATTAATAACAAGCTTCAGTACATATATAAATACACTAAGTAATCAATTTTTAGCACAGTACATATCAAATCATCTAGTTATGCCATGTTTCTTTTAAGTCATTTACAAAACAAACCACAAGCCATTCTTCCTTTTAACATTAATTAATTGTAACAAAACTTGAGACAAGTATGATATTAACTAAGTAACAAAATAATATTCTCACAAGCCCTTGATCTAATTGTCTCCATACTATTACAAAGAATTAAAAGACCCTAACTTATATAGACACAAACACACACACAGTGTGTGTATACATATATATATATATACACACTAATAATAGATATCAAGTCTAAATAGCTAGTTGTTCATTGGGTAAAAATCTTTAGCCTAATAGCTCAATCTTATAGTAACCTAAGATATACTAGAATCAGTTATTTAATAGATTTGTTATTGTGCTTACAAAACTTTTTTGATTATAGAAATTTGCCACTAAGAGATTAGGGACATAACTTGTAGTAAGGGAATAATATTTCCCTAACTTCCAGGCAGAAGTTATGTCAAACTGCAACCTGCATTGAACCAGGCCTAAAGTCTGCCAGTTTCAGTTGGGGAATAGAGTTAAGAGAGTCCCACCTCAGCACATGTGGAACAGTTGCTCTCTCAACCTTCCCATGAGATCATCTGCAGTTCGTGCCTCCCCCTCATAGGGCCACCATCATCATGGATCAGTGGCTCAGACAGCCTTTCTTGATACCCATACTTGGAGTTAGATTCAGAAAAACAGTCAGTTAATAGTTCCATTAAGTCTTTGAATAGCAAGTTCCAATAACCCCTTTAAGATATGACTATAATCTCACATTGGTTAAGGAACATCTTTAAAGTAAGCCTTAAATAGCTTGCATGCATTTTTATACTTGTTTTAGTTAATAAAATCAATTTTTCCCAATAAGGTCATAAATTATTGCTCTAATAGATTTCCCTCCGTTCTCCAAGCTTATAATGAGATATATTTCAAGAAATGAACCATATAAATATGATAGGTTCAAACACTAACTTTATCTTATATTTTAGGTCATGGAATGAATTCAAATCAAAACAGAGACATTCAACTTTTCCATCAATGTAAAAGTATTCCACAATTTATCTCCCTCTAAGAAACTTACACTCAAATTCTTTTCCCCAAACTGAAAATGTCTCTGATTTAGTTCCAGTAATTAATTACACCATTTGTATTAATACCCAATTGCTCTTACATCATTTTGAAACATGTAAGGACCCTATTCCATATAGATACACAGTAACTTTAAATCCTGGCCTTAGTCTGTGGAATAATGATTCAACATTGCATTTGTATCTTTATTTCTTTTCCTTTATCTAGCTATTCCCATAACACTCAAAACGTTCTCATTCCAGGAATTCTATCTTTCATATGACTATACAAGAGTACCAATTTACCCAATTATTTGAAAACAGCAAGATTTCACATATTTGCATTATTCAGAACTTTACCAGGACTCACATCTTAAATTCTAATTTTAAAATCTGTCCTAAGTCAGTTACTAGAGATCATTTGCAAATTTTAAACAGAAGGAATGGGTAAAAACCAATCCAGATAAGGCTTTCATGCAATGCCCTCCTTTACATACACAGTAATCAATGAACAAGTTTAGGTTTTAACACTGAAACAGTGAACCTGAATAACTTGGTTAATAATCTTCCTAAATGGTAATCATAAAACATATGCCCTTCAAATAGTAGATGTTTCCAAGGGATGCCAATCAACCAGGTGGGCCTACATGCTGGGAGAGGAGGCTATATTAAAATGAGGCCTTGAGTAGTGACCTAGGTCACTGGATCCTGATCAAAGAGTCCTTCTGAAGAAGGACTAGGCTTTGAAGAAAAGAGGGATGTAGAATGAGGAGACTGAGGACCCTGTTTCAAAATTCCTTCCTCAGTCTTTTCTAACTTGAAGGCATTCCAGAATCTCCTCCCTTCATCCTGAACTTCCATAGAATTTCCTGTCTCCACCCCCCTCCCATTATAAAATTTTCTCTATCTCCCTTATCTTGTGCCATCCACTTTCCCCATCCTGTCCTCACTCTCTTAACCATCTACATAAGCATATCTCCCAGACTTCTAGGTCCCACCCAGTGACTCAAAAAATTCACAGAGGGTTTGAATATAAACTTCAATATCAAGTTATCACAATTTTATACAAAAGATTTTACAAAACATTTCTCCTTTAAAATGATAGGTATTCATGAAGAAAATCAATTGGACAGCTCTAAAATGATAGGCATCTCTCTCCTCCTTAAAGCAAAAATAAACCTTTAAACATTGGAATTCATTCACAAATTCCCAAAGTGCCATCAGATTCCTAAGTAGTTTACCTTGAGGAGGGAGTTCAGTTTTTTTTTTCCCCCTAAGGCAAGAACATACCCAATTAAACTAGCCTTATCAAAATAACAAAATTTACCAGGCCTTCAAAGTTCACTCAGTATCCTTTCACAAACATACTTTTGTAAATATTGTATAGTAAAACAATTTTAACTAAAAATTCCTCTTCAATATAGATGAAACTTGGAAGTTTATGATTTAAATTACAGTCATATGGTCAAACAGAATAGCTTCTTAACCCATTCATCATTTTTCTCTGACAATACAATTCTTAACAACATTTAGGTAAGAGAAATGGTTTTATAAGCAACCTATTATCAATTTAGGTCAATGCATTTCTTAATCACCTCACACAGAGAATCATTCATCTCATCACCAACACATAGAAATTATCACCCCCAAACCACTGTTCATATTTTCATATAATTTTATATGAATACATATTCATATATATGAATATATATAATATATGTTTTCACAAAGATTTGCTATAATATTATTATTACTTGTTTATAACCAAATATAACAGTTTCAAATTATCACATTTTTATCATACCTTAAAAAAAAAACAATCCATATGCAACAAAATTCAGATTAAAATTGCTTTCACATCATTTCCACCTAAAACTGGCCTCTCAAATTTTACAACCTAAGAGAACTTTAAAATGCAATACAATTTAGAAATACAGAAACAAAAAACTTCAGAGGACATCAATTGCATTTCCAGATTATCACATATAGAAATTATTGATCCTATTACTTTTGGTATTTAAAAATCACCTCAAAGCCACCAGATATGGCCGGTCACTGCCAAATAACATTTTAATTAAATCTTGGTATTTATATATTCCCTTGGTATTTTATTTAACTGTATATTCCCAACTCTGAATAGCTCATCTTCTGAGAAAAGTTTAAAAGCTTGAAATTATGTTAGCTTAGAATGTGCTAGGTCAGTACTCTAACTGTTGCTTCTGGCCTGGGCAAAGCCAAATAATTAATTGTACAAATCAGTATCTTCACCATAGTCAATACCTATATATTTTTAAACCCATTTTAATGCCCCCCCAATCCATCCTGAAATGCAGATAGACATAATTCCTTTTGACTTTCCATAACTTTTTCTGTTGGTTAATAAGTCAGGCTACAAAGTTCCATTTTCCTGGTATGTCCCCAAGTCATCTGTAGAAAGATGGGAGAGGGAGTGTCTCTAAAAGCACATGGGTTTGCTGCTCCCCCAACCCCCATCTAAATTATTCTTTTTTCTATTTCACCCTCCATATTTTTCATTCCAGCTTCCATCTCTCTCTTTCCTAATCTTTACTCAAACTACCTCAGACATTTCAAATAAATGAAAAAGAGATTTTCACTTACCCCAATTCTGTCTGCTCTGAACCTTAGAGAAACTAGATGCGAGTTAAAATGTCTAACAATTTACATACTAAAAGAGCCAAATTTCTTTTCCCCCAACTTCTGCAAAGAGCATTTTAAACAGAACACTGGAATCCTAAGTAAAAAAGGGGGGTACAAAAGACTCCCTTATTTTTGCAATTTTATAACACTTTGCTTGACATCAGATACATTGATTTAATACAAACATAAAATCTAGATTTTTAATCCTTAAGAACTAATTAAATCTCAACTCAAAACTCTCAGCCTTTCACCCTAGGCTGTCTGCTAGAGATCTTTTTGTTCTACTAATTACCCCACTTCTGAGCCTCAAAAGCTTCCCAAAAGTTTCACTTGATGCATTTTGAATTTCTCCTTACAAGAACATAAACCATTTCTCAAACACACAGACAAGACATTAGATAAAAGTACACAAATAATTTAGAATTTGAATTCAGACCTATCTTAGTCATTAAATTAAGAGTAACACACTTCGCCTTTCACATTCCTAAAATACTACCAGAAGGAATTCAATCCCAAGGATTCCAAAAAACAGTGCCGGGAATTTAGCAGTCTGAAGAAAGGAAACTCCAACCTGTGGATACTCAGGCCCTCTGGAAACCAGCAGGGGTGCTTTGTCCCCAGTGAGTTCTACTTTCTCCAATGCTAGAAATCCCGGACGAGCCCCCAAATTGTGAGGAAACATACTTAGTCTAAGAATAAACAATACTTGTCGCAAAGCCCGGAAGGTTTTCATTATATTTTACATTTATTCTTTCTAAACAAATGGATAGCCCCCATAAAGGAGTACAAGGACTCAGACAAACACCAGCCCTTTTATTGGCTCCCAATTTGAATCTCCTGCCTGGTTCTTCATTGGCCAGATGCAACCCCCTGAATGGCCCAAGTCATGCTTTCCTCAAATAGCTTGTTAATCATGCATAACCTTTCACCTGGTCAGAAGCCTCGTTCTGCCAGATCACAGCTCTGATTAGAACCAATCACTTCTAGCTTACACTCTGCTATCACTCAAAGACAGGAGGAATACTTTTAATCCTGTGGAAACAAAATTCCTCCTATTGTTTCCCACACAATATCCTTTGTTCTTTCTATGAAATCAGAAAACTTCCTCAAACCTTTCTAAACATGGTAAACTTTCTTTCTTGATCTCTCCCCTCTGCTCTCTCTCTCTCTCTCTCTCTCTCTCTCTCTCTCTCTCTCTCTCCATACACATATACACACCCACACATCTCCAGTGATTCACACCTTTCTTATTTCCTTTTTTCTTTACTTCATCTAATCCTACATTTCTCACATTTCAAGCATATCCCAGACTATATTTACTCCACTGAATATTTCCTTTATAATTTTAGCACATATTGTTAAACAAAACTAACGACTTATTAAAGACTTTTGCTCTCAAACTGCAATATTAACTATCGATATACCTATAACAATTAAACTGTTGAGTTATGGCCAGTCAATTACAGTTTTGTTATTCCCTAAAAGAAAGAGGTACCAAAAACCCATTAAAAGGTTCTTAGCAGTTATGAAAACTTTTAATAGCTTACAAAAACTTGATTTATTCTAATAACAATTAAGTTTGGGCATATTATTCACAGAAGTAACATAAAATATTTTTCTAAATAAATATCATGTACATTTCAAGTTGCTTTCTTAAATAAGCTTCTCTTTTTGTCTGTGCAAGAAGCAAAACAGTTCTTGAAAACTTAAATACATAACCTATATAAAAATGGGTAGGAATCTCATATAAATTACAGCAAAATTTCTAAGTCAAATACATCCACACACATACACACACACACACCTCAAAAGTTATTTCTAAACTGATTTCTGTCACTAATTTGTAAAACTCCCAAGAATCCAATTTAGATTTTCCAATAAAATCCTATTTACCTTTTGGTTGATCCCCAATACACAAAAACTTTTCTCTTTTCCATGAGTTAACACTTAAAAAACTCTGGTGGCTGAGAAGCCAGACAGTTCTGCAGATTTGATTTGAAAATAATCTACAAACCTTAAATTTGGGGCTAAATTAAATCTGGATTTACACTTTTCTAGTATTCAAGATCAATTCCCAATTAAAGTTTTAGTTAGTTAGAAACAAATTAGTTAAAAGCAGGTAAAAAAATCAAGCTGTTTTCACCCTAGAGGGTGAAACTGCCCCTCTGTGTAAATTTCCTTTCTGACAATTCTGGTTTTGTGACAGAGAGATTTACACAGCTCAGTCAGCAACCTTATCAAAGGTAATGAGTTTATTCAAATTAATTGGTTGAGGAAGGGAAAGAGAGCATCTGGAGAAAAAGTCATCTCAAAATTTTCTTTCTCACTAATGTCTTTTGCTATTTTTGGTTCCTGTTATGTGCTATTACCACACCCTTTCCCTCCTCTATCTTGGACCTTGAGGAGGAGAAGTAAAAAAAATCTGCTGACATTTTAGTCTTGGACATAGACATTAACACATAAAGCACACTCAAGATCTTCCACAAAGAGAGGCAAAAATACAAAACATAGCCAGCAGGTATCCTTTTAGAGGGACCTGTCCAAGTGGCCTCATGTGGTTCATAATTACAAACCTAGCAGCCACACTGGAATGGACCTCAAATACCCTGTGTGTCTTTTAGCAAATCCTCAGTTAAAGAGTAGACAACTTGACCAAAAAGAGGTAGGAGTTCAAGAAATTCGAGAGACTCACTTACCAAAGCTGAACCATTGAGTCATATCTGGACTAGAATACAAGAGATCTCTGCTGGTACTGGGCACCTGAGATTGAAAGCAATACTTGGCTGGGCAAGAGTCTTCAAATCCCAATTCCTGACACCAGACATGTCAACCTGAAATAAAGAAGACCGCAAAAACAGCAAAAATTATGGTCTTTTAACCAAGGCAAGGGCGTTGCACTTCAAGGCCCCAACACAGCACCAGAGCTGTTGCACTACAGTGTCCAAGAGAGGAAGAGGAGGGGGCAGGCTTAAATATATTTCAACAGGAAGGGAATATCCATGGAGGCACAATCTCAAGGAGCTGTTACATAAGTTCTTTTATATAACAACTAAAAGTCCATAGAGAAGGCCGAGGGAGGCTTAGAGAGAAGGGTGACATCTAGTCAGAAAAGCAAGCTTGGGCTCCAGGTATAGCAAGAGAGAAACTGGTTTAGACCTGCTCCAATCATGGGGACAGTTGAGATCAAAGTCAAATAGCCCTTTCTGATGTCTGCATTCAACATTGGTTTTTTTTTTAAACTGGTTTTGATAACCCTCAGGCAATTCATAGCTTTGGGATCTGGCAATGTCGGTAGCTGCATTCAACAGTGGCAAAGAGCTAAAGATACCCCACTGTCAAGTCAGGGATAACACTAGGTGATCTGCTGCTCCCAGTGAGACATGATGGGTGGTACACAGATTATTGCCAATCTATATCACTAGGAATATTCAGAAAACCACCCACCCCTCTCCAAAGGGTGACTCATACTCCTTTGGAAAGAATGGGGAGGTACAGCAGCTGTAGCTATAGATTACAGGATTGGGGAACCTGCAGGCTTGAGGCTACATGTGACCCTCTAGGTCCTCAAGTGAAGGGCCATACTTGAGGACCTAGAGGGCCACATGTGGCCTCAAGGCTGAAGGCTCCCACCCTTGGTTTAGCCTGTAATAATAATGGAGGAGGGAGGAACAACTCATCCCTGACTCAGAAATCAGGGTCCATCAAATCCCATCAAATCAAATCCCATTTGACAAAGTCCAGGATCTGAGCAGTCATACTATTTATACAAATATATCACTGGCTCTGCATAAGCTGTTCTGAGATAGGCAGCCATTTAGATACTTGCCTCTGACTAACTGACATTTGTCTTTGTGAGTCACTGAAAGGGACATTGGGAATCATATAGCTTCATTCTCTCATTTTACAGATGAGAAGAGCAGGGCCCAGACAGGTTAAATGATTTGTCTAAAGACATCCAGCTAGTTAGTAAGTGGCAGAGCTGGGCCTACAAGTCCAGTTCTCCTGACCCCAAGTCCCATGTGTATTCCACAACATCCAGAATGACCCCTTTATGCTCATTCCTACTCCCACTTAAGATGACATACTGCCTCCCTCTTAAAGTATTAACTGGTCTGAGCTGCCTTTTTTATTTTTTTAATTGCAGACTAAGAAGAACAACAAACAAGATTCTGGCAGCATCCTGTTGCAGTAGTAACTTACTAGGGTCAATCAATGTGTGCGGCTTTGAGCCCGACCAAGTCAGAGTCAAAGTGAAAGATGGAAAGGTGTTTGTGTCAGCGGAACGTGAGAATAGATACGATTGCCTAGGATCGAAAAAATACAGCTACGTGAACATCTGCAAAGAGTTTACCTTGCCCTCATGTATGGATGAGAAAGACGTAATTTGTTCTTACGGACTTGGCAGTTGTGTGAGCGTTGAAGCCCCTTGCATCCCATGCCTTCCATGTGGTCCATGTGACCCTTGTAATCCATGCAACCCCTGCAACCCCTGCAATCCCTGCAACCCCTGTAACCCCTGCAACCCCTGCAATCCATGCAACCCTTGCAACCCTTGCAACCCGTGCAACCCATGCAACCCGTGCAACCCCTGCAATCCGTGCAGTCCATGCGATCCGTGCAGTCCGTGTGATCCATGCAGTCCGTGTGATCCGTGCAGTCCGTGTGATCCGTGCAATCCGTGCGACCCGTGCAATCCGTGCGACCCGTGCAATCCGTGCGACCCGTGCAGTCCGTGTGACCCGTGCAGTCCGTGCGACCCGTGCAGTCCGTGTGACCCGTGCAATCCGTGTGACCCGTGCGACCCGTGCGACCCATGCAGTCCATGCGATCCGTGCGACCCCTGCGACCCATGCGGTCCATGCGATCCATGCAATCCTTGTGATCCGTGCGATCCGTGTGATCCATGCTATCCATGCGGAAGCCGAATTTCCTACCGGAAGATCATAACATAGAGGGGTACAGACAATAGGCTGGTTAGTAGTAATTAGTTTCACCATAAGGCAGCTCTTCCAGTGTTTCTCTTTCCCTGATTTCTGAAATACATAGGCTCCATAATACATAACTGCAAATCTGTTGGTGTTGTGTGAGAATCTTTCGGTCCTGCCTGCTGCTGAGTGGGGTTGGCCCTACACAATTCCCGGGTTCCAAGAAGTGGTGGGAAAGAAAAATGACATGGGAGATCCGTTCACAAAGAACCAGGCATGGATTATTCTCATAGGTAACCATAAGCATCGTATTTCCAAATGATGGTCCTTAGGAGCCTGAGCCAGGAGTTAAGAGAAGTGGAATACTTGAAGGGCCCCAAGTCATGAAGACAGACCATAGTAAATGTTAGCTGCCGGGAAAAAGACCAAGAAGTAAATGAAAAGGACATACTTGGGAGGGCCAAGGGAATGTTGTTGGTTTCAACTCTGTCCCTTGAAGATATCACAAGAACCATAAAGTTTGCACTGTTAATATCTTTGTTGACCAGTCTCAGTTGCGATATAGTGGGCTAACCAGACCCAGAACGTCTTCCTAACCTGAATATCTCCTGGCTTCTCCTTCAGGTCCAGGATTGAGGAACGTTGGTGTCGACACAACAGTTGTCTTGAGATGTTTTTGCCCCCTGTGCAAAGGCTACCAATTTCCCATTCATTTTCTGTCCTGACTTGCCTCCCTTCATAGTCTTGCCTCTGATGTTGACCTCATATCCCACCCTCCACCTCCAGTTCAACAAGGTGCTCTCTATCTTGAATCCATTGACCCCTTGTCCTAGGCAGCTGGGTGGCTCAGTACGTAGGGTGCTGATCTGGGAGTCAGGAAGACCCAACTTCAAATTCTACATCAGACAGTTACTAATGGTTGTTGTCCTTCATTCTCGAAGAGGACCAAAATGACATCACTTTGCTAGAGTCAAGTTACCATGTGTCCGACTGTGGCTGATCAGACCAATGTGAGCTTGGAATGCTCTATCACAGGTTGGGCACAAATAGTCCATGTGAACATTTGGGGTGGAATCCTGGCCAAGTCCCTTAACCCTTCCCAGCTCCAGTTTCCTGATCTGAAAAATTAAGAGATTTGGACATGATAGCTTCCAAGGTCCCCTCCAGCTCTCTCTCTCTGTGCTAACTCTGATCTTTCCACTAATCATGCCTCGCTCATGTTCAACTTTTGAGTAACTTGTATCTTCTACCTTCTCTGATCCTGCTCTCTAAGACATTAAACTCTACTGGAGAAAGCCACTAAACCTGTAGACCAGTTCTACTCCAAATGAATGTTATCAAACCTTAACTGGATCCTTCACATTGCACAGCAATCTTTTTATTCATCTTTTCTTGAATCCCTATCACACTAACTACAGCAACTACTCCAGGGTTTCTTTTTCCCTCTCAAGTCCCAATTCTACACCCATATCTCACTCTCAGTAGATTATTTCTCCTCCTACTTGACTAAGAAGCCATCCATACTGAGCTTTCTTATCTCCCCTCCTCTATATACCTCAAAATCTCTCTGCACTTTTATTCATCCCCTTCTAATTTGCTCCAGACTCAAAAGATGAGATGAGATTTCTTCTTCTTGCCAAGTCTAGCCTCTGTTTGTGCCCTCAATTCCCACCCCCTTTTTTTCCTCTTTGTCTCATCAACCTACAAACATGCTCAAGATTCCCTTACCTTTAAAAAAATCTTTCCTTCAGGACATCATTCTATATCTATTTCTCCCTTTCAGTGCTAGAAGCCCAGAAAGAATAGGCTACGTTTGCTGTCTCCACATCCTTACTAACCATTCACTGTTTAGCTCCTTGCTGTCTTGTTTCTGGCCCTGCCATTCTACTGAAATTTTTCTTTCAAAGGTCATAAAAGTCTCCTAAAGCTAAATCTAATGCTGTAGTCTGCACTCTCCTTGGTCTTTCTGCAGTAGTCAACACTGCTGACCAACCCTTCCTCCTGGATCACCTTCTCCTTCCTTCACTGCCAAGAATCGTCCTCTTGTTCTTTATTCTGTTTCACTGCTCCTTAATCTTCTTTGATGGTTCATCCTCCCTTTCCTACCAAATTAGCATATTTGTCTTCCAAGATTATGTTATAGGCCAACTTTTTTCCTCTCCTGTCTTCCCTTCTCTCTTCTCCACTTCCTAAGCTCTCTCCCTTGGTGATCTCATTTGTAACTGGGAATTTAGCGATCACTTCCATATGGATAACTCATAGTTCTGTATATCCAGCTGTAACTTCTTCTCTGAACTCCAGTTCCATAGTGTCTCTAATCTCCTGATAAACTGCTACCTGGATGTCATGCAGGTATCTAAAACCCAACAGGTTCCAAAGTGTCATTGCCTTTCCTCTTAAATTTCCAGCCATAGTAGATACTAGGGTGTCATCATCCTCCCAGTCACCCGAGATTAATACATTGGATTGATTTTTGACTCTCTTTCCTCACCTTCCACCCCATCAATTGCTGTCATTGCTTTCTCCATAATATTTCTCACATCTGTCTCTTTCTCTTCACTCAGGTGGCTCCCAGTTTAGTTCAGGATCTGACTGCTTCTTGCCTAGACTCCTGCAATAGCCTCCTAATTGATTTCCCTGCCTTCAGTTTTTCTCCTTCCCAACCTTTCCTTCACACAGCTGCCAAAATTACCTTTTTTCTATTGTGCAGGGCTTACTACGTCACTGCCCTCTTCAAAAACCTTCAGTAGCTCCCCATTGACTAAAAACAGCAAAAATTTAGTGTGCCATTTAAGGCCCTCCATGATCTGGCTCCAACTTACCTCTCCAGGCTTATTTCATACTACTTTCTTTTACACTCTATATCTTAGAATTCTAGTTATCTCTCAAACCAACATTCTACCTCCCTTCTCTGTGAATTTACTCAGGCTATCCCACAGTCTGGATGAACAGTCTTTCTTCATCTCTGTCAAAATCCTAATCTTCCTTCAATGCTCAACTCAGCGATCACCTCAGCCATCAACTCCTCTATTAAACCTTCCCTCATCTCCTCATATGACAGTATTCTCTCCCTCCTCAACTCTCTTCGAACAAATCGTCTGGAGCTCTTCCCCCTCCTTTCCCCTCTCCCCCGCAAATAACACTATACCCTGCGTTATACCAATTTGTGTACATGTCCTATCCCTCCCTCCCCTCAATAGACTGTAAGCTCCTTGAGGGCAGGAACTGTTTTATTTTGTCTTTGTATCCCCAGTACCTTGCACAGAGCCTCGCACACAGCAAATTCCTAATAAATGTTTGTTGAATTGAATTGGAGGTTTAGGAGTGCTTTTGGATTGCAGCCTCTCCTTCCAGTCAATAGAATTCCACTGGTGAATTAGGTCCATTGTACAAACGGGGTATGAGTATGAGGATCTGCCTACAGCCCTCAGAAATGTGTATGCATGTGTGAGTGTGTGTGTGTGTGTGTGTGTGCACGTGCATGTGTGTGTGCGTGTGTGTATGCGCACGCACATGTGGAGCTGTGTATATGCATAGTGGGGAAGGGTCTGCTATTAATCTCCTCCCTGCTCTTGTTTGCAAGTGAATAGGAAAAAAATATTTTATTAGCCTTATCTGTCCCCAGATTGCATTTTTTATACCACTCTGAGTGCGAATGACCCAGGGAAATTGGGTCACTGTCCTGTGAGGTCAGAACTAAATATATGCTTTTTTTTAGTGGATAGATAGGTAGGTTGGGTCACTTCTACTCGCAGAAAAGTGGACTTGGTCGATCAATAAACCATTACTGAGTATCTGCTTTGAGTTAGATCTTGTGGGGAATCTCAAAGAAGAGCCCTCCCAATGAACCTGTAATCTAGCCAGGGGAGAAGATTGATATGCACAAAATTATTAGAGAACAGTACAATTCTTTCTTTAAAATATGGAGAATTTGTGTCCAGATTCCTATTTCCCCAAGTAATCACTGTCAACTGTTACTGCAGGGTGACAAATAGCACCTTTCAGAACACATCAAAGGATGTCTTCAGGCAACCCAAGGTCACTGTTTTGCAATCATTTTTCTTCTACCCTTTGTAAATTTGCACATGTACGTTTAATGAGGATAGCAGAGACACAACTCCCTATGGCAGGAGTTCTTTAACTTTGTTGGGTCATGGACCCCTTTGGCAATCTGGTGAAGCCTATGGACATCTTATAGCAGCAACAACAGCTAGCATTTATATAGCAGTTCAAGGCTTACAAAGCTTTAAAATATTATCTCATCCTCACCATAACCCTGAGAGGTAGGTTTTATGATTATCCTCATTTTATAGATGAGGAAACTGAGGCAGACAGGTTATGTGTCTTGCTTAGGGTCACACAGCTAGGAAGTATCTGAGGTTTCATATGAATTCAGATCTTCCTGACTACATTGGAGGGCTCTCTATCCATTGCTCCCACTAGCTGCCTAGAATAAATATTGTTTAGAATAAATAGAATGCAGAATTAGAACATATCTAATAAATAATTAGAATTTTGACATCATTTAGAATATGTATTCTTCCAAATAAATGAAGGAAAGGCCAAATTTCAATTGGAAAACAAAGATGATTTTTTTTCCTATCTAAGTTCATAGACCCTCTGAAATCTATTCAGATTAATGACTCTGATCTAGAGAAAGGGGAAGAGGCTAGGGTAGCCTCCAGCTTCCTCTCCCTTTATATTAACAAAAAAATTTAAATGAATTCCATCTGACCTCCCAAATATCTAATGAACACTTATCAAAAAACAAGACTTCGAGCAAAATTATCTGATATGATAGTCTCTGTGTCAGTTGGGTTCTATTGCGTTGATGATTCTGGCTCACCAGAAATTTGTTTTCAGTAAACAACAATATTCCTTTCCTCTTCAATGTAATAGCAGTAATGATGACAATAGTAGCATTATTGCTAGTAATAATGATTACAATACCTCTCATTTTACCTGTCTTAGCTTCTGGTTTTCTCATTCTCCCTTGTCTTTAAAGAACTACTTTTCCTCCCTGTCTTCTCCTCTCCCTACCCCTGCCCCCAGATCCCCAAGAGTACACTTCTCCTTCTCCTACTCTTTCTATGGGGGTCACCCTAAATCTCATGTCCACGATGCAGGCTTTCCTTATGACCCCACCCAATGGTGTGCTACAAAATGTTTAAAAATTGGCTCTCTGGGGGAAAAATATTCAGGACATACTTTTAAGTTTAATTGGCATGATTAACATTTTCTCCATTTCCTGAAGTCTAGACAATCAACAAAAAAATAAATCAAGTCCTGATTTATAGCATTTGCAGATTTCTGAGGCTTAACTATGCTCATATTAAATCTTAACAGTTGGCTCTCCTGAGATGGCATGACCTGGTTCCAGCACATACACATACATCCCTGATTCTACCCCACACTGATAAGTCTTTTTGACAATTTGTTCCCCACTGCCCAATTTAGTTCTTTATTTTATCATTACACAATAGTGAGAGAGTCAGCATAGCTGGGGAGATAGATGGACTTGGAGTCGGGAAGACTGATTTAAATTCTACTTCTGACTCTGTGGCCACTGGCAAGTCTCTTAGTTTTTGTGCCTCAGACATCTATCTACTAAGTCCTAACTGGTTTATAGTCTGCATCAGTGAAATTGCAGCACCTTCATACTTAGGATTTCTTGACCACTAATCATTTCATATACACATGTGTTTGATCTTGCCTACTAATAATTTCACGTACACGTTTGGTCTTCCCACTAATCATTTCACACACACGTGTGTGTTTGGTCTCCCCCAAATGAGCCAAGTCATCCTTTTTTTTTAACTCCCCACAAAACCTAGTATAGTGCTGAACACACAGTAGACACTCAATAAATGTTTATTGATCTATTGAAGAATCATTTCATAGGCTAGAATCTTCCACCAAGCCAGGCAGGTTATTCTCCCTCTCCCTCAGCCTCTGAGCTTTATAAACGATGGGCCTGTCCTGGGAAAATCTTTTCCCAGTAACAAGTAAGTTTATGCAAATTCTTACTACCACTGCACACTCTATGGTAATAAACTCACTACTAATTTCCCAGAGACCATGACATCTTCAAGGGTTGACCCTTGGTATACCAGGGAGTTTTCTAGAAAAAACATGGCGTACCTTATGTAGGCCTGACCTCATTCACTTATTTCTCCCTATCCCCAAATATCATGCCTTTTTGTGTTTCCCCTCCCCTGCCCCAATCACTCATCTGATTGATTTTGTTGTTTGGTTGTCTTTCAGCCATGTCCAGTTCTTCGTGACCTCATTTGGGGTTATTATGGCAATGATACTGGAGTGGTTTGCCATTTCTTTCTCCAACTCATTTTGCAGATGAGGAAACTGAGGCAAATGGGGTTAAGTGCCTTTCCCAGAGTCACACAGCTAGTAAGTGTCTGAGATCAGATTTGAACTCAGGTATTCCTGTCTCCAGGCCCAGTTCTCTATCCACCATGCTACCTAGCTCTCCAAGCTGATTAATACGTAGCCTGAAATTCAGCTCCTACATTTATTCCTCTGGCTAAAGCAGGCTTCCCCAAGAGTGTTCTTCTAAAATGCAAATACTTTTGGGGGAGATAGCATTTAATGGTTCTTCAGTCATTGCACATTAGTGTGAATTAATCAGTCTGTTTTTACATGCTACGGTTAGCTGATATCAAAGCATTGCAGGAATATAAGTTTCTACGTTGGGAGCAGGAGTAGAACGGGAATAGGAATTAGTTATTTTGGAATCTGAGTCACTACCTAAGAAGGATGGGCTTGGGAAGGAGCTAGAATTAGTAGAACGAAGGCAGCAGATGCCTGGAAAAATGGAGGGGTGGCTGGTTTAAAGGAAATAAAGAGGTGGTGAAGGCCACTGAAGATAGATTTCTCTTACTTCAAAACAGAATTAGAGAGCAAAGAGCTAGACTGACCTTTGAAAAATCTATGTTTCACTGATGCTTTTTGCCTTTGCATCAGTTATTTTCTGCCAAACTCCCTCCAGATTGGACCTTCCCTTGTAATGGAAAAAACAAAATGAAAACATCCATTACGGAGCCCGTGTCTGAAAACACATGCAGTATTCCATTCTAGCAGTCCCCCACTTCTGTGCCAGGAGAGGGAGAGGATTTCATTGCCAAGATCTTCTCTTGTCTTTCATTGCTCTTCCTTTCTCACAAATGAGAGCCCAACTTCCTTTTAGGGGTCTGTTCACTCACATCGTTGTAAGGAAGGGCTGTGGTTTTGCCTTGTTCCAGAAAAATCAGGCAGGCTTTGCCTTGGTTGTACAGTAAATCTAACAAATGTAAACACAAATTAAGTAAATAAACCCTGACTAATAAACATACTGGGTAAATATTATAAAATTAAGAATGGAAAAGAGGTTAATTATGCAACTCTATGAATATTGAATATATTCTAGAGCTTAAGAGGTAGTTAATGGTATTATGAGAAATTTCTCCATTTGAGGATTGGACTGAATCAATACCAATACCCAGAGGTTAGAAGGGATTTTGTTTGGTTGGTTTTCAGTTATTCAACAAACATTTATTAAGTGCCTACTGTGTGCTAGGCACTGTGCTAAGTGCTAAGGATAAAGAAAGGCAAAAAAAAAAACCACGTTAGTGTGCTGCTTTCAAGGAGCTCACAGTCTAATTTCTTAAGAATTGTGGAGAAAATTGGGCACATGTATATATTTTGAGCCTTATCTGTGACTTTATAGTTATATAGTGAAGAAAGTCCCTCCACTAAAGCAGATTGTCCACTGCTCTGTCGGTTAAAGTCTTAGAGAGTAGTTTGTGAAGTTAAGTGACTTGCCTAGTATCCTACAGCCCCTTTGTTAGAGGTGGAATCTGAACCTAGGTCTTTCTAGTTCTAAGACTGACTCTTCATATCTGGGTCACTTTTTCCTCTCTTCTTCTTTTTCCCTTCCCTGCCCCTGACTCACACACACACACACACACACACACACACACACACACACACACACACACACATACGTGATATCACTAGTCGTATAGTTATGGCTATATCTATAGAGATAGACAGATGCATCACAGTTCTAGTGCACATACAAATATGTTTGGTCCAGACCTGTGATTTCATCAAGGAACTCCCTCCCTGATGCAGATCAAAAATTCTTCTGTGATTTATAGTCTTGGGGAGTTGTCTCAGGGTTATTAAAAAGCTCAGTGACTCACCCGTAGTCACACAGCCAATGTGAGTCAGAAGGAGGACTTGACCCCAGGTCCACCTGATTCTTTAAGATCAACCCTCTCTATTCTACCATGCTGTCTATGTATATATCAGTCCTGAATTATGATAGCTGCAAATGGAGGCATTTTTGTTTTCATGAATTATTTATTCATGCTTTGTTTTTCTTCAGATCTGGCTTATATAACCCTATATTATCTTCCTTCCTTTAGTCATCTGGGCTTTTCCTCTTTGCCATAGAGCATGATGATTTAGCTTAAAGCTTTAGACCCATGTCATGCCCATAGTAGGGGCATGATACATGTCACAGACCCCGAAATCTTTGGGCTGTAGTACTATGCAAGATTTCAAGCCCAGCACTAGTTAAATGTGCATCATGGGGGCTGGGAATCAGAAGCCAGAGCTGGAGGCAAACTTAGGATTCTAGAGTTTTAAGGCCATCATTATAACATATTGCCCAACAACTCCCCAGTGAGTCTCATGGTGTATGATTTCAGGATTGACGTGTTTATTCATAAAAATGGCCTCATGGAGCAACTTTTTTTAAGACACTGAGCTAGAGCTCGTACTTGTCTTTCCAGTCTTGCTTATAAATATAAGCATGTGGGATGGCTTGTTTATATCAAACTCTTAATTCTCACTAAGCTTCCCTTGCCTAGGCCCCAGGATACATAATGACAGCCTCAAATTAGATGAGTAGAAGGGAGTACTGTTTTTCCTCACCCACCCCACCAATTCTTGGTCCCTGAATCAGTCACCTGAAGGTCAGCCAATCAGACAGGTCCAGGCTTCATCATCCTGTGACTTCTTATAACTCCCTTGACCTCCCATGACTTTTATTCCACTTCAGCCACCCACATGTGAGGACTCCACATCATTATTTGGAACTGTTCCACCTCCATAGTTAGGAACACCTCAGTTTCCTATTCTTCCATCTCTCCCACTGCCTCACCCCAGCTGTATCTGATCATGACCTCTAATCCCTCTGCTCTGAGAATCATGGAATCTCAGGGTTGGATGGGGCCTTGGAACCTTGAACAATCTGAGTGGAAATCCCCTCCATAAGTGTCATCCAGATTCACTTGAAGATCTCCAGAAATGGGAACCCACTGCCTACTGGGGTAATAAAAATAATAATGATGATGTGAGGATAAGCATTTATACAGCATTTTAATATTCACAAAGCAAATACCTCATTTGACCCTCACAACAACCCTAGGAGGTAGGTGCTATCATTAAATTCATTTTACAGATGAGAACACTGAAGCAAACATTGTTTAAGTCACTCAAGTTTGCAAAGCTAGTGTCTGAGGAAGGATTCAAACTCAGATCTGCTTGACTCCAAGACTACCATACACATACACACAAGCATTACCCAGATAGCTTGTATATTCTTGGAAATATTTTTTTAAAAAAACCTTCAGGGCCACCCCCAAAGCACACTTTGATTACAAGTAATGATGTGCCTGTAGACAATGGAGGCAAACTCATTTACAAAAAGAGAATCAGGCTTACAAACTGCCATTGGTGTGTGGGGGCCGGGGGGAATAGGAAAATAGGAAATATCAGTAATTATTTTTGGTCCCTCCAAACTGACAGAAGAGAAAGTGTAATGAAGAGTGTCATACTTGCCACCTACATTCTGTAGCCTGGGAGCATTTACCAAGCTTGAGGCTGGGCTCCTGATGTAGTTACTGGTACTGCCACCACCACCTCCAGGGGGTGAAACTTTTGGCTGTACTCTCTGTTGGATGCCACCGTGCCCACCCAATGTCAATTTCTCAAAGGCAATCCTTTGCCAGCTCTTCTCACACGTTGGTCCTCTTCAAAAATGAAGGACAAACAACAATTCCTGCTTAATTCTGGACCTAATTCATTGCCTATTTGCTATTTCTGTTATAGACAGATGAATGGCTAAGTGGCGCCATAGTGTAGAGTGCCAGGCCTGGAGTCAGGAAGACTCATCTTCCTGAGTTCAAATCTAGCTTCAGACACTTATTAGCTGTGTGATCCAGTGTCACAATCCTGTCTTGGTCCACTTTGTGTCCACCAGCTCTCCTGAACTGCTGCCGCTATCCTACGACAACAGCATAGTTTTATTTTGATTTTTTTCCCTTGGAGAAAAGCTCATAACCTTTTCAGCCTCTGCTCAAGCCCAGCATACTTGGGCTATCTAATCCTAAAGATTTTCTCTACCTTCTCCCTAGCTAACAAGGAGAGGGAAAATTATACATCCTGAGGGGTGGGGGTGGTTATGTGTTTAAACACTTGCCTCATAGTGCCTTTAGCCACTTCCTCCTGACCTATAGGTAGAAGGAGCTACATAAATATCAAAAGTAACACCTAAACAAAGGCCTTCCCACTGTACGGTCTGTCATACATTCTGTATGAGATAAAGCTGAAAGGTTGGAGTCATATTGTAGAGTTTTGAATGACCATGTTGGAAGTCATACTTTATTTACTAGATAATGAGGAAGTCATTGAAGACTTTTGAGCAGAGGAATGATGTGAAATGAGGAGTGAATTAGAAAGATTACTTCATACTTAAGTGTAAAGGATGAAGTGGAGAGGGGATAAAGCCTAGGACGCAGAAAGTCCATTTAGGAGGTTATTGCAGTTGTCCTGGTAAGAAGAGATTAGGGCCTGAACTAGGTTGGTTGGAGTAGGAGTGAAAAGAGGAGAAACATAGATACAAGATACTGTGCAAGGAGAATTGGCAAAATTCAACTATTGATAGGACATAAAATATGAGGAAGGAGAAAGTCAGAAATGATTGGGAGGATGACAGAAATAGAAGAATTAGAGAAGCTGTTTCTTGGGGGGAAAGTGATGAATTCTGTTTTGGACTTTTTAAGTTTGAGTAGTTGGAAGGGTGTCTAGGTAGAATTATCAAGTGCACAGTTGAAAACCAAGAATAGAACTCACAGTAGACAGGTTAGAACTGGAGATGAAGATTTGGGAGCTATTTATGTAGAGAGGTATAGTTGATTTCTTGAGAGTGGTTGAAATATACCAAAGAAGAGAATAGAAAGAGGGGGAGAGGAAAGAAAGTGGAAGAGGAAAAGAGAAAGGGAAGGAGATAGAGGAAGGGAGAAGGGAGAAGAAGAGAGAAGAGAAAAGGGAGAAGGGAGAAGAGAGAAGTATAAGAGGAAGGAAGAAGGGAAAAGAGGAAGGGGAAGGGAAAGAGGAGGGAAAGAAAGGAGAGAGAGAAGGCAAGAAACAGAAAAGGAAAGAAAGGAAGAGAAGGGAAAAGAGGGAAGGGGGAAGGGAAAGAGGAAGAGAAGGGGGAAAGTAAGGGGGGAAGGGAAAAGGGGAAGGAAAAAGAGGAAGGGAAGATTGAAGGACTGAATTAATAACTATGGAGAGCAGAAAGGAAATACTACATGTAACAGGGCCACAAGCAAACCTTGGGAGGATACAAACTTTAATTAATAGAATGCTACACTTTTAAATATATAACTGTCTAAATATATCTTGTCACTCATGTAGGAAATGTTTGCAGCATTAAACCTCCAAGCCACTATGTCTAATTTTTTCAAGAAGTCATTTTGAAAACAACAAAATGGAATCAGTGAGAAGTTTTGTATTAATAAACATTTTCAAAGTCATCCCTGCAAAACATAAGTCCTTTCAGAAACTAATGTGTTATGCATAAATCATATTGCTTAAAATGTATGCGGAAAGGATATCTGATCCAGTCAGGCATAAAACATTTTGAGCCAGCCTGTTGATTCTATTTTTAATCATACCGAATCAAGTCTACAGGTTAGAGGAGCACTGGCTGCAGAACCTTCTTTGGTGAGATGTTCCAGTGTATAAGTTTGCAGCAAATGACTTTTTCCTAAAATTTCTCATAGTGTAATCTAAAGGACAGTAACCAGCATGAGGAGAACTGAGGTCTGAGCTTGGGCTTTGGCCATTAGTGATTGTGTATGTCCCAGCAAGTCATTAAACCTCTTTGCATCTCAATTTGTAAAGTGAGATGATAATCTTTGTGCAACCTTCCTCCAGGGTCATTGTGAGGAAAGTGCATTGTAAACCTTAAAGCACTAGAGGTATGTGAATTTTACTAAAGAGCTGAAGAACAAGTAGTTGGCATTATCTCTATAGTCATTTTAAATAATTAATACTTCTATACACTAAATATCTAACTTGATACAATTCAATATCTTCATAATCTCAACCCATGTAACAACTTTCAATGAAATCCACCAAAAACCACAAAAGTTATGCCCATTTGAAAAGTCATGATAAATACCATTATCTTTTAAGATGGTGAGCTGAACCATAAGTCAAATATTAGGTGTATCCTGATGTCTTTAATAAAGGTAGCCAACTTTGTCAAAATTTGTGAAATGTCTTTGAAAAGTTATGATGGGACAGTCAGATAAAGATGAAATGCTAATTGTATCAGAAGATTCATTAAGTCTGAATAAAAAAGGTGGAGATTGAGACCTTTAATTAAATTTGAATTAGTCTTTCTTTCCTTGGCCTGTTTAGTCTTCGAGCAGCTAGGTGGTACAGTGGATGGAGTGCTGGGCCTGGAGTCAAGAAGACCTGAGTTCAAATCTGGCCTCAGACACTTACCAGCTGTATGACCCTGGGCAGTTCACTTAACCCTATTTGCCTTAGTTTCTTCAACTGTAAAATGAGCTGGAGAAAGAAATGGCAAACTACTCTAGTATCTTTGCAAAGAAAACCCCAAACGGGGTCATGAAGAGACAGACATGACTGAACAACAGATAACTCCTACCCATTCAGGTGACTATTTTTGCATTCTGGAAAGCTGAAAGGGAGAGGAAACTAAATAGAGGAGTTTGGGTAGTGTGAGCTGGTGTCCAGTGCTGTTACTGCTTCTACCATTGTGACCCTCTCTACTGTAACTAGGACTGGCTGAAACTGAGGTCTGGGACTTGATGGGGAGAAGTAAACTGATAGTCAAGAGTTACAGGGACTCTGGCCTCAGACACTTGACACTTACTAGCTGTGTGACCTTGGGCAAGTCACTTAACCCTAATTGCCTTGCCTTCCCTCCTCCAAAAAAAAAAAAAGAGTTACAGGGAGCATTGCTCTATGGGTGAGTCCTTGAGTATCTCAGTGGCTAGCTGTGTGGCACTACCGGGAACTGGAGGAGGAGCAGGGGTAGGAAGATGGACCTTTGTTCCCTGCCCCATTCTTGCCTTTAGATCCCAGACATATATTCCTTCACTTTCTAGTTAGTCAGTCAACAAGTATTCATTACTCATTAATTGTGCCAGGCACTGTGCTAAGCACTAGACATACGAAGATAGGAAAACACATGGTCCCTGCCCTCAAGAAACTCACATTCTAATGGAAGACAGAACATACAAAACATATATGTGTGTATACATGTATATGTATGTATACCTATGTATTGTGTATATATATGTACATGTGCATGTATACACATATATGTATGTATTAGTTATATTATGTCACATTACATGTTGTGTTACATTACATTATCTATTATACTAAGCATTTTATTAAGTGCTTACTGTATGCCAGCACTATGTATGCTGAGCACTAGGGATACAAGGAAAGGCATGTCCTCATGGAGCTTACATTGTAATGAGGAAGATCACACGTAATAAGCAGGAGTATATAAGGTATAAGATAATCTGAGGGGGAGAGGCACCAGTAGCTTGGGGGAGCATAAAGGCCTTCCTTGAAGGAAGCCAGAGAAACTAAAAAATGGGGCGAAGGGGACAAACATTCCTTAGATGGGAGATAGCCAGTAAAAAGGTATGCAGTTGGGAGATGGAATGTTATGTTCAGGGAACAGCAAATGGGCCAGTCAGTAGAGCTGAATTGTTGAGTGTGCAAAGGGAAATAAAGTGTGAGGCAACTAAATGGAGCAGTAGATGTGGCACATAGCCTAAAGTCAGGAAGACATGAGTTCCAGTCCAGCTTCAGACACTTACTAGCCGTGTGACCTTGGGCAAGTCACTTTTATTTATCACCTACCTTGCAGTGTCGTTATGAAAGTCAAATAAGATAATAACTGTTAAGCGCTTATCACAGTGTCTGGCCCATGGTAAGCACTATGTAAATATCGCTATTATAAGTATTAGTATTAAATATGAGAAGACTGGAAATGTGAGAAAGGCTCGGTTTGCAAAGAGCTTTAAATTCCAAAGAGATAACTTTGTATTTGATCCTGGAGTTAACCGGATGCCACTAAAACTCATTGGGGGAGAGGGGAAAGGGGAGATTGTGACATGGTCAGGTGGGGAGTGATTAGAAAGGAGAAAGATGAGAGATTAAGCAGAAGGTTATGGCAATAGACCAGGTAACAAGTGACAAGGGCCTGAACCAGGTAGTGGATGTGTGAGTGAAGAGAAGGGACCCTATTTAAGAGATGTTGTAAATGTAGAAACAAGATTTGGTGAATGATTTATTAAGTGGGATGAGTGAAAGTGAGTTGAATATGACACAAGGCTTGCAGGCCTGACTTCTCAGTAGAATGGTGGTGCCCTCAACACTGATTGGGAAATTTCAAAGAAAGAAGGGTTTGGGGGGAAAGATAATGAGTTCAGCTTTGGACATATTGAGTTTAAGACATCACAGCACATCCAGTTCGAGGAATCCAAAAGGAGATTGGTGATGTGGGATTAGAACTTAAGAGAGACTATGGTTAGATATATAGATCTGGGAAATATCTGCAAAGAGAACATCCCTGAACCTTGGTGAGCTCACCAGGGGAGATATCATAGAGGGAAAAGAGAAGGCCCAGGAGAGAACCTTGGGGCTTGCCCGCTGGTTAGTAAGTGTTATCTAGATGATGATCCAGCAAAAGAGACCGAAGAGTGGTCCGACAGGTAGGACTAGTCCCAAGATAGAATGTGTCAGTCATATAAACCTAGAAAGGAGATAGGATCCAAGAGGAAGAGACAGTCAATGGTGTCAAAGGCTACAGAGAGGTTGTGTCAGTAAGGCAAAATGGGCTCCTTAGAATGGGCTCCTTAGCATTTGAGGAGTTTGGCTTTTGTTTACTTTGAGTGAAAGTACTTTCAGCTGTTAAGTGCTAAGCTCCAGGCCCAAAGCCCTATCAGGTGTGAAACCTGTGTGGGTATAGATTAATGACTTAAGAGGGGCCAACTCAGGAATCAATGGTCTCTGGTCATTGAGGCGGGGCTTGAGAACACCAGAGGCTCGGCTGAGAGGAAAAGTGAGCAGAGACAACTACAGCGGAAGTGGAAGCCGAAGCAGGAAGCTGCGGAAGCAGAGCTGACCCGTGTGTAGACCCAGGAGTGCGAGCAAGGACTTGAGGCTAGTAAATATGATTTGACTAAATACTATCTTGTTTTTCTGTGGCCTCCTGGTTACTCTAGTGAGGTGGGCTTTCTGGGCCTGGAGTCTTTTTGTCAAGATGTCGGAATGGGGAGGCTGGTTCGCAGATCTGCTGCGGTGGGGCCTAAATAAATGTTTTGTTGTGTTCTACTTAGAGAATCTCTCATACCTTGCGATTTTGAACCATTCAAACATATACATGATTATATTTGAGATTATAAATTCAGCCTTCCTACTATAGAGGTCAAGGACAATGAATATTTAAAAAACACAATTAGATTTAGTAATGAATGGATAATTGGTAACTTTGGAGAAGGCAATTGCAATTAAATCATGAGTATGGAAGCTGGGTTGCAGATGGTTTAGAAGGGAGCAGTTGGAAAAGAAGTGAATGAATAAATTGCACTGAGCTTTCTCAAGGAGTTGAGCCAAAAAAAGATAAGATGAGGGATATTATGATCCAATGAGGTTTTTTTGCTTGTCTGTTTTTTAAGTTTAGGAGACGTCTGTTTGTAGGCATCAGGGAAGGATCCAATAGGTAGAGGGGAAAGGAGAATAAGCATTTACTAAGCACCTACTATGTGTCAGCCACTGTGCTAAGTGCTTTACAAATATTATCTCATTTGATCCTCACAATAAACCTGTGAGGTGGGTGCTATTATGATCCCCATTTTATAGGTGAGGAAACTGAGGCAGACAGAGATTAAGCGATTTGCCTAGTTTCACACAGTAAGTGTCTGAGACTGGTTTTGAACTCGGATCTTTCTGATTTTGTGACTCCAAACCCAGCACTACCTAGGGAAAGATTGAACATGAGAAAAAAAAAAGTGGGAATGATAGTAGATTATGGAAAAAGTATGGATGATAGGTGAAGATGAGATCAAGGATGTCTACAGAGGGGTAGACCTTCCTAATAATAATAATAATAATAATAATAATAATGATAAATAACTAGCACAGCAACCCTCAACATTCCTGTGTTTAGCTTTTTAGACTTCAAACATTCCCATGATTTTATTCGTGACCTCATTTTCACTTTTGTGTTGGCAACCTGGCACATTTGGGGCTATGCACAGTAGAGGAAAAAATGAGCGCAAGTTTGTGGAGCAGCTAACAAATGACATTTAGATGAAATGGCTCAGCAAGGTCTTCAGGACAGCAAAGATGATGATGACAAATAAATTCCCAAAATTGCTCCACTCACAATTTCCAAGCTCGAAGGGTGGCTTGGAATAATCAACTAGCAGTCTAGAGACATCCAGACTGTCAATCCCATCATCAACAGCAGCCTCAAGGTTGAACATCAACTCACCTCTGCTATGCTCTCATACTCCAAGACCCTTAAGGATCTCAAATGGTGCATAAAGTAGACATCGCTCATGGATTATTTCAAGCTGGTGTGTCCTTCACGATCTACAATGCCATCCACCCTCTGTGAAGGACAGAGATGATGTTGAGACCTTGCCAGTCTCAGAGTCTTCTGACAGCAGTAACTAGAGTCCCAGTAACCTCTCCCTTGGTTTTCAGAGGCCATGGTAGAGAGTTTACAGCAGTATAGTATACAATATAACACCCTCATACCATCATCTGACACAGTGGAAGGTAAGATCTTGGTTAAAAATATTTTAGTTCTAAGAATTGTATTTCTTTTATAGTATTTATGGTATTCTGTTGATTTAATATATTATGAAAAGTGAATATAGTCATAAATCAATGTGGTTTTTAAACTGAGATGTTAGCACAAAAAGTTATAGAATTCTAGTGAATTACTAGTGAGAAAAAATGTTTTGCATGTTACCAATTTTATTTTGTATACTGCATTCTATGGGTTATTTCATGGTAACTGTGGCAGGAAAAGTGCACATTATCAGAATTAATGTTTTGTTATAAAGAATTGTGTGCAGAAAAGTATATTTTTAGCAATTTGTAGAAGTTTACAGCTTTTGGTAGTTACAGGAACCTAATCTCCTATTTCCCATAGGTTCAATATATGGTGCGTTCCTAAAGTCTGGACACATAGGCAAAAATGCATATTTTCAAGAAATGAAATGAAATTTTCGACCACGTTTTATTTAATTGGAATTTTAACAAATAATATCTTTAATATGATTTCCATCATTTGTGATGCAAAGGTTGATGCACGTTGCAAGATTCACGTGAACTTGATGCAGTAACTCCACATTGCTGTCAATTTTCCTATGTGTCCAGATTTTAGGGACACCCTGTATTAACATTCAGTTCTTTACTTTTGCACAGTTTCCTATGAATGTAACTCCCACGAAGGCCGAGGATTGATTGTATTTACAAAGCATTTTAAGATTTGCAAATGCTTTACAAATATTTTCTCATTGATCCTCACAACAATTCTGGGAGGAAGAGGGAATTGGAGTAGACAGAGGTTAAGTGACTTGCATAGGGTCACACTGCTATTAAGGGTCTGAGGCAGTATTTGAACTCAGGTCTTTCCCAATACTCAACATTGCAAAATATAGTCATGGAGTATTTCCTTCAAGATATAAGCAAATAAATTAAAGTTGTCAACAGGAAAAACTATAACTTGTAGAGCTGAAAAGAAAAATTTCTTTAGAGTTTTCCAGTGTGTTGTTAAGCAAAATTGTCTCATTAGCATGGCTTTTGTTTCTTTTGAGTGGAAGTACTTTCAGCTGTTAAGTGCTAAGCCCCAGGCCCAGGGCCCTGTCAGGTGTGAAACCTGTGTGGGTGTGGATTGGTGACTTAGGAGGGGCCAGCTCGGGAACCAATTGTCTCTGGTCATTGAGGCGGGGCTTGAGAACGCTGGAAGTTCAGCTGCGAGGAGGGGTGAGCCGGGAGACAACTTCAGCAGCAGCAGCGGCGGCGGAAGGTGTGGAAGCCAGAAGCTGTGGAAGCGGGGCTTACCCGAGTGCGAGCAGGAACGTGAGGCCAGTGAACATGATTTGGCTAAATACTCTCTTGCTTTTCTGTGGCCTCCTAGTTGCCCTTGCGAAATGGGCTTTCTGGGCCTGGAGTCTTTTTGTCAAGATGTTGGAATGGGGAGGCTGGTTCAAGTTTTTGCTGCGGTGGGGCCTAAATAAATTTCTTGTTGTTTTCTCCTTAGAGAATCTCTCATACCTTGCGATTTCGGACCATTCAAACATATACATGATTATATTTGAGATCATA
>CM053622.1:126643021-126662000 GCA_028646595.1 Phalanger gymnotis | reverse complement strand
ACAGACCTTACCCAGAGACCATCCAGGGTGTCCTGGGCTGGGGCCCTGCTTCCCTCTGCCACTTTGTGGGTTCTGCAGCTCTAGAATTGGTTCAGAGCCATTGTTTTATAGGTTTTTGGAGGGATTTGGTGGGGAGCTCACGCCAGTCACTGCTTCCCAGCCGCCATCTTGGCTCCGCCCCCCTGTTTTCAGGTATTTTCACAGAAACACTCAAATTGCCCTAAAATTTTTTTTGGAGAAAGTAAATCATGGGAAAACTTAGAATTTGTATATTTTGAGACATCTCAACAGGGAAAATAAGTTTTCCTTTCATTAAAAATATACATGCACATAGATACAAACATAACTTTATTTCTATTCCTATAGCCTCCCAATTTGTCTTCCTACATCAAATGTTCTCCACACAGCCACCAAAGTGTTTTCCTAAAGCACAAGTCCGACCATGTCACACCTTTACTCTACAAATTCTAATGGCTCTATATTGCCTCCAGGAACAACTCCTGTGAGGAGTTACAACTCTTCACAAACTAGCACCTTCCAACCATCCCACTCTTACACATTACTTCCCTTTACCCTTTGTGCAGTCTAGTCATATTAGCCTACATACTATTGCTCACACAGCAAGCTCCAAATGCTAGGAATATCCATTCTTTTGCACTGACTATCCCACCCCTACCCCCACATCCAACCCTAGAATGCTCACCCTCCTAGCTTTGACCTTTTAGAAAGGAAGGCAGGAAAGAAGGGAAAGATGGAAGGAAAGGAAAAGAAAGGAAAGGAAAGGAAAGGAAAGGAAAGGAAAGGAAAGGAAAGGAAAGGAAAGGAAAGGAAAGGAAAGGAAAGGAAAGGAAAGGGAAGGGAACGAAAAGGGAAGGGAATGGGAAGGGGAAGGAAGGAAGGATGGATGGAAGGAAGGAAAGAAGGAAGGAAAGAAGGAAGGAAGGAGGGAAGGAAGGAAGGAAGGAAGGAAGGAAGGAAGGAAGGAAGGAAGGAAGGAAGGAAGGAAGAATTCCGAGGTACAGGCACTAGCAGCTAGGGGGACTAGGAAAGGCTCCTGCAGGTTATTTGAGCTAATTCTTGGAGGAAGCCAGAGAATCTTAAGACTCATTCGACATTTTTCAAACATCTACTATGTTCAAGAAGAAACTATGCTAGGAATTGACAATACAAAGACAGAAGCAGAACAATCCTAGCCTTTAAGGAACTTCCATTCTACAATGTCTACATAAATAAATATAAGATACTTTGAGGAAGGAGGAGAGTACAAACAACCTGGATGAGAAGGGACAGAGTTAGAAAGGCTTCCTGTCTGAGGTGTCCCCTGAGACAAGCCTGGAAGGAAGTTCTAGATTCCAAAACACAAGTTCTCTTCCCTTTGCTGTTGAAACATCCCCCTAAAAATAAGGTGAATTACTCATATAACTGTGTCCTGCAGCATGTAGTGAATGTAAACTTGTAGTGATATAAATCTGGAAGAGTCACTCTCCTTGAAGGGGGCAAGGCTTAAGGATTAGGTCAGTGATTAGGTTAGTCTTCAATTATCTGTAAGTGAATTATGAGCTAGAAGGTATTTCTCAGAACCGAAGCAGGAATTTAGTGGGAACTTAAGAGGAAGTCCAACCGAGGGTGGAAAATCTGAAACTGAGAGAGAATACATTTACCATCGGAGAACATTTATGTAATATTGATGGTCTCCAGGGATGATGGCACGCTTCCCTAAGGCCCCATGGCTACTACTAGTCATAGATAGGTTCAATATATAGTAATAAAAGCAAGAAATATAGATAGGGCTAATACCACATAAATCATGTTAGCCAAGCCAATCTTCTACTAAAATGCATTTACTCTCAAAATACTTCTGTGATCTCATTATATACAGATTGCAAGTAGCCCATGCTCGCCTACTACTCTGGTCTAGACATCCTCCTATAAGTTCAACACAAGGGTTCTATCCAACTTGTTGGTTGATCTTGACCTCATGAAGTTACTACTTTCCATCAGTTATGCCTTGCTCTCCTCGTGTGACCATCTCATCTTCACAGGATCATAGATTTAGAACCTGAAGGGGGCCTTAGAGGCCATTTAGTCCAATGTGTTTTACAGCTGGGAAACTGAGGCTCATAGAGGTAAAATGACTTGCCCTAGGTTACATAGGTGCTAAGTGCCAGAGGCAGATGCAAACCCAGTTCTTCCAACTCTAAAGATGGCCATCTTGCCTCTATACAATGCTGCCTGTCTTCTTTTTCCACACATACATTTCTTTGATCACATCTTTTACCCTGGTTTGTGTTCATAATTTGTGTTTATAATGTTCTGCTGCCTTCTCATACCCACAATGTACCTCCCCGCTGTCCATAAATGATGCTCATTTCTAATGATCCAGACGCTATGTCGTTCCATGATTCATTGACATACAACAAAACTAGTAGAATCCTGGTGTTGACAAGAGGAGCCTTCGTTTTGGGGGGAAGCCTAGGGTTTTTAAAAGAACTTTACAATCTCCCAGTTGCAACCCAACGTGCTGTCGTCCTTCTGCTCAGTTCTGGACATAACACACTGCTTATTGACAGTGTGTAATTACCTTAGGATAATTATCTGTACCCTGCTATCTCATCCATTACTAGGCTTTAAAATTGTTTTATTTTCTTTTTCTATCCAATACAATTGGTTTTACAAAACCCTCATCTTCTCTCCTCTGAACTAAGGGGAAAAGGAATTTGTCTGAAGCCTAACCCAAGAGAGTCCAGGGACATGAGAGTGAGCCTAGAGGTTAGGGGTGGCAGTAACATCTCAGTTACCTGAATGACCAAACAGAGCTAGAATAATTAAGAGGCATGAAATCTCAAGATGGGAGAACTTGGGAAAAAGTATGATCACTAATCCCCTCACACCTGGGAGTTTCCCTCACACACATTCCCTAAAGTTCTGGCTTTGTCCTTATTATCTAGACCCACAAAAGGAGATACTTTATTAGCAAGTGCAGGAAATGCAAGCATAACATTAACTCTATAAAATAATCACAGGGGTAGGGGAAGGAGACAGAAATTAACTGTTTCAGAATGACTAATTTACTCCTATTTTGTGGGTGTGACCAACATTAACCATTGATCCAGTCTACTTCCCAAGAGGCAGCATGCAGGAGTGGTAAGAGTGCTGTCTCTGGAATCAGAGGAGCTGGCTGCAAATTCCAGCTCAGCTACTCACCAACTGTGGGAAACTGGGCAAATCATGTAACTTCTCTAGGCACCAACAAAATGAAAGAGTTTAACACCTAGGTCACTTTGAGGTCTTCTCTGGCTTTACGACTATGAAGATCCATGATGACATAAGTATTTCCTAATCATGGAGCTATCCAAAATTAGAATGGGCTACTTCTAGAACCTTTTAAGTGAAGAATAGTTGACCACTTTTCAAAGACATCGCAAAGGAGACTTTTGCTTAGATACTGGTTGGATGAGATGGCCTCTTTGTGATTTTATGATAGTTTACTTTATAGAATCTGATATAAAAATCCATTTTATATAAGTGCTAAATTTAGGGGCTTACCTTACAAATGCACTTACAATAGGTTCATACACTCATACATTAAAAGAGCTAAAATGGACCTTAGAAATCTAGTCTAACAATGTCTTCCCCAATAAGAAGCCTGGTGCCTAAGGCTCAGATGCTGAGTCAAGTCCTGGTAGTAAAGAGGACAACAATTTGGGTGCTTGATGTTTATGGAAGTATGATTATCTCACTCTTTCCAGGCTAGCTTAGTGGTAATGGATGGCTATACTGAAGGTGACTATTAAGAGAAATGATTATTAATAGCCAATGATTTGGGGAGATGCAGAGTTCCCCCTTTTTCTATAGTCCTCATTTCAAAGTTTAGTCTCTTGAAGGGCATTAAATTAATTCTCCTCAATCTTGTTGAGAACCCACCCAACTTTACAAGGAATGTAATTCCACTGTGTTCTACTCAGGTTTGGGTTGGGATAAATTCTCTCATTAGATTGCCCAAGGCTAGGGGAAATTTGGAACTGAAACAATCAAAGTTTATTAGAATAAGTCCAGCCCCTCATTGTAATATTCATTCTCTCATTAATTATTAACTAATCAGAGTTGATTTCCACCCTCAGGAGTGCCTTTTTTCCAATGGCATATAATCTGTGAGCACACTGCCATAATGGTCCTTAGCATTCAAGAGTGCCACTGATCTCTTTTATTAAAATGCTAGCATTATTAATAAAATGATTAATTACCCAGAAGTTATGTCTCTTGAACTTTTTAAACATCACACTATTTTACCCTCCCCCATGAGCTGATGTAACTCTGTTAGGTCTGCTTTGCTGGGATTCTAGCTCAATGGCGATGGAGAGTTGTAGCTATGTTTTCATTTTCTGTTGCTAAACCATGATCCATGTTCCAGTCCCTAATTGTGGGTCTACCCTCATGCTCTGACCTTTCTTATCTCATAAAATGGCCTTTATGATCTCATGAGCTCTCAAATAGGCTTAATAATAATTTCTATGCAAACGGCAACCAGATCTATATATCCAGTCCTGGTCTTTCTCTTCTGAGGTCTGGTCCCATAACACTAGTTTTCCTACTGGATAATTTCCCTTCCCAAATTCAACAATTTAAAGCAAAACTCATTAATTTCCCTCCAGAACCATTGCTCTCCCTAACTTCTCTATATATGCAGAAGGTACCACCTCTCTTCCAGACATCCATATCCATAGTCTTTGATTCCTGCTTGATTCCTCATTCCCCCTTACTCTCTTTTTCCAACCAGTTATTGTCTTATAGATTCTACCTTTGCATCTCTCATATCTATCCTTTCTTCTCTCTCCTTACATGGCCACCACCCCTAGTTCAGATTCTCATCATCATCCCTTAACTGGGCTAGTACAATAGCCTCTGAATTGTTCGCCATACTTTGAGTTACTTTCCCTTCAAATCCATCCCATATACAGCTGTCAAGGTGATATTCCTAAAGCACAGGTCTGTCCATGTCACTCTTCTGTTCAAGATCTTCTAATAGCTTCCTGATGCCTCTGGGCTCAAGAAAACTCCTCAGCTTGGCATTTAATCCCTCTTTACAATCTTATTCCAGCCTACTTTTCCAGGCTAATTTATATTATTTCCCCTTTATGAATTCTTTGATTTACCCAAACAAGCCTATTTGTTATTCCTTGTATATGACATTCTATCTCTTTTCCATGCATTTGCATAGGCTTTCTCCTATGGCTAGAATGCACTGGACCTTCTTTCAGAATCTCCAGTTCCTTTCTTTTATTTCCCTTGAAACACATTTAGTTGTTAATTAGCCATTTGATCAGTTGATTTACATAAATTATCCAAAAATGCTAAAGAAAAAAAAAAGCTGTATTCTTAAAGGAAAATCCATATCTGCAGTCTCAAAGTAGTTAAATTTAGTTCAACTAAGGATTGACTTTTAAAACAACATTTTGTAGTACCATGATGAAAAGGAAACAGAATGAAACAGACTTCTTAAGAAGAGTAAAAGTATTCAGTTGTCAGCTAATCAATGAGAGCCAAAGTGATTTGGGTTTAAGAAAGAAATCTAGCCTGCAAACTGAAAGATACTGTTTCAACAATCCAGCTAGCAGCTGTTGTGGGGGTGTAAGACCAACCCAAGCCCAACAACAAGAACGCTGCCAGCATGCTACAAAAGCACAGGTTCTTTTGAACTGCTTAACTAAGGAAAGCTACGTTAAGGGGTTGACAAGCTTACTTTAATTCAGTATACAAATATCATTCACTTGGTTCAGGGGAAAAGACCAGCACACTGAACTTCAGAGCAAATTACAAACAAATTACAAACATCAACAGACAGACCAAATACAGATTCATAGTTACCAACATCTAGGTCCAGCCCAGGACCTCATGAAAGGGGCTGGCCCAGAGTCACTTGAGCCACCCACCACTGCTGTGGGTAAGAATTCCAAAGAAGAGAAAGCCAACCCCTGGTTTTACATCTTTTTCAGGGTCAAAGGTGAGTTACACATGCAACTCACCCAAGTGACCTAAAATCGTCACAAAGAGGCAACTTAAACCCACGTGGTCTAAGAGCCTCTTATGTCCCAAACCTATCATTCAAACTCGAGTGTAAACTAGGGCCTCCCCTGAGTTAGCCCCACCTTGGGCCCCACCTTAGTTACCCCTCCACACCCACATAGGTTTTATACCTAATAGGGGTTTGGGCCTGGGGCTTAGCACCTAGTAAGGCTCAATGAGATACACTGAATTACTCAAAGGAAACAAAAGCCAACTAAGTGCTAAGAGCCCATTTTGCTTACCAACACAGATACCTTGCAAGATTTTCCTTTGAACAGAGCACCCACAGGTAAGGGTATCATACCCCATGTGGTCAGGGCGAAGGGAAGGAGAGAAGAAAAACCAACCTTAACTCCAAATCACTCTGGCTCTCATTGATTGGCCCACAATAGGACCCAGCCCAAGACCTACTTGATTATTGTTTGGGCCCTGATTGGCTCAGGGTAAGTGTAAATAGCAATTGTTTCTGTTTTGGCCAGAAACCCAGAGTCTTCCCCTCCCAGATTGATATTTTTTTAACCTAGGTTAAAGAGACCATTCTCTGCCTCATTTCTTACTGAGCCTTAATCACTAATTGGGTGTTGCTTTAGTCAAACTGAGACCTGTTAAAGACCTTAGCTTAATAAAGCCAAGGTCTCCCACTGCATCCCCAGTCATCCTGGTCTATATCTGGCCACTGGACCCAGATGGCTCTGGAGGAAAAAGTGAGGCTGGTGACTTTACACAGCCCTCCCTCACTTCATTTGCATGTCATGGTATTACCTCCCTGACCTTATGGTCTTCTTTGAGAAAAAAGGACAAATAATGACAACAACAAAAGTATTCAGTGAATTTAAAAGTCCTCAAGGTAAAGCAAAATTCAAATCTTTTCAATCGCATTCTGAAAACCTAATGTGTTGATTTGCTTGTTGAGTCTTGGCCAGTCTAATTTATTTCAGCTTTGTTGATCCACTTCTCTGTTGCACATTTGATTTCACAAGGTTGATTAAATTTGGCCTGCCCATCTACTAAAATCTTCTGCCAGTATCTCTGTTCATGGTCACTGGAGAGGATCTCACATTTCCAATTATGTTTCTTTTTAATTTCTTCATGTGCTTTGATTGCTGCTTGAAGTGTCCTCTGGAGTTTTAAAGCTAGCATGGCACTCCATATCTCTTTCTAGCACATCAACAGAAACAACTTCAGATATCACTGCCAAGGTTGCCTAGAGGTGTTTCCTGCTTGGGGGTGGGGGTGGGGGACCTCCAGGCTAACGATCTTCACAAAGAATCCACGTACAAACTGCATCCCATTGTGTTAACCTTCTCAGGAGGCTGACACTCTTCAGTATTTGCATGGCTGTTTTTTTCTTTCAGAGTCTGTGTCTATCTGCCCTAAATTTTCAGACTTTATTTAGGATATATTTTTGAAAGAAGCCATACTGGCTTTCTGCTGAGCCAAATAATTTTTTTTTTCAATTCCATCTATTCAGTCTTGGATAGTATGCCCAAGTGGTATGACCTCCTACCCCATTTTGTGTCTCTTTATGCTTCTTCGATTTTCTTTTTGATTTTAAAAGTGATCTTTTATATCTCCAGCATCTTTCTCCTGTTCAGTAGAGACTTCTAAGTGCTTATAATCCTTTGGCGTTTCAGCTTTTCAATGCTTATGTTTAGCACTTTCTTCCTTCAGAGAACTTTTCTCTAGAATTATTTCTCTCCTGTTCCCTCCTCTGGCTTCTTAAGGTAAATCCAACACTTCAGATCCCTTCTTTTTTTCTTCTCCTTCTTGCAGGGTGGTTTTGGATATCTCAACTACCCACTTCTGAGCCTTCCAATGTTGTTCAGTGCCTTTTAATAAGCTTGTTTAAATGTTTTAAATGTTCATCAATGGTGTCTGTGGTTGTTTCCTTGGTCTCCACTGCTACCTGAACACCTTCCTTTTTTATTTTATTTATATGTAATGAGCTTCACAAACTCCAAAGCACATAAAATGTTAGTTATTACTGCTAATATGTTGTTCTCAACTTTTTTGACAGGATTCAGTCACAAATAGGACAAGTCCCTAACTGGTTATTACTTCTATATAGTTGATGTCCTTCAGACTACTGTGCAAAATGATTGCTTTTTGTTTTTAAGTAAGATTATCAAGATGTAACCTCACCTTCTCTAAATTTACTGAAAGCATTTTGAGGACAACTTTAGTAGCAAGTAGGATGACAGGCATGACATGTGTCTCATCTTTTTCTCACATGAGTTTAATTTCTTCTGTCAGATATATATATATATTTTGAAAGTTTTTGATTCCACGAAGTTTGAAGATTGTCAGTATTTTACATGGTAGTATATACTAAAAGTATTGTTTTTAAATTATTGTGACATGCTTCTTAATAATTTCTGATGGAATGATCTGATCCTGAATCACTATTATAACTGCCTCTGTTGTTATTAATTAATTATTGGAACCCCTTTTTGGTCAGTGAGCAAGAAAGCTTAATAGAAACTTCAAATTAATTGCAACTGGTCTCAAGTTCCCCTTTATTTAACCTTCTTTTCCTTGCATATTCCACTCTCTATAGTAAGCATTCACTCACCAGTTTATCTTTATCTGAATACAAAATTCATTATGAAAGTACAGACAGAAAATAAACAAGGCTTCAGTAGGGGGTAGGAAACATCAGACAGTATCGATGCCTATTGCCATGCAATTATAACACAAGGAAGTGAAAGTGGAGAGTATGTAACTTCACCATAAACCACGGCAAACAGAATATTCTGGGCAGGCAGATCCCTCCTTAAGTGAATAACATAAGGCTCCAACTGCTTATAATTAGATTGATTTGAGGGTAGCAGAACCCTTCCTTGCCACTGGCTCATCACTAATGCATGTCTGCCCAGTCTCTCTCTCCTCTTTTAGGAAAGCAAAAAACCCCAGGCTTCCCTTGTCCTGTATTTAATCCCTCATTCCAGGTGAGAGAAACTGTTTTTTTCCATCAGTCCCTATGCATCCAGCATAGGATCTAGCCAGGCCCTACTAGGCAGGGCTACAGGGACTGGTGTCTAGCCAATCTGTGTTCTACCTTCACGGTTTGCCCTGGGTTCATTGCTCTGAGATTCCTTATTCCCTCACTAGAAGAACTAGACTCTCAGTGCTTCCATTCCATTGTGGCTCTAAGAAGTCCTTCCCAGCATGAGAAAGAGAGGTTTGGAGGGAGAAAGCTAAGAAGGTGCCCAGGGTACAAACTTGTACCCTTGTACCCTTGCAGGTACGGAGCAAGCCATTTTAATCTCACACTGGGAGTACAAGCAATACTTTATTGCTAGGTAATAAGGATTCATAAGAATGATTACAATCTGTTGAAAAGCAAATATTCAAGCCTCACTGCGGTGTTTGCAACAGAGCTGCTCATTGGTTATTATTTTACAGTTCGCCTCATCTGAGTATAGCCTCCATCATAGCCAAAAGTGTTCTTCCTTTCAGTGGTTTCTCTGTCTTGTCCAGTCTGCTGCTGCAGCAATTGCAACCACTTCTGCTCTGTAAGCGACATCCCACTGCTCAGATGCCCACAGTGGGGAGCAGGGTGGGTGGGAGAACACCAGATGTCTTTTGAGATCTTAACAAGGCCCTGTACCAAAAGAAAGAAGACACAAACAGCAAGCGATTTTCATCTCAGACAGTGGACTGTCTAGGCAGCCTTGTGCTTATGAGACCAGACCCTATTCAGAGAAGGGTGTCCCACCACAAATACAACCAGAGCTCAGAGAATGATCCTTATACTTCCAGACTGGCAAGAAGAAGTCGGCCTGAGGACTTTCCCTTCTAATATATCCACGGAGCTCTGGCTTGGTGTCATCATACAATTAAGTGTCATCATGGCTGATAGTCCGTAAACATTTATGGAGTACCTACTATGTACCCCAGCACTGTGCTGATCTCTTTAAGATACAAAGAAAGGCAAAAGATAATCCCGGCTCCCAAGGAGCTCACAGTCTAACAAAGGGGAGGGGAGGGGGGAAGACAACACACAAACAATTTTGTACAAAGAAGCTACATACAGGATAAATTAGAAATAATCTACCCTGATAGGGTCATGTATCAATGTATCTTAATGTTCGACTTTGTCTTTCAATTGCTGAATAAGCAACTTTACATTAGAATTTCTGTTTTCTGGATTCTGTTCTGCATGTTCTTCTTTTCATTGCTTTTAATTGCGTTATAAGTCTTTCATTTCTACAATTCACATGTGCCAGACATTAATGTAATCTTCCAGCACCTTTCTATGGAAAATGACCAGAGTTCAAGCAGGGTGGTTTGCTTCTGTTTTGTTCTGGCATGTATTTTCTTCTTATGATAACAACAAGACCTTGAATTTATATAGCTGTTAAGGTTTGCAAAGCACTTAACAAACACCTAATTTTTATCTTCACAACAACTCTGGGATGTAGGCACTATTATTATCCCTGTTATACAAATGAGGAAACTGAGGCGGACAGTGTTAAGTGACTTGCCCAGAGTCACCAAGCCAGCAATTGTCTTAGGCCATTTTTGAACTCAGGTCTTCCTGAATCCAGGTCCAGAATTCTACCCACTACTCCTCTAGCTCCCAAGAATTCTGGGCCTCTAGCCAATACCATAAAATGAAGGTGCAACACTTGCTCTGCTGTCTTCCATGTTAAGCAAATCATCAGCATGGTTTGGAACGGAGTCCTCCTGACACCCTATCTTACTCCATCCTATTTCTTTGAGCTTTAGAAGCAACTGCCTTTTATTGGTGGAGGAGCTAGTCCAATAAATGATATCCTTAGAGCCCAGTTTGCCAGTGTCTCAAGATTCCTGACAGACCTTTGCAGCTCACATCACATTGGTATTCCCCAATCTTATTATCCTTACCCCAAATGTGTGGACAATTGGTTTCACTTTGAACAAGGTAATTAGTATTAATATTATTGTTATTTAGATAATCCAACTACCCTATTTGCTTATTAAAATATAAAGACAATAAAGATAATTGTATTGTTAAGTGTTGCTTAGAGAGGAGAAAAAAACTATTTAGCTATATTTTCCAGGAAAGTAAAAAAGCTGTATTTTGATGAAAGATTATATAATAACCAGAATAAATATATCAAAATATGTATATACCTATTTATTAATATAAGGCATTATGAGAAGAAAATGTAAAAAAAATTAATCTATTTCCTCTAAGAAAAATAAATTTTAATAGTGTTGCAGTAAAAATCTGTAATAAAGAGAAACCGAGGCACAAAAGTCCAAATCTATTTATTAGCAAGGCCGGCAAATACCATTAATAGAGGTCCTTCATTAACCAAAGACATACCTTATAGTCAGAGCCACCTTTAGTTTGATTACTTAAGTTCATTATATAAGGTCTACTAGTGCCAAATAACTCAGATTATTATTGTCCATAGTTATGCTGACTTACTATAACAACAATGCTACTTGCAGCTACTGTGTAAGGCCAATAATACCAGCACACAGGAGAGCTACTAGCACAGATTCTTCGATCTGCTTTTCTAAGGAAAGCAATCGTAAGGGATTTACAATCTCATTTTAATTAAACATACATATATCATTCACTTAGTTCTAGGGAAAAAGTCAGCACCCTGAACTTCAGAGCAAATGCAAACAGAAATTATTAGCAGAAATTATAAACAGAGCAAAATAACACAAATCAACAGGCAGGCTTCTATCTGTCTGACTATAGCAATACATACACAGTTACCAGAGAGAGAAGCACCAACATCTGGGTTTTTCAAAGCCAGGGGGGCTCAAATGGCTACCTAGAGTCTTGTCTGGTCAAACCACACAGCAGGGTCAGAGGGCATCACAACCACAAAACTCAAACCCATGTGACCTAAGCTTTCTTGTGACTTAAGCAGGTCATCAAAGACTCCTGATTCAATCAAAGACTCTTGATTGAAACAAATGCAAGACTCAAAGGCACTTGATTGCCTTAGTGCTGAGAAGCACTCCAAAACAAAAGACAACAAAAAGTCCCACTTTGCTTGTTATTACATTTACAAAAAGGGGGAGGGTTGTGTCTCCAGAAGCCATAGTAACAAGGAAAACATAGAATTGAACAACATCTTCTATATAAAGTCCCCAACCAGATACCACCATGACCCCTCCATCCTTTATCAGTGACCTAGTTCTAGGAAAAACACCTCCTGAACAGGTTACACCATCCTCCATTCATCTTTTTATCTCCCTCAAGAGGCAGGTCCAGTCTCAGCTATGTTCACAACCTTCACAAACTTTTCCACCAAGTCCTATATGAAATAAATTCAAATCTCAGTCCTAGAAGTGGGTTACAGTGATTACTAAAACTCTTAACTATTAATCAATCAGTAATTAACAATCAATTTCAGAATAACCGACTGTGAGACTGTGAAATTAGTAGGTGGGCTTTCTAAATTTCACAAGAATACCTGGATCCTTTTCAAGTTCCATATTTCAAAGACGGAAAGTGTTAAGTTCAAAATTCCAGTATGGATAGTCCCCCATTGACAAAAACTATAGCCCCTCCATGCCATAGTAGATAGAGTCATGAGTTGCTGACATTAAAGGAAAAAATTTTACATGGTGGAAATCTTGCGATGAACAGCCTCTCCAGATTTATCTAGTCTCCTCCTTAAGTGTCAAATACAGGAAGTCTATCGGTAGACCTAGATTGAAGACTTCCTAGAGCTATAGGACCTAATCCAATTCAATCCAATAAGCTTTTCTTAAGCACCTACTATGAGCAGGGCACTAGGAATGAAAAGCTGCTCCCCCCCCCCCCCCAAAAAAAAAGTCATGCCTTCCCTCCAGGTGCTTTACATTCTATTGGAGGATTGACCTCCTCTCTTCCTCCCCACCAGCCTTTAAGAAGGTAAGGATACTTTCACTCCATGATATGTAGGATGCTAGTGGAAGAAATAAAATGAAGGTCAAAATAAACCTAAGTTTTGACATATAAAAAGCTGAAGTAATAAAACCCAGTCCTTAATATTTTTTCTTTTTTTAAGTATAGAATTTATATTATGGTCATTGTACAGATATATTATAGTTCATACTGCAGTGTATTTTTATTGCATTATTTATATAATCCAACTATCCTATTTGCTTATTAAAATATAAAGACAGTAAAGATAATAAAAAGGAAAAATATTCTAGGTAGAAACAATTTTCTCTTCATGGAATATATTTCCCATTTACCTATTTTCCATTGCATCACTATCACTGGGGAAAATTGCATAAAAACAGGATTAAATTTGGACAAACAAGACTGCTGTGAAGTGATTGTGAGGTTGCAAAACAATTATGATCTCAGGTGGGGAATAAGGAAGCCACCAGCTTTTAAAAAACAAAGACTCCATTTTCTTGGAAGAGCTCCCTAGTGAGAAAAAGATGTTTAGTTGTTATATGATAAAGGAAATGTTGTTTGAAAGTGTTTTGCAGGTTTCCATGAAGTTCTAAGAATCATGTTTTAAAGTAGAGCAGAAATAGTGAGAGTTAAAGAAATCTCCTAAATTAATAGCAAGAAGCTGCCACCAGAATTAATACAGAAATGAGTTGCTAGAATAGAAAAAGGTGATGACAAATCCAAAGTGAAAGAATATAAATCCACAACATTGGGGGAGAATATACCAAAGCACCTAGTAGGCCCTCCAATTCAATCCAATCTAATCTAACAAGCATTTATTAATCACCTACCATCTTCAAGGCACTGAGAATACCAAGGCAGAACAAAAGTCCTTGTTTCCAGGCTATAATTATGTGGTGATGTTCGTAAGATCAAAGGCTTAGGACTGGAAGGAACCTCAAAGACCATCTTTCTAGTCTAACCCTTCATTTTACAGATTAAGAAACTGAGGTGAGAGGAGATGAAAGAACTTGTCTAAAGTCACACGGCTGGTGACAGACAGTCAATTTGGACTCAAGTCCTCCAGTTCCACAGTCAACCCTCTTCATTGCCCCTCACTGTCCTCCAGGAGCTCATTCCACTGACTAACTCCACCCAATAAGTACTGGTTGCTTCAAAATACTTGGAACTGTGAAGGAGCTTGCACAATAGTCTTTATGTTTGCATATGCAAAAAGGGATGACTTCATATCTTTGACCTTCAAAAGATTAATGGCACCTGAACTCATTGGTGTGAGTTTCCCCATTCTCTCATCCAGAGCAATCCTTGACCATGGGTGTCTTTAGAAGACATATCCAACATGATGGAGTTCTTCATCTTGGTCTTTTAATAAAGATCTCTTTGGCCTTCATGCTATATTAAAACAAACAGGCCTTCATGCTATATTGAAACAAACAAACAAAATTGAAAACATTTAAACATTTAAACATGAGCCAAAGTAGTGAAAATTCACTTTGAAAAGCCCAATTTCAGAGGCAAGATTAGTCAAATTAAGTTGATACTCTTACCAGACATTTTGTAGTAGGACAATTTCCATGATACTTTTAGAAAAGAAGTAATGAAAGATTTGGAAACAAAATAGATTACCCATCAATTGAGGAATGCACGAACAAACATTGGGTTACATAAACATAATGGAATATTACTGTCTTTTAGAAGTGATGAATATGATGAACAGAAAGAAGCACATGGGTTAATTTATTTGAACTGATACAAAGTAAAGTAAGAAGAACCAGGCAAAGAATATACACAATGGCTACAACAATGGAAATGAGAAAAAACAATAGCAACACAATTGAACCTGAATGCTATGGAATTATAGTGACCAAGCTTGGCCCCCAAAAGATGTGAGAAGGTACCTCTCCCCCTTTCTTTTCATAGATGGTGGACTATGGCTGCAGAATACTGAATGTACTGTCAGCTTTGATGGCCATGCTGATTAGCTTTGTTTAACTACTTTTTTTTGCCTTTCTTATTCTTTGTTAATTGGGATGGCTTTCTGAATAGAAATACAAATTGAAAAATAAAGTGATGTTAAAATGAAAGGTATCAAATACGTTTTTTAAAAATTAGAGTGCTGAATTTACTGGGGTGGGGGGAAGATCACATGAGAGGGTTCTTTTAAAATGGGGGTAGCACAAAGCAAAGCAGATTTTTAAAGTATTAGTGTTTTCACAGTTCTATGATGTTTGAACTTAATTCTTTACATCTGGCTTGGCTCTTCTCCTGCCCTGGAAGTGTCCATGACCTAAAAATCTGCTGGCCGCTAGTCCTTCTTCCAGGCTCATGCCAGGCTGGTTTGCCTGGCATCCAGAGCAGCTCAGTCTACTTGTTAATTAACCAGTCTGTAACTTGACCTTGTGATTTAAAAATAGCTCCAAAACGGGAACAGCCTTGTCTCAGAATCTTCCAGGGCATCACCTCATGTGTTTAGTACCATTGAAACAGCTGCTTAAGTGGAACTAAACTTTTTATAACCCCCAACTAGCACTTTCTCCCTTACCCGAGCTTGCTGGGATTTACCGGAAATTTTTCAGAGCTCTCCTTGGGACCACGTTTAGGCAAAGGTCCAGCTTTAACTCTCAGGTCCAGTCCTCCCCTCTTCCCTTCTCTCCCAGTTCTCTATCTCCCTCCACTTCTGAGCCCTGTGCTGATAAACGTTTAACAACTGGCTTCCTAATTTTAAGTTTAAATATATTATTAATATTTTCTCCATTGCTTCCTTGAGTCTACACAATCCACAAAATAATAAATCAAGCCCTGATTTGTAAGCTTTGCAGCTTTCTGAGGTGTAGGCACTCATACTGAAATTTTAACAGTCTCTCTCCAGACAGTGCAAGCTGTTTCTAACATACCCCTGGCCTAAGCGTTGGGTAGGGGGCAGTGATGATGTCAAGTCCAGATGTACTTCTGCTAGCAGAGTCTGAGCAGCATTCCCACCACCATGTGGGAGAATCCCAAAGTCCCCTGATCTTAATCTGTGTGTGGTCCTGTAGCTGAGAGAAAGCCCCAGCAAACTGCTCAGCTAAAGGCCCCCTCCTGCCAGCTAGCTCTTGCAAGAAGATTTGGAAGCACAAGAAAGAAACCACAGGCCTTCCTACACTGCCACCCTGCCTGCTTGCCTGTCTGAGGACACCATCTACTTTTCTTCTTCCTACTCCAAAACGCCTCCTACCCACAGCCACATTAAGGTCAGGGGCCCTAAGTTTCTGTCCATGTCTGCCTCTTGGTGGTAGGAAGGAGGCAGCTATCCTGGTGGAGAACTGTTTTTTTCCTGCTCCCCAGCCCAAGGAGGCTCTGTCACCTCTGGCAAGGAGAGATTGTGCAGGTCTCTCCTCGTTGGAACAGGCCTTGAGGCAGCTGGGGACTCCCAGCTGCCACCTCCCACATTCAGGGAGGTAGAGGCAGAAATGGGTGTGCGGTTAACTGGTGGATGGGAATTAAGCAGAAGAAAAGAAACCCAAGGCAGTTGTTTTGTGGGAGCAAAACATAATGCCACAATGAAGCGGTGCCTAAAATATTCTCTCTGAGAACTCCACTCAGGCTCCAGGCTGTTCCTTCTCTTTATCTCCCCCCACCTTCAAGTTTAAATACACAGCTCCCCAATTTCACCTCTATACACAGTGTGGAGAAGACTAATCCCCCAAGGCTGAAAATATTTTCTCTCCCTCCACAAATTTTCCCCAGCACTTGGCTTGAATCTCTTTGCCCCCTATATTTTGCTTTTTATTTACTTGTCTGTGTACATGTAATATCCTGTAGTGGAATGAATTCTTTGCAGGCATAGACGTTTGAGTTTTGTTTTCCGTCTTGGGGTCCCTAGCACAGTGTTTTTCACATAGAGTACATTTAATAGTGACTGTTGTAATTTATCTTGAATGACCTTGTACTGAAGGCAAGGACTTTCTTGTTTTGTTTTTGTATTCCTAGCACATTTATCAGACTCATTCAAGGTGCTTAAAATATTTGTTGAATTGATTTCAGTGGTTTTCCTCATCATCTTACCAGCTCCAGGGCCCCTTAGACACCCAGGCCTCATGGATTTCACCTAAAGAGTCTACTCATTATGCAGCAAACCTTTCTTCATATCACATCAAAAGCACCTGCCCTGTCCCTCAGGATGCTGCACCTTGCTGGCTGATAAAAGTGTTCCTACTTCAGCATATGCAGCTGTTGTTTATCCTTTGTTTTTGAAGTGGACCAATGACATCACAGGTGATGTCTTGACTTGCTCATAAATTGGATTCAAAGTAAGGTGGAATGGCACAAGTCTTCAGCCTCACTCTTTCTTCCGTAGTCATGGAAGTCCGGTGGCAGGACAAAAGTCAAAATGACTGGCCATGTCCTAGCATGTGGTGGATGACCTTGTGTAACAACAATATTGCTAGCAGCTGTTGTGGCTGTGCAAGGCTGATAATGCCAGCACACCGAAGGGCTGCTAGCGTGGGTTCTTTGATCTACTTTTCTAAGGAAAGCAACTTTAAGGGGTTAACAATTTCACTTTAAGTAAACATACATGTGTCATTCACTTAGTTCAGCGGAAAAAGCCAGCACCCTGAACTTCAGAGAGAATACAAACAGTAATTACAAACAGAGACAATATAAACAGATCAATAGACAGGTTTCTATCTGACTATATTTTCTCCCCATTTCTACCCTCTCCCCCCACTCCAAGATGGCATATATTCTGGTTGCCCTGTTCCCCAGTCAGCCCTCCTCTCTGTCACCCCACTCCCCTCCCATCCCCTTTTCCCTTTCTTTCTTGTAGGGCAAGATAAAGTTCTGTGCCCCATTGCCTGTGTATCTTATTTTCTAGATGCATGCAAAAACTTTTTTTGTTTTTGAACATCTATTTTTTAAAACTTTGAGTTCCAAATTCTCTCCTCTCTTTCCTTCCCACCGACCTTCCCTAAGAAGTCAAGCAATTCAACATGGGCCACGTGTGTATCATTATGTATAACCCTTCCACAACACTCATGTTGTGAAAGACTAACTATATTTTGCTTCTTCCTAACCTATCCCCCTTTATTGAATTTTCTTCCTTGACCCTGTCCCTTTTTGAAAGTGTTTGTTTTTGATTACCTCCACCCCCATCTGCCTTCCCTTCTATCATCCCCGTTTTCTTTATCTTCTTCCTCCATCTTTCCTGTAGGGTAAGATACCCAATTGAGTATGTATGGTATTCCCTCTTCAGGTCAAATCTGATGAGGGCAAGATTCACTCATTCCCCCTCACCTGCCTTCTCTTCCCTTCCTACAGAAATGCTTTTTCTTGTCACTTTTATGCGAGATAATGTACCTCATTCTATCTCTCCCTATCTCTCTCAATATATTCCTGTCTCAGTGCTTATTCATCTTCAACTCACCCTGTGCCCTCTCTCTCTCTATATATATATACATACACATACATATATACATACATATACACTCACATATGCATATATGCATAAACATATATATTTATATATATATACATATATATACATGGATAATCCCTTCAGCTATCCTAATACCAAGGTTCTCATGAATCATACACATCATCTTTCCATGTAGGAATATAAACAAAACAGTTCAACTTTAGTAAGTCCCTTGAAATTTCTTTTTCTTGTTCTTTTTCTTGATTACCTTTTCATGCTTCTCTTGATTCTTGTGTTTGAGAGTCAGATTTTCTATTCAGCTCTGGTCTTTTCACTGAGAAAGCTTGAAAGTCCTCTATTTTATTGAAAATCCATATTTTGCCTTGGAGCATGATACTCAGTTTTGCTGGGTAGGTAATTCTTGGTTTTAATCCTAGCTCCATTGACCTCTGGAATATCATATTCCAAGCCCTTCCATCTCTTAACGTAGAAGCTGCTAGATCTTGGGTTATCCTGATTGTGTTTCCACAATACTCAAGTTGTTTCTTTCAGGCTACTTGCTGTACTTTCTCCTTGATCTGGAAACTCTGGAATTTGGCGACAATATTCCTAGGAGATTTCTTTTTGGGATCTATTTGAGGAGCCGATCTGTGGATTCT
>CM053622.1:126605158-126642521 GCA_028646595.1 Phalanger gymnotis | reverse complement strand
TATAAATTAATTCAATGCCTAGTTATACCTGGAAGTTATATGGGACGCCATGCCTTCTTGGGGAGGGGGGGGGAAGGAGGGAAGAAAATCTGGAATCCAAAATTATGTAGAACTGTATGTTGCAATCTAAAAATAAAAAAAAAAAGGAAAAAAATTTTTTTTACATGTAATTGGAAAAAAAAAACTAATGGCAAGCCATATCCAAAGATCTATAGAAATGTCATCGATATAAATATCGATTATGGCAAAATTATTATTTATCCTGTGTTAGAATCTTTTTGTACATGTAATTCCCCTCTAATACAATGGAAACTCTCTCAATGACATTTTTCATCTTTGTATCACTGAAGCATAGCATAAGTGAGTATTTAACAAGTTTATTGAATTAAATTGCCTTTATTTATTTTTTTGGCGAGACTATCGGGGTTAAGTGACCTGCCCAGGGTCACACAACTAGTAAATGTCAAGTGTCTGCGACCAGTTTGAACTCAGGTCTTCCTGACTCCAGGGTTGGTGCTCTATCCACCACACCACCTAGCTGCCCCTAAATTGTCTTTAAAGGCCGTTTGGTCAAACCCTCAATTTACAGATGAGGAAACCGAGGACCAGAGAGACAAAGTAACTTACTCAAGGTCACACAGAAAGTTAGTTACAGAATCAGGCCTAGAAGGCAGATCCCAGTCTTTTGTCATCTACAAGATGCTTCCCCAAGCCCTCATAAAGTGATGTGTGTTTTCAAATAATGAAGACAATGATAGACTTTGTTATCTGCCCAAGATGGATGACTAATGGTAGCAATTTAGGGTCAGGGAGGCAGACAGATAGTGCAGGGCAGACACTCAGGAGGAAAGCAGAGGAATGTTTTTGGTTAAATCACAAGGGAAACAGAAAAAAAAATGATTATATTTACAGTGGGTTCTGTAACCATCCTTCCAGGAGGCGTTTCTCAGGGGTAGGGAAGGGAACCTTTTATGAGGCATTAGTCTGTTTTGCACACAAAATTTCAATATCTATGGTAGATTATAAGCCCCTTTAGTGCAGGAATTGTCTTCTGCCTCTTCTTGTATTCCAGTGCTTAACCCAGTGCCTGGCACATAGTCAGTGCCCAATAAATGCTTATACGTTGATTGATTGCTTTTTTTCCTTACTCCTGTGAGTTAGTGGTTATCATTCGTTTTTTTTTTCCCTTTATTAACACAGGTAGGGTAGCATCTTTATTTCTGCCAAAAAAATAGTACAAATTTTGATATCTCCACAAACCAACTTTCATTTTGTACATGAGGTGAGACATATGGACCACAACCGGCATGAGAGGAATAGAAAATATTTGAAAGAAAATTTTCAAAAGTACTCATATCATGTGTTTTTTCATCACCTTCATTTCCAAATATGTTCTGCCTTCTCCACCCCTCTCCAACACACAGAGATTCATGCCTAGTAATAAAGGATAATGAAGAAAGGGGGACAAAACAGTTCAGAAAAACCAACCAACGGATCAATTTTTTTCTAGAAGTTTATGCACTATTGCCCCAATCCTGCAAAGAGAGAAAGGTACATTTTGTCTCAACTCTGATCTGGACCATGCTTGATCATTAAAATTACCCAGCATCCATTTTCATTTTTAAAAAATTATTTATGCTATTTTAATTATTGTGTATAGTTCTTTCCTGGTTCTGACACTTTGTAACAACTTACATATAAGTCTTTAAAGGACTTTTTTTTTAACCCAGAGCAGATAGTAGACTGGGGTAGTTGGGGGTGATTGTAAAGGAAAGCAAATGATTTTATTTATTTTTGGAGGCGATTGGGGTTAAATGACTTGCCTAGGAGCAAAGGATTTTAAAAGACAAACAATGCTCTAAAGCCTTAGCTGACCAGCCTTGGCCTGGCTCTAAAGAAGACTCTGACTTAAAAGAGCTGATAGACCACTACACCAAGAGGGGGAACAAGGTTACATAACACCCAAAGATCCAGCAATGGAAGCAGAGGACAATGAAGAACAGTCATGGAAGACCAGAGGATATCAAGAGAAATATTACTTGACCATATGACATCAGTAGATCTTCATAAAGAGAGTTTCAGGTTAGATAGACACTTTAGCTGAAATATAGCTCTAAGAGCATAAAAGAAATACAGAGATGATGTGGTAGAGTAGATAGAGCGCTGGACTTAGAATCAGGAAGAGCTGGTTCCATAGTCCACCTCAGACCTTCATTTGCTCTGGGTGGCCTATTGCCAACGCAATATTCACACTGCCAGCAGTGGCTATGAATATGCTGGTGTCGTTTTGAACTGCAAAATATAACAGACTCTCTATATGGAAGACAGACCCAAAACATTTATTCAAACACCAGAAAGCCGAATCCATCACAGCAACAAAGAAATCCATATGCAATAACAATGCAGAGGACACTGCCATCCCCAAGCCTCCCCCTGCTCAGCGCCTTCCCATAAATGAAAACTCCAAGCTAGCTGCCTGCTGCTTCCTCTCTCTCCCTCAGCTCTAACTGCTCTGACCTTCCTGCTCCACCCCTTCATCAAGCTCCTCCCAAGACAGGCTTCATGTGACTCAAGCTCATAAGACTTAGACTTCCATGTGATTTAAGCAGGTCACATGGGCCTATTAATGGATGGGAAAGAGCTTCAAATTAAACAAAAATACATTAACGATATAGGCGGGCAAGTTACTTAGACTCTCTAGACCTCAGTTTCCTCATCTATAAAACAAAGGGGTTGGACTTAACTTCTTGCAGCTCTAACTCTATGATCCTGAGTATGAGTGACCTGAGCTATCAACGTTCACTATGTATGTCACACATGTTACTTCCTCTCCCACCAGTAGTGTAGGAATAAGTAGAAGAGCATCCCCTATGTGTGTAGGAGGAATTTCCTTGTCATTTACTGTGCTCTGCTATTTAATTAAATGTCATTTGCTTTGAACTTGGTGTCCTTCTCTCATTGTTCTGGTTAAAAAAAAATCAGTGGGTGCTCATGACGTGTAGTTCTGAGCGGTTGCTTAACTAAAATGTGCCTTGAGTACAAGGAAGGGTTTCGTTGTTGTTGCTTTTGTGTTGTGTTTTTAATGAAGGGCCTTGGGTTACTTTGCTTTCTCTGAGACTGCTCACAAAGGATAGTCCTTTGCAGCCTTTTAACTTCTGTAGCTTACAATAGGATCTGGAATCTGAGGACCCGCTTTTGACTGCAATTTTGGGCAGGTTACTTGACCTTTCTAGGCTTCCATTTCTCGGCTCCTGTAAAATGGAGGAGAGTAGCTGTTCTTGTGAATAAAGGAATGACTATCACTGACCTCTTTCCACTTGCATATCAGTGTTGTTTTTTTTTAATGGGAAATACTCATAAAATATTATGTACCTATATGTATGTATGTATATATGTATATATGCATGTGTGTATAAAAAGATAATGTATGTAAAGCTCTTTGCTGTCCCTAAAGTTCTTTATAAATGGCATCTATTATTGGTGATGGTAGTGGTGGTAGTTCCTGAACACTACAAGCTTATATACATGTAAATACACGCCTGATTACTCTCCTCTTAACAATGGGACCAGTGATGTGATGTAATGGGAAACAAAGTGAAATCCTGTCTGTCTCCTGGCCACTAGATTATGATGTGTTCTGGTTTTCTATTTAGGCCATTAACAATTTTTCATTTTTCAGTTGAGCACTTGGCCTCTGATTACACTAATGCACATGGAGGTCTAATTTGCACACAACTTAACTGTGTAATTGCTACTCTGAAGGCTATAAATAGTCTTGTTTTTTTTTTTCCAGATGAAATCCACATGCTCCAAGTTCATTCTCATTTTGGTTAACGTTTTTCAGATTAAAATTGTTGCATGAACTCCATTTTCATCCCTTCTGTCTGAGGCCACATTTCATAGACTCCTATCTCTCAGGCCCATTGAAAAAGAAAATTCACCACCAAATGTTGCATGATCTTGGACAAAGCTTTGGGTCTTAATTCCTTTGCTTATAAAATGAAAGGTTGGGAATAGAGGATTTCTCAGGCCTCTTCCAGCTCTCATCTCTAAGATTCATGAAAAAATTTCCTGACAATTAGAGAGATTTAAAAATGGAACTGCCGACCTTGGAAGGTAGCGTATTTCTCTTCAGTGTAGATCTTCAATTAAAAGTTGGGTGACCATTTGTCAGATACATTGTAGCTGGAGTTCCTTGTTGGCTTTGGAGTAGACATGGTGACTGCTAAAGTCCTGTTCTGCAATACTCCTAACCCGTGGACCCCCAGGTTCAAGATACTATGTACAACTCATCCAGTCAAACGTATAATGTATGAGCCCCCATTGATATGTTCATTTTATTTCTAGTTGATTAGGGGGCAAAATTAGTTTAGAGCAAAGGCACTTAATGAAATAATATCATAAGAAAAATCACAGTAGAATCTTCCATCCATCATCCACAAATATGTAGTTAGGAGAACGGATGTCCTTGGGGTTTTTGGACAATGAGCATATATGTAGGGAACACATGTGGCCAGGGTGCAGGCATGGAGAGGTAACTCATGCCTCTGATGCTATTGGCCTACTAGTGTCTTCTAGTGATATCGTTGTGTGCTCTGATTATTACCATAGCGTAGTTTCATCAAGGTGTTTTACTTCACTGATGTTATGGTGACAACTGGGTATATAGCCACTGCTGGGCTACCTGCTACCAGCTTCTGAGTTCATCTCTTTAGGGCTATAGCAGTCATCTCAGCTGTAGTCTGCTTTACAAACCTTGAAGTGTTATATACAAATGTTTTTAATTTTTTGTTGTTGTTACTGTTATTATTGCTAGAAACTCTCCCCAAGATGACAAGCTAAGGCAATCTTTTCTACTTGAATAGTATGTGTTTTGGGGCAGAGATCAAAGCCCTCTATTACAGATAATTATCCAACTTTGAGCTAGATATTCCAAAGATTCTCTGGGCTTACTATAAAAATGAATTTAACCCAGAATAAAAGATAAACCAAGAAGCCAAAGTCACTGTTCTCCCTCCTACTAGAACAGTTCCTGCATTTGTTAAGTGTGCATATATTTCAGCAGCAAAATCCTAATTTTTGGGGGGGGGCGGGGGATCTTTTTCTTTTCTTTCTTTCTTTTTTTTTTTTTTGCCAGGAAAAAAAAAAAACCTTGCTATCTCTTTACACTAGAATTCAATTTGAGATCTGGGAGCTGTAACTCAACTAAAGTTTTCTTCCAGTAAGAAAAAAAAGTTTGTGTTCATTGTTTTTGTTTTTGTTGTCAGTGTTCCTTAGTGTAATTATTAGGAGATAATTAAAAACCCCTCACATTTATATTATATGACCTTGTCAGTATTATAAAGAGATGCAAGATAGTTTTTTCAGTTATGGAGCATAACTTCCTAAGAATCTAAAGGTGGGAGGTTGTAATGTACATGAAGCAATGGCCAATATCAACAGATATTTTTGAGGAAAATGCCTGCATAAATATATACATTTTTCCAGGGAAAATAGAATTCAAATCAAAGTCAATGAAAACAAAAACAACAGGGTAAATTTGTTCCAACTGACAGTGAATATAGGATAGCAATTATTTACTAAGTATGGACAAATGAGGCAAAATTTCTATTGGCACAGTTCACAGTGAGGATGAGCATAGGTTTGCAACATAAATGATTTGTGTTATAATGCTATTTTTTTTTTCATTTGAACCTAAATTGTGCAAACTCAAAATTTAGCCAACTTTGTGTGGCAATTAAAAGTACTATAACATATGTTATATTTTTCAACATCAGTCATGTTGCAGGTGCAATATAAAGAGCTAGATTTTTTTTAAACACCCTGCAACTCTTAAATAATTGAAATGGCTTGAAAATAGTTATAATTATTTGAACTTTTCAATAATTAAATTTATCTAAAATATTTTCTTGTCTCATGTTTTTAAAAAGTGAAATAGTATCGCTTCGTGATAGTTAAATGCAGCTAAAACCAGTGTAAGCAAGGCAAGAGAGACAATTTAAGTAGCAAAAATAGAGAGACAGAAAGAAACAATACCAAATCCAGAAACCATGACCCATTATTTTTATCTTTAAGATACCCAAGTACTATATGGAGAAAAGAAACCAAACCAATATATTTCCTTTGTATGAATGGTTTTGCTAAAGTTAGTGCGAAACCTAATTAAGTTGAAATTACATCCTTGTAAAAGTATTCGTTCAGAATAATGGGAAAGTCAACAGAATTTTTCTAGGAAAAATTAAATGGCTTTAATATTCAAAAGGCTCCATTTTGAAAACCTTATCTGTGATCTCTAAAGAATTCTTTGCATGTTACAAGGTTGTTTATAGAGTTGGTAAGTAGGGAAAAACCCAAACTCATTCAATATAAGAAACATTAGTGCTATAGTAGGTATCGATACATTGAACCGATATGCTTAGCAAATCAGATACAAAGCAATTTTGAATGTTTCCACTTTTAGATAGATAATATAGTTGGAAGGTTAGCTGTCCATATGTCTGAGAGACCTTGGAAGTGGATGAAACAACAGAAGTAGCTAAAGATGCTTATGTGTATAAAGGAGATGGATCAGGGTAGCCCCTATACAAATGAAGGATTTCCCTGAACAATCTGATATAAGATGTAGCCTTCTGAGCTTCTAAATAATGGGGATTTTGGACTATTCTCATTAGTGTGCTAGCTGTGTTTCTAGAATAGCTGGCAGCAGTGTCTGCCAAGAACAGACTGGATGAGGTGAGGTGAACATATTCATGGCCTTGCAAAGAGCCCAGCAGAAAAGCTACACCTTACCTAAGGAAGATTCCAACAAAAGGATTTCCAGGAGCTGTGAATTGTCTCTTCGCTAATTTGTTCTCTAAGTTTAAACCCACCTTTCCTAGAACTCTGTATTTATTGGTGGGGAGATGGGTTATATCAACTCTACCCCCATAGTAATTACTCATTTCTAAAAGCAAATTAACTCTGCCAGATTTATATCAACAGGTAATTATAGAGGAGAAGCACTTTGGGTGGGGGATCATAAATTATACTATTAGAAGCTTCCTTTGCCCCAGCGGAGTCTTAAAGGGCTTATACATACACAGCTACAAAAGATGTTGAAAAAGGCAACAGATTTGGTGACATGAAACTAGGGTTCAAGTCTTGGCTCTGATAATTACTAGTCTTGTGACTGCAGGAAAGTCATATAACATCCTTGAGGCTATTTCCTCATCTGTAAAATGAGGTGAGAGGTGTTGTTGCATGTAGGATAGAAGGCCAGCCGTGGAGTCTGGAGAACCGGGTTCAAGTCCTGATTCTGCAACATACTACCTAAATACCCATGGGCAAATCCCTTTAACACCTTGTAAAGATTAGTTCATTTGCACATGATAAATCCTGGATACTACCCGAGCAGCCAGCCGAGACAGTGAATTTACACTAAGGGTCCAGAATGTCTTCTCTCCACAAACTCATTTACATGGACTAACAGGAGAGACTTTGAGTCTTAAAAATTGAGAAGTCTGAAACCCCACAGCTGTTTGATGATTATTGAGCAAATGATCATTTCCTAGTTAAGGCCTAGACTGCAAAGATGACTATTTAGCAAATGTACTGGAAAGCCACCATGAGTTAAGGTGATCCAGCCCCAAGAGTGTCCTGAAGTAAACTTAAAATGGCTCTTGAAAGCAAATCTACAAATCAAGGCTTGATTTATTATTTTATTGATTGTCCAAGCTTAAGACAGCGATGGATAAAACATTTATAAACTTGATTAAACTTAAAAGTAAGCCGTGTGTATTTTTTCCCCCAGAGAGCCAGTTGGTAAACATTTACCAACACATTGAACCGAGACTAGTACCGGGAAGAATTATTGAAAAGTAAAGGCTTAGCTTAACAATGCTACATTAGCTTGCCAGGACAACCTTGATTTCCCACATCCTGCCTGGGTGATGGCAGGCTTCAGAGCTATGACAGCAAAGGAGCAGAGCCAGGAAGGGTAAGGATCCATTCTCTTTCATAGCCCCCCAGCTGAGGATTTGTAGCCAAGTATGAAGCTGGCAGTGGTAGAGACTACAGATGGCTACCAAGGTCAGTTCTAGTGGGTCTATACAAGAGTCATACTTGAAGAGGGGCTCAAATGATTATGAAGTACATCTTAGATGCATGGAACTAGAGAAGGAGAGACCACAAGAAGCCACATGAACCTTGGAGAATGGAATCTCATGCAGAGGAAGCAGGGCCAGCACTGAAAGAGTGAAGCTATTTGAGGCTATCCAACATGAAGAGTGTCAGAAACTGTTGCTGAAACATTCCCGTTGTAAAGCCCCCAGGGGTGTTTATCTGTACGTCCTTTCTCTCTAGTCCCACATGAAATCCTTTTTAAAAAGGTTTTTATTCTGGGCAGAGGCCAGAAGACACTCTTGCTGAAATGTTTGCTTTATCTTAATAAACAGTGTTAAACACATGTCTTTGCAGGTCTGCATATACCTATTAGCTGGTTGGTTGTTGTCCTCTATTCTCAAAGAGGACTGAAATGACATCACTATGTTGGGGTCAAGGTACAGTGTATCAGACCATGACTGATCAGACCAATACGAGCTTGGAAGGCTCTACCACAGGTCAGGCAGAGTCCATAAGACCACTTGGAACGCAGTCTTCCACCTATTCCACCAGGGGAAGTCTTCACATGCTTGGGGATAGACACTCCCTGCCCCAACCCATTGACAAGTTTGAGGCCCCTTGGTCACCCTCAACCTGGTTTAGCCCATCTGTTGAAATGGTTTGCCAGGATGTGGCCTTTGGGCATGCTACAACTTTTTGAGCCACAGGTGAGAGTTGGGTAATTCAGATAGACACCAAAGCAGACCTGGAAAGCAGACCTGAAAAGGGCGTGGTAGCCCTCACACCAGAGGTATGAGTCTTTCCTGAACACCCTATACTCCATACCTATTAGTAATAAGGGGACCATTGAGGAGGCAGAAGCCTCAGAATAGAGTGAGATGTAGATCTAACATTGAGGTGTATTACCAGGGTGCTTTGTCTGGATAGGGGCTTAAAGCTACAAAATATAGAGATAGTTATAAACCCTTTGAAATGACTTCCCAGAACTAGAAGGAGCATTGACATCAGGAAACCTACCTGGACAGTGAATGAATAGCAGGGTGAGGGGGGCAACTAAAAGCGGTTCAAAAATTCTGATTACTACCCCACTACTGCTACCTGTACATTCCAGGCATAGGAGATACACTGTACAAAAACATGGAAACAGGAGATAGAATGTTGTATATGTGGAATGGCAAGTAAGGCCAGTTTAACTGGAAGACAGAGTACAATAAAGAGGAATAAGATGTAGTGAGTCTGTAAAGGTAGATTGGAGCCAGATTGTGAAGGACTTTGAATGTCAAACAGAAGCATTTGCATTTTCTCCTACATCTTCTTGACCAGAGGATTGATATTGTCAGACATGTACTTGAGACAGCAGAGATGTGGTTGAGGGTAGTGACAGGGATGCAAGGGGAAAAAATATATATAGCACTAATGAAATATTTAAAAGTATGAAGAAGAAACCAAGAAGAAATTCAAAAGGGGAAACAAATCAGACTTGTCACTGTTATGTTAAATTTAATATATATTCTTTTAAAAAAACAAATCACGAAATAGAAGTTAATAGTTTCATAACACAATCTTGTTTTTGTTATTTGTATGCTGAAATATTAATATATGTATACAATTATTAAATTCAAAGTAAATAAGAAAAATTTTAAAATATCACTTTGGCACCTGTGAGGAAGTGTGAATGGAATAGAGACTCCTTGTAGAGTTCAAATAGGAGGTTATTGCAGTAGGCCAAAAGATGGAGGTGTGAAAAAAAACATGGTCTTTGAGGACTTTACAAAGATAAATATACACATCAAGGAACTCTCGGAAAAACAACCTAATTTTCCAGACAAAAAATTAAGTATTGTTGCTAGCAAAATGGGAGAAATTTGATACTGGACAAACTAGAAAGTTATTTTGGAGAAATTGAGTAAAATGAAAACCAACTGAAGAGGAAAATGGGTAGTGGTGGTAGGAACCCCAAATCAAAGATGCTATCTTTGATACTTTATCCTTGATAAAGGGAAAATGCAAATATAAAAACCTATAGAGTTATTAATATGACAGAAGAACTCTGCAGTTGTTTTGTTGTGTTTGGATTAATACTACAAATAATAAATTTGTAAGGTGTGTATTCCCTTCTAATAGAATGAAAAGAGAGCCCTACCAATTGTAATGCTAAATGTAAAAATACTAACCTCTCCAATAAAATGAAAAAGAGGCACTGAAAGAATAAAAAACAAGAATCTAAGAATATATTGTAATTGTAGCAAATATTTAATATAGAAAAAATTAATTGTAAAATAAGAATTATTTAAAATTCATCACATTGCTGATAAATCATGAAAAGATTGATGACAATATCTGACAAAATTTAATTCAAGCCAGAAAGTACTAAAAATAAAAAATATGCACAAACATGTTTTATGCCAAGAGATTCTATTCAAAATGAGAGTATATTATTTTTAAACATATATTTATCACCTGCATTGCTATGGAATTGAAAGAGTCAAGCAGAAACTATTTGAGGTTACCAGTTCATATTTTAGAACCAGGACTTCTGGGACTATATTTTTGGGGATCTCTGGGAGAGGGGAGCCAGACGGAGAGAGATCAAAAATTCACTCTCCATCTTGGTGCCATTTGTGCAGGCAAGGGTTGAATTCTGTGCCAGGTCTCTGGGCATATATTCCCCTGACATTTTGTTTTGAGACTTCTAAAGGCTCCCATTGCTTCTATTGCTACTGTGCTCTTGCTGTTCTGAGAGAACAGAAGTGGAAGGGACTTCTGAGAACTGAAAGCAATGGTCCTTGAGAGCCCTTCCAAAACACCTTCCTTTTCTCCCTCCTTCCCCTTTGAGGGAAGGAAATAGTTCCTATTAATTGCCCAAGTGGGGAAAAGAATTAAAAGCAGAAGCGGATTTCTGCTCTACAATTAGCAGTACAAATACTGGCAGTTTTCTATCCTAATGGACTGTTTCCCTGCCCTTTACTCACTTTATTCCACTTAATATAAAAGAAAATCTTGGGGTTGTTAATCCTTATTGTGTGATTAATGCTAGAATAAGGATAAGGAGTCTATCAATTACCCTACCTCCACTTAATTTAAGTGATAATATGCTATGTCCTGATACATTTATCATGTGAGAACAGGTTTCAATCAGTTAAGGTTGTGTGAAAAGTACTTGGATGAACTGGAATGACCTTAATAAAATATTCAGTTTGGCTCAAGAAACTTGAACACTCCCTGTGGGTCATCTCTAAAATAGAAGACTAGTTTGGAACCCAAGTTCTGAGCACTGAATCATCATTCTCTCCGCCAGAGAAAGGGGCCTTATGCAAATGCTCCAGGCTTGAAACTTGGATTATACTTGTATAAAAGATGGAAATAAGGGAAGGAAAATTATATAGAGTGAAGAAATCAGAGTCAGAAAAACCATATGCATACTATGAGCTTGTAAAATAATAATAGAAATAATATTAGAAAAATGCAAAAGAAAGACATCAGAGCAAGTATGTAATGAGGTAGGGGTGTAATGATTATTTTAAAAGTTAATGTATTCCTTAACAAATTTAAAATGCTTTGAAGTTTGTGCTTTTGTATAATCAGTTTTATTTGTCTTTTTCAATATCACAAAGTTCTGAATAAGAGGAAAAAGGATAATGCACATAATGTTAAAGCATAGAGTGATCATGCACTGGCAATAAATGCTAAGAATGATCAGAGCCTCTTTTTAAACTGCATTGTGGTCAAGTGGAAGATCAAGCAAAGGGTAGGACTGCTGCTCAAAGTGGATGAGTGGACAACGGAGAAAAGGCAGAACTATTTATTTTACTTCTGTTTTCTTTACCAAGGAGAATTGTCTTCAGGGTGGGAAGAATAGAACAAAATAGTTAACAGATAGTTAAAACCTTGCAAGAGATTATAAGAAGGTATTTAGTTGCCTCAATGAGTCCAGTTCAGGTGGCCCAGAGGAACTAAATACCAAAATACTGAAATTGGCAAAAACCAATGTCAATGATCTTTGAAAAATTTTGGAGCCTGAGAGAGATACCACAGTCAGTCAACCTTATATCAATAAACATTTATTTATATGCCTACGCTGTGCCAGAAGATGGGTGAATGTCATCTTAATTTTTTAAAAAATAGACTACTATCTTCAAACTACTGGTTGATGGAGTTGACTTTAGTTCTTATCAAAATCCCAGAATAGAATATTAAAGGATAAGATCACAGATTTAGAGATGGAAGGTACCTTATATATCAATGCATCTGACTACCTCATTTTACAGACGAGGAAATCGAGGCTGAGTCACACAACTAGTAAGTGTCTGAGGTAGGATTGCTTTCCTATCTAAGTGTTTCTATCCACTAGAGTTTTTCAGCATTTGGAAAAGGAAGCTGTAATCACTAAGAGTCAGCAAGTTTACATCAAGAATTTGATTCCATCCAACAGAAGTTCATTAAATGCCTGGATGTGTAAGGCACCATAGAACAGTTAGTGGAATTAGAGAATCTTAGATTTGACTTGGAAGAGACTTTTGAAAAAAAAGTTCTTAAAAAATATTTTATTGATGCTTTTTGGATTTTATATCATGGCCATTTCCTAATACACCCTCTTCATACCTCAGTTGCATCTTTCCTTGTAACAAAGAAAAAAATTAATCAATAGAGCAAACATATCTGATAGCACATGAGACAATCCACATCTGCAGTCCACCACCTCTTAATTATGAGAGAGAGAGGAAATTTATTTCATTATCTATTCTCCAAGGCCAAGACTGGTTATCATCCATTCATTCAACATGGAATATAATTAATTTGTATCCCCATGCCTGGAATGCTCTTCTTCCTTGTCTCCAACTCTTAGATTCCTTCAAGACTTAGCTCAAATTCCACTTTCTGCAAGAGGACTTTCCTGGTCCTCCCCTCCCACCACATCCACTAGTGCCTTCCCTCTCTGATTATCTCCAATTTACCTTGTGTATACCTTGTATATACATCATTATTTACATGCCCCACCCATTAGAATGTTGGTGCTCTTGAGGGCAGAGTTCATTTTTGCCTTTTCTTTATATTCCTACTGCTTGGCACAGTGTCTCACACAGTAAATAGGTAATAAATGCTTGTTGACTGACTGGCACCTCATTTCTTTCTTCCTTCCTTCCTTTCTTTCTTTTTTTTTTTAACATTTATTAGATTGGTAGATCCAGATCAGGGGAATATTGAATATATAATCTACCTAATTTTCAGTGACACCTTTGACTACTGTATTATCCTTGAGAACACAGTATAGGTAGATGGATTTCAAAATGATTGAATGACTATACCCTAAGAGCAATCAATTTACTAGAGATATCTCCTCAATTGGGAGATATCTCTAGTAAAGTGACCTAGGGCTATGTTCTTGGTCCTTCATTGACCCACGTTTTTATACTTATCATATTTGTAGATAGCACCAAGATAGATGGGTTAGCTAACATGTTAGATAATGGAGCCAAGGTCCAAAATGATTTTGACAGACTACAATAATAGACCTAATTGAATAAGATAACATTAACAGGGAAACACATAAAGTCCGGTACTTGGGTTCAAAAACTCAACTGTATAACTATCCAATAGTAGGAGGGATGTGACCAGACAACAGTCTGCATGAAAAAGACCTGAGGGTTTTAGGGGAACATAATAAATACAATCAACAGGGTGAAATGGAAGTCAAAAGAATCTGTACAATTTTAGGCATCATTAAGAGAGTACAAGAATAGGGAAGTGCTAATTCAAGTGTCCGATGCATTGGTTAGAGCTCATCTAGAACAAGAGTCAGCAAACTACAGACCATGGGTCAAATTCAGCCTGCTGCCTATTTTTGTATGATTGCAAGTTCAGAATGGTTTTTACAACTTAAAATGATGATTTAAATAATTAAAAATTTATGTAAACAATAATTTAATTTATAAGTTTAATATTATATTTAATGCCATTGATATAATATTTGTACATTAATGTTTAATATAATTAATTAATATAAATTTAATGTTGTAATTTATTTTTTATAATAATTTAGTATAATTTGATATACTGTGTTGATATCATGTTTGTATATTAATATTTAATATAATTTAATATGATAATTTAATTTGATGATAATTTAAAATGTAAAAACTGTTCTTAGTTCATGGTCCATACAAAAATGTGTGGCAGGCCAGATTTGGTCCATGAACCACAGTTTGCTAACCCCTGATCTAAAAGTATGGTCCTCAGCTCAGGGCATCACATTTCAGGGAGGATATTGACTAATTAGAATGGACCCCAAAGATGGGTGACTAGGCTGGTGGAGACAATGCCATGAAAAGATCAGTGGAAGGAACTGGTGATTCTATTCCTAGAACAGAGAAAACTTAGGGGAAACATAATAACTTCAAATATTCTTGAAGTATTTGAAGTGCTATAATACAGAAGAGAGATCGGACTTGATTTGTTTGTCCTCAGAGAGCAAGATTATGAACCATGGGCAGAAATTATTGAGAGGCAGATTTAGGTAAAATGTGAGGTCATTTATGGCCTGTTCAATTTCTTTTTCTAAAATAGGTCTATTTAATATTCTATTTCCTCTTCTGCTAATCTAGGCAATTTATATTTTTGTAAATATTCTTCCATTTCACTTAAATTGTTAAATTTATTGGCATATAATTGGGCAAAATAATGCCTTATAATTGTTTTAATTTCATGTTCATTAGTGGTGGACTGATTACCAGACTGAAGGTCTACAGAGCCCTTGTGCCGACCTCATTGTTGTTTGCCTGTGAAATCTGGACAGTCTACCACTACCATGCCAGCAAACTGAATCGCTTCCATTTGAATCGTCTTAGGAAGATTCTGAAGATCACCTGGCAGGATAAGGTACCAGACACCGAGGTCCTCTCTTGAGCTAAACTGTCAAGCATTCAAATCCTGCTTCAGAGAGCACAACTTTGATTGGGCTTGCCAAAAAGACTATTTTATGTAGAACTCACACAGGGCAAGTGCTCACATGGTGGTCAGAAAAAGTGTTACAAGGATACTCTCAAGGTCTCTCAAGAACTTTGGAACTGATTGTGTGATATGGGAGGCACTGGCACAGGACCATTCGCCATGGTATTCCCACATCGGAGAAGGTTCTGTGCTCTATGAGCAAAGCAGATTTGAAACATCTCAAAGGAAATGCAGGATGCACAAATTTAAAATATCTGCCCCAAATGTTCACATGAACTATTTGTGCCCAACCTGTAGTAGAGCAATCCAAGCTTGCATTGGTCTGATGAGCCACAGTCAGAGACATTGAAATTTGACTCTAGTATAGTGATGTCATTTTGGTCCTCTTTGAGAACCAAGGACAACAACCAGCTGACCATACTCACCCTTTTCATTTTTGATACTAACGATTTGGTTTTCTTCCTCTTTTTAAAAAATTAAATTAATCAATTATCTACTGTATTTATTTCTCATAAAGCCTTCTAGTTTCATTTATTAATTCAATAGGTTTTTTTTAGTCTAAATTTTATTAGTCTTACCTTTAATTTTTAAGATTTCCAATTTAGTGTTTAATTGGGGATTTCTTATTTATCCTTTTTCTAGTTTTTTTAATTGCATACACAATTCATTAATCTGCTCTTTCTCTATTTTATTGATACAAGCATTTAGAGATATAAATTTTCCTCTAATCACTGCTTTTGCTGTATCCCATTGGTTTTGATATGTTGTCTCATTTTTGTCATTCTTTTTAATGAAATTATTCATTATTTCTGTGATTTGTTCTTTAACCCACTCATTCTTTAAGATTAGGTTATTTAATTGCCAACTAGTTTTTAATCTGTTTCCTTAGTAAATATATTGTTCCCTTAGTAAATATAATCTTTATTATATTATGATCTGAAAAGGACACTCTTAATAGTCTGCTTTTAACTATAATATTTTTATGTATTAATATATGGTGATTCTTTGTAAAGGTACCATGAACCACTAAGAAAAAGGTGTATTCCTTTCTATTTCCATTCAATTCTCTCCAGATATCTATCATATCAAGTTTATATAAAATTCTGTTCAATTCCTTAACTTCTTTCTTATTTATTTTTGTATTAGATTTATCTAATTCTAAGTGGGGAAGATAAAAGTCCCCTACTACTACAGTACTACTGTCTATCTCCTCTTGTAATTCGTTTAATTCCTCTTTTAAAAATTTATATGCTATTGTATTTGGTGCATAGAAGTTCAGTATTGATAGTTGCTTCATTGTCTATGCAGTGCTTCTTAAACTGTGGGTCACAACCTCATCGTGACCCACGGTTTAAGAAATACTGAAGGGGTTGTGAGTAGAAAAAGTTTAACAAGCCCTGGCCTATGGTGCTTTTTCTCAAAATGTGGTTACTCTGTTGATCTCTCTTGATTAAATCTATTTTAGCCATAACTTTGTCTGAGATCATAATTGCTACCCCTGCCTTTTTTGCATCAGCTGATGCATAATAAATTCTACTCTAACCCTCTTTTTTAATTCTGTACATGTCTCTCATTTTTAAATGTGTTTCTTGTAAACAACATATTGTCATATTCTGATTTTTAATCCATTCTATCAGTTTCTGTTTTATGAGTAAGTTCATCCCATTTATATTCAAAGTTATAATTACTATTTGTGAATTTCCTTCCATCTTATTTTTACTCACTATTTTCCTCTTCAGCCTCTCTTTTTACTCTATCCTTGTTACCTTATCTTTTCCCATTGCCGTCTTATTCCTTATCTTACCCACTCCTCTAAAATTCCCTCCCTTATCCTCTTAATCTTATTCTATATATTCTTTTAAAAGTCCCTCTGTCACCCTATCCCCTAGTTGTCTCAGCTCTTGAGAAGTTCAGAAGACTTCTAAACCTCTTCAGGTGTACACTTCTTTTCCTCTTCAACCCAGATGAGAATAAGGTTCCAACATTACCAGCCCTCCTTCCCCACCTGTTTCCTCGGTATTAGTTCTTCCTTTCACACTCCATTTTTATTAGATAATTCCTCCTTTTTACCTTTACCTACCCAATTTTGTTTTTTAGAATTACCCCATCATACACAACTTAGCCACAACCTTTCTTTCAAACTACCTTAGTATAACAGTTTTAAGAATACTGATAACATTTTTGTATATCATAAGTAAACAGTTTGACTTTTATTAGTACCTTATAACTAATCTTTAATGATTTCCTTATATTTCTTCTGGATCTTTTATATCAAAATTTTCATTGAGTTCTGGTGTCTTTGTTACAAATACCTGAAAATCTTTCAGTTCGTCAAATATCCATTTTTTTAAATTCAGAATTATACTCAACTTTGCTGGATAAGTTATTCTTGGGTGCAAACCCCAGCTCCTTTGCTCTTTGAAATATAATGTTCCAAGAGCTTTTAGTGTAGAAGCTGATAGGTCTTCTGAAATCCTGATTGTCTTTCTTCAGTATCTAAATTGTTTTTCTCTTGTTGCTTGCAAAATTTTCTCTTCAACCTGGGAATTTTGAAACTTGGCTATGACATTCCTTTAAGTTTTCTTCCTAGGATCTCTTTCAGGTGGTGATTGATGGATTCTTTCTATTTCTACTTTACCTTCTTGTTCTAGAACTTTAGAACAATTTTCCTTAACAATTTATTATAATATTGTATCCAGATTCTTTTTTTGATCATAATTTTCAGGTAGTCTTTTCAATCTGTTCCCCAGAGTAGTTGTTTTTCTAATGAGATGTTTCAGATTCTCTTTGATTTTTTTTCTAGTTTTATTATGTCTTGATATCTTATAATGTCATTCAATTCCACTCGTCTAATTCTAGTTTTCAAGGAGTTATTTCCCTTCCTTAAGATTTTGTATCTCTTTTTCTAATTGATTAACTTTCCTTTTATAATTTTCTTGGACTGTTTTTATTTTTTTTTCTAATTTTTCCTTGTTCTCTCTTATTTGATTTTAAATTCCTTTTTAAGTTCTTCTAAGATATCTTTTGGGGCATGTGACCATTTGACATTATTCTTTAGGGTAGGAGTAACTTTCTTTTTAACCTATCTTCCTATGAATAGAACCCAGATCTTCTTTTACACCAAAGTAGCTAACAATGGTCAAGTTCTTTTTCTTTTGCTTACTCATTTTTATTTTTAATTTGTCTTATTTTTAGCAGTTTTTAATATTATTACTATCAAGTTTTAATTCCAAGTTATGGGTAATGTTGCCCCAGGCCTCAGGTCCTTCTTACTGCTGTTTTCTGAATTCAGTGGTGGGGGAGGGGGGCTCAACCTTAAGGACTCTTCTCTTCCTCCCCTAAGCCCCAGTCACACTGTCCAAAAAAAATGTTCTCCCTGGCATACAGCACTCAAAGGGAGCATGCTTGCTCCTCCTCACCCACAGCCACAAAAAGGGATCTACTCTGGTCAACACCATTAGGCCTGACTGCAAGAAACAGCAAGAGGTCTTTCAATCTTCCCTCACTCAACTTCTGCTGTTCTTTAGATGAAAGTTTGTGAGGTAAAAGTTCCTGAGGTGAAATCTCTTGAGGCCATAAGTAAGGAGAAAGTTGAGGTGACATTTCTGGAGGCCTAGTAGCTTCCCTCAGAGCCCATTGTTTGTTGATTCAGTGGAGTTTGCCTGGAGGTGTTTACACTTTACCCAGACCAAACATCAGCTCCTGGAGTCTTCTCTGAGGTCCTCTCAAGATATCTTAGGAGGACAACTGCTTTACCCCTTTATTTTTTCTGCTCGACATTCATTTCATGGCACTTTTCTGTCTGTTTGTGGAGGAAATCTGGAGAGTCTGGAACTTCTGACCTACTCTTCCCAGAATGCCTACCTCCAGTCTTCTTACACCTTACTCACCAAAACATACTCTTCAGTTCAGTGATACAGGCCTCCTGGCTCTTCCTCAAACAAGACACTCCATTTCTTGACCCTAAGCATTCTCTCTGGCTGTCCCCTAGGCCTGGAACACTCTCCCTCCTCAGTTTCACTTATTGACTTCCCTGCTTCCTTTAAGTCTCATCTAAAATCCCATCTTCTACAGAAAACCTTCCCAAACCCCTCTTGATTTTAGTGTCTTCCTTCTCTTCATTATCTTCAGTTTATCCTGTATATAGCTGAAACAGTAAGACAATAATAACAATGTAGATGATAATTGTCAAAATGCCTAGGTAGTTCTGTATCGCAAAGTATATGAGAATCTCCACATAGAAGGTAGAAGAGGTAAACCATTTATTCAGACACCAGAGAACCATATCCCATAACCAAATGCTCAGCTCCCACAGCCTGTCAATCCACTTCATCACAACAGCAAGGAACCCAAAACATTCAATACAGAATATCGCAATATAGAGCCTCACCATCCTGAAACCTCTTGGACTCCCTGCTGGGGTCTTCCACAAAACAAACTCACAGTACAGCTAAGTCAGCCTGTTCAGTTCTAACAATCATGAGGGTAGCCATTAGCAGCCATAACATCTTTCTCTCTCTCAGCATTTCCTGTGACATAACTTCCTTTTCCTGTCAGGAAGCTCCTCCCACCACATATGTCTTAGGTTTCCAGTGATGTAAGCAGGTCACAAGGCCTATTAATGGGTGGGAAAGATCTTCAATTCTAAATTGCTACTACAATACCATGAGACTTCTCTTTTTTGCTTTCCCGTATTCTAAATCTGTGATGTCCTCCCTGTTTGCTGCCCTGTGTAAAAATCATACCTATTCTCTAAAGCCTACTTTAAACTTTTCTTCCTTTTCTAAGTCTTCTCTCTTATTCAGTGAATACTTATTAAAGATCTGCTGTGTACTCTGGGCATTCTTTCTGGCTGTCCCTCATGCCTAAAACACTCTCTCTTCTGCTCTGGCTGCTGACCTTCCTGACTTTTTTTTTTAAGTCCCAAATGAAATTCCACCTTTTAAAGAAAATCTTCCCCAAGCAGTCCCTAGTCACTTCCTCCTCAAGGTTCCAAGATGGTCCTTGATAGGTTATTAAGGTACTAAATCAATCAACCAATGCAATAATTAATCTAGTGCTCAGCACTGTGCTAGATACAGGGAAAATGTATGAACACAAAGCATTTTCCTCTATCCTTGAGAAGCTCATGATTGAATTGGGAACAGAAAAAAGAAAACTAATGAAAAAATGACCTAAAAATACAAGACTGTATATTTTCAAGGACCCAATAGTGTGATATAGACTATGTATGTATAATGAGTGTTTTGTGCATACTCAAAGTGCATCAGATGGTGTCTACACATGGAGGATGCTTGGGAGAAGGTGTCTCTCCACATGGAGGTCACTGGGAAGCTACTACTAGGAGAATCTTGTGTAAAGGAAGTACCTTGGAGAGATAGACATGAAGCATATGTAGACATTCTATAACTGGTTTGAGTCACCTAATTATGCATTGAAGCGGAGGCTCTTTTGACTGACTGCAGAAGCATGTGGAAAGGCCTGTCACCTTTAGCTACTATCTCTTTGTCTCAGTGTTCTTAGAGGAGCTTGACAACAGGTGGAGGCAGCGGAAGCTACAATTCTGTGACTTCAAAGGATCCAGAGGCTTCTTTAGCATCCAGTTGTCCCATAGTTCGGATTTGTGGCCAACACAGCCTTGATTTCCTGATGATCAAGGAGAGACTTTTGGATGTGACCTTTGTGACCTCAGTCCAGTGATAACTGAAACCATCAGTTATGAAGTACCTGGACATGAACTTGGTGAGACCAAACATGTAGGAACTAAGCAAAGTGTTTAATCTATTCCCATAGAGACCTAGATGATATGGGGGAGAGTATACCCCTGAGACATTTGGGGGGAGCAGTCTGAAGAGGGAATGTTTGTACATTTGTTCTAGCTATTTCTTTGAAATAAACAACCCTTTATAAAAGCTAATTAATTTGTTGTTTAGTTGTTTCCAGTTGTGTCAAACTCTTTGTGACCCCATTTAGGGTTTTCTTGGCAAAGATATTGGAGTGCTCTGCCATTTCCTTCTCCAGCTCATTTTACAGATGAGGAAACTGAGGCAAACAAGGTTAAGTGACTTGTCCAGGGTCACACAGCTAGTAAGCATCTGAGGTTATATTTGAACTCAAGAAGATGAGTCTTCCTAACTCCAGGCCCAGTACTCTATCCACTGTTCCATCTAACTGACCCAACTAATAGATAGCAAGTGTTTAAATGCAACTGTAGTCCTAGTTATTGGCTTCTTAATAAATATGGGGAACCTTTCTTGGGTGGGGCTCAAGCCAATAGTAATAGAGAAGAGATACCTTCAAGTCTGTCAGAGAGATCCCTGAGAGGGAAATGTAACCCATCTGGCTCAGAAAGAGGAAGGCCAAAGTTTACGTGCTATATATGTAATAGATTCCAGGAGAAATGAGAAAGCAATGGACTCGGGGTAGTCAAGAATGGTTTTTTGAAAGGGGCCTTTCTTAGATGACAGACTGGATTTGATAGAAAGGGGAAAAGGGCATTTCAGGAGACTAGCAATAAGGGCAAAGGTACAAAGACCAGAATTCACCTGGTTCATGCTTAAAGATGCATTTAAGGGGCACTGAAAACAACCACAATAGAGATAAAATTCCAAGCTATCCTTGGAATGGTTCTCAACTCCCAGATTGGCCCTAGTGCTGGTCTAGTGTGCCTGGAATCCCTTGAATGGGGGTTTCACCTGGGGTCATGCTCTATCCCCTAAGACCAACAAAATCTCTCTGACCCACCCTTGTCCAGCCCAACAGCTACCAGAAGACTCAGTGCTGACCCAGTCAAACCAAATTGAGACTCTGAGCCAGTAATCTATCCTTCCATTTGTTCTAGTCAGCCTTTTACCAACTATAGTACGCAGGGTTCAAGTTCATTGAACAGATTCAGGATACTTCATTATTTTTATCATTATCATTGTTGCTGTTAATTCTATTGTATCTATAAACTTCCTGCAACTGAGAAAGATTAACTATACTGTTATGGGGGGTGGGGGACTATTCCGTTATTGAAAGAAAATAGAAACGGGGGAAAAACCCTTCAGTTCGTTTAAAGGAAAACACAGCTCAATGAAGTCAAGAAAATGTATTATTTCCATTACTAATAGTATCAGTTGAAATATTACTAAAACAGGCCTGTAATCTCATCAATGTGGACATTTCCTCCAACATGCAAATTGCTGCCCCTCCAAACCCATCTGCCCTGTGTGACTTTTGTTCATGTTTTCTGTTTAGTTTTCTGGGTGCCTTCTTTGCTTATTTTACCAATGAAGCACGTATGTCATCCACTAGTTATCCCTTGTTCTTGCCTTAAAGCCAGCCCAACTTTTTGCTATACATGTCCTTTACTCCAGTTCTTAATAATTCCTTATTTGGTATATGTTCCAGCCTGCTCACACCTACCATGTATCTCTCTATTGCCCAATGCGTGATACTCATCTTCAATTCTTCAGAGACTGTAATGTTTCGTGACTCACAGCTATATAATACTATTACAACATTGGCACATAGACTTTAGGTTGTGGCATAAGTTTGCAGTACTTAAGGGAACACTGCAATTTCCTGAAGATAATCCAGTTCACTCTCCTCCTCCTATTTGATTCTGTGTCCAACCTGTCCATTTGCATTGCTTTTCCAAGATATGTAAACTAATGGCCAAGTTCTAAAGGTTATTTACCTAACTGCCTCTCATAATCTATAAAATAGGTATGGGGGAGGGGGGTTGGTCCTTGCCAAGGGATTTTCTCTCTCCTCCCATGTCTAAACATGCAGTCACAGATGAGATGGTATTCATGTATTGAAAAGGTATTAATACCCTGTTATCTGTTTATGTTTTTCTCTATTGAATTTAGAAGAATTAGTTAAACAACAACGGGCCATACCCCTATGGAAGGCTTTTAAATAACTAAGGCTAGGGATAGTTAGAGGCTAGAGTTTGGAGACCGGAGTCAGTACATACCAGGAACTAATTACTATGGAGGAGATCCTTGGTGGGGGCAAGGGAAGAAAGGATTTCTGTCTCCTTTACTGTCATCCAGGAGACATTGAATTCTCCAATCCTGGAGTTTGTCAGTTCAAGAAACTTTGAAATTTATTTGAGATACATCTAGTGGAGGGTACAGGGGCCCATACCAGACAAGACATAGTTGTGGAGAGATAGTCACTGAAATCTAAAAGCAACTTTAAGGAATAGAACCAAGGAAAGAGTCAGCCGTCCCTGTGTATAGGATGGTTAGGCTTTAAGTGATTTCAGACCTCTTTCAAAAGGCTTTGTGTGTTCCACGGTTTCACCCAACCCATGTCATCTGGGAAGAACAGCCTCTGGAAAACGTCACCATCCACAATGAATTTCTCTTCAAAATGAACTCACCTCTTCATTTCTTCTCACTACTTGTATCTAATTGGGTGCCAAATATTGTAGATTCTACCCCACAGCATTTCTCCAATGTGTCACTCTCTAGTCACATGACTATTCTCCTAGCTCAAGCCTTCATCATGTTTTATGTAGACAAGCAGTTCTCAAAATGTGGTCATAGTCCCCTAGGAGCTCCCGAAATCCTTTCAGGGGGGTCTGTGGGGTCAAAATTATTTTCATAATAATTTGCTGTTTTTGTTCAGTCATTTCAGTTTTGTCCAGCCCTTTGTGATCCTATTTGGGATTTTCTTGGCCAAGATACTACAGTGGTTTGCCATTTCCTTTCTCCAGCTCATTTTTTTGGATGAGGAAACTGGGGCAAACAGAGTTAAGTGACCTGCCCAGAGTTGCACAGCTAGTGTCTGAGGTCACATTTAAACTCAGATTTCCTGGCTCTATCCACTATGCTATTTATTTACCTATTAAAATACTCTTCCCTTTTCCAATTATTTATCTGTGTAAGATTAGATTTTCTTTATATACTTCAACCAGAATAACATAACCCAACAGATTGAATGCGGAAACAGATATGAGAATACTTCTGTCTTCTATTAAGCCAGACAGTAAAGAGATTTGCAAAAATATGTAAAACAATGCTATTCTTCTCACTAATTTTTTTTAAGCTTGGAAAAGTTATTTTTTCTTAAAAATATGTTATGTTAACATGTAACAGGTATATTATTGTTATTTCAAAATGAATTGATAAATAATTTTAAACTATCAGTTTTAATTTCTAACACAGTAGATATCAACAGATATAACCTATAAAATTTGGGGTCCTTGATAATTTTTAAGCATGTGAAAGGGTCCTTAGACCAAAAATGTTGAGTTGCTAAGTTAGACCATTTCTTTGCTGTTGTTCTGTCATTTTTGAGTCATTTCTGACTCTTCATGACCTCATTAGGGTTTTCTTAGCAAAGATACTGGAGTGATTTGCCATTTCCTTCTCTGTCTCATCTTACAGATGAAGAAACTGAGGCAAACAGGGTTACGTGACTTGCCCAGGGTCACCCAGCTAGTAACTGTCTGAGGCCAGATTTGAACTTAGGAAGATGAGTCTTCCTGACTCTAGGCCCGGTACTTTATCCGCTGCACCATCTAGATGCCCCATAACTATTTCTATCGCCTCCTATTTGCCCTCAGTACCATCTTTTCTCTTTCCAATTCATTTCTCCACACAGTTGCCAAATTGACATTCCTAAATCAAAATTGAAGTGACTATGTCACTCCAGTTCTCACAGTGGCTCACCCTTGCCTCTAGGAAAAAATAACGACTCTTCTGTCACTTAAAGCCTTCCCTATCTGGCTCTAGGCTATTGTATCAGGCTTATGACACGATTCCCATCCACACCCTTCGTGTCACATCAAACTGATACATTTGCTTTCCTCATAGGTGACATTCCTTTTCCTGTATCCCCGCACATGTCTGCCTCTTACAATACATAGCTCCCTTCAGAGCTCAGCTAGGGTGCCACCTCCTACATAAAGGCCTTCCCTGATGCTCACAGGTGTTAGTATCCTCTGCTCCAACAACTTCGTCTTTACCAAAGTAAATGTGGTTTTTCTATGTACTTATCTTTGTACGTGTGTTTCTCCCGATAGAAAGTAAGATGCTTTAAAGAAGAGACAGTTTCATTTTTGTTTGTGCTCCCAGTACTGAGCACAGTGCCTGGAATATGATAGTAATAATAATGGTGGTAGTAGTAGTAGTAGTAAAGTAGCAGTAGTAATAGTAATAGTATTAGTAGTAGTAATAGTGGTAATAGTAATAATAGTGGTAGTAGTAGTGGTAGTAATAGTAGTAGTAGTAGTAATAGTAGTAGTGGTAGTAATAGTAGTAGTAGTAGTAGTAGCATTTATATATCACTTTAAGTTTTTCAGAGTGCTCTATACGTGTTAAGTGATTTGATCCTCACAATGACCCTGCAACGTAGGTGCTATTATTATCCCCATTTGACACAGAAGGAAACTGAGGCAGACAAAGGTTAAGTAACTTGTCCAGGGCCACACGGCTAGTGAATGTCTGAGGCAGGATTTGAGCTGAGGCCTTCCTAACTCCTAGTTTGGAGCTCTGTCCACTGAGCTACCTATCTGGTTAATAGATGTTTATCAATTAATTGATCTATTCTGCCTGTGGTGAGCATCTTTGATGAACTTGTATCTGACTCTTTGTTTTGTTTGTGCCTTGCCTAATACTTATGTTCAGAGGATCAGTGACCAGGTTATCTCTGTTTCTATTTTGTTCAAGGAATCTTGAATAATTTTGATTTATGGATAGGGGATGTCTTGAGAAGCAGTATAGTACATGGAGAGTTCATCTTGGTATATAGAAGACCTGAATACAAGTTCTGCCTATGACCCGTACTAGCTGTGTGTGGGCAAGTTACATAATCTTTCAAGACCCAGACAACTCTCTAAAATGAACAGCTATGGATGAGTTGCTGATTTGCATTGGTGAAGGGAGATTCCACACCAGGAGCTGCCCATGCTGATAAAAACACTCATGTATAAAGGTTTACAAAATGCCTTTCTCACAATAGCCCGGTGAGGGACTTAGTACAAACTGCCTGGTATACAGGACTTAGAGTGACAGATTTGGCATTAGCACAGTGCTAAACCCCTTCCTGGGTTGTTGTTCAGTCATGTCCGACTCTGAATGTTCCCCTGAACTTTGTCCATGGGATTTTCTTGACCAAGATACTGGAGGAATTTGCCATTTCATTCTCCAGTATGTCCCCATTTTTCAAATGAGGAACTGAGGCAAGGTTGGGTTAAGCAACTTGCTGAGGGTCCTATAGCTAGTAAGTGTCTGAGGCCAGATTTGAACTCAGAAATTTGAATTCCTGCCTATAGGCCTGATGCTCTATCCACTGTGCCACCTAGCTAGCTTCAATGCCCTTATTTGCAAGGGGGGTGGGATTACAGTACCTATTCTTAACCTTTTTTTTGTGGCAATCCATCCCTTTGGCTGTCTGGTGAACTCTTCACAGAATATTTTTTTAAATGTATAAAACTAAATGCATAGGAAACCAATTATATTGAAGTCCTGATAGCAAAATATTCTAAGAGTACAGTGGTTAGAGCACTAGACATGGAATTGAGAAGACCTGAGTTTAAATGAGGCCTCAGATACTTACTAGCTGTGGGACCCTGGACAAGTCATTTAACATCTTCTGGAATCAGTTTCTTCAAATATAAAATGGGGGTAATTATAATGTCTATCTCTCAGAGTTGTTGTGAAGATCAAATTAAAACTCTATGTAAACATTAGCTAGCTATTACTAAAAATAAGTTCAGGTATTCTGGGTTAAGAATACTTAGAGAGGGAAGATCTTAATCCTGTGTATCTGATCTCTAATTTACAGAAGAGGAAAATGAAACTTAGGCTGAGATTTGCCTGTAGCTACATAAGTAGTATGTATTAGTAATAATTAATAATAATATATTATATTATATATTGTATATAATAGTGCATTTTATAAAATATATATCATATATAATAATAATAATTTTAAAATAATAATAACACAGAGTATTGCTGGGGTCAGGTAGGCATACTTGGAAGTCTTATAATGTTAAAATATAAGAGTAAGTACCAGCACCTGTATCAGTAATTAAGGTGGGACTTTTTGCTGGTCTTAAGTGCCTTTAATGATTCTGGCCTTTGAATGGGGCAGGTAAAGTGGGATCTTGTCTTGGAATGTTTCCCAGCACTAAAACAATCAGGAGTCATTGACTTGTATATGGTGGTACTAAGGATTAGACCAACACAACACCAACAAGAGCTGCCAGCACAATTGTTGTTACAGCACCCTCTCCTTCTTCAATATGGGAGGGTCTTAGATTTAGAGTTGAAGCAACAAGGCCTCACAGTTGTATGGCACTTTAAATATACTCTTCTATTTAGGACTTTGTCATTCTCCAAATCCAACAATCTTATTGTATAGATGACAAAATAAAGGCCCAGATGTGAGAAGCGATTGGCCAAGGTCACACAGCTAGTGACTGGCAAAGATGGTGTATGCACTTTTGTCCGCTAAATCCGGCTCTGATATGCTTTCCACTACATGATGCCTGCTTGCATGGAAACTGGATTGCCTTGGTTTAATCTCCCCCTTTAATTCCTCTAAATTGGTTGGATGCACGACATCTTCTCAACACACACGCAAATTTGGGGACCTCTCGAAAAAATTATTATCTCCAGAAGCCCTCTGATAAAATGAATTTGGAAAGGGGAACACTATTAACACACTAGTTTCCATGAATATCTTAGCATAATGAATTTAAAAAGTGAGTTTGTCTCCATCTGGATTTAATTTTTAACTTCTGCAAGCAAAGATGCATGTTACCTGGTAAGGCAGAAGGGTTTATGATGACAGTTGAGGATGAGGCAATCAGATTATCATTATAGATGATCGCAAGTATAGAATGAGAGACACTTGGCTGTTAAATGTACAAGACATTTGTTGCAAGTTGTCTTAATACAGACTCATGGAAGCTTGGAATACCAAAGTCCTCTGTTTAGCAGATTTGGAGAGGCTACTGTGTTCCTTACAGAAGTATAACTGAGAGCTGGACCACTTTGGCTTCTGTGGAGCTGCTTAGTGACAAATGAAGGCAATTAGCACTAATTACAGGATCTCAGAACTGGAAGCAGTCAGCGGGCGCTATGGCCATCCTACCTAAACTGAGAGCTCCTCTACAATATTTCAGACAAGTGCTCATCAAGTCTCCTACTTGATAAAAACCTCCAGGGTTTGGAAACTTGTTATGTCCCAAAGCAGCCCACTGAACTTTGGGTAACTCTAATTGCTAGCAAATTCTTCCTTCTATCAAAACAAAAGGAATTTATTAAACTAAATTCTTCAGAGGACAAGGATTGCATCATTTAAATTCTAGCTCTTCCCAGGACCTGGCAGAACATTCTGCATGCAAAAGAAATTTAATACATACTAGAATGAATGACATATGAATAAGGTGAGTTAATGACAAATTCATCTGGGTTTTCAAAGTAATGATAACTTGTAAGATAGTTATATTGGTTATGGGTTTTCTACATGGATAAATGCCTAGCTTGAAAGTAGCATAGCTAGATAGCTCTGGAATCTGGCTTGTCTTTCTCTAAGGGAGATTGCATCTTTCACCTTGAGAGGGGCAGAAATTAGGATTGTGGCTGGGTGCTTTCCCTCAATGATCTCCAAGAGGGATATCAGACTAGAATTATATCTATCTGTCCCCTCAAATATTTCTGGACTGCGGGTAAGAGAACAAAAGACTCTTCCTGGGTCACTTTTAAGGGGGAAGGTAGTCCCAAGCTTACATACCTGTTGACCTGCTCCTTCCCAATAAATGCTAGTTACATAAAAGACCATCAAAAATAAAAATGGCAAACCTAAACAAAGCAAAACAACAGCTAAACAAGCAAATAGAAAATATCAATTTATTTATTTTATTAAGTGCCGGGGTAGTAAAAAGAAGCAAAAGATAGTCCCTGCCCTGGAGGAGCTTACAGTCTAATGAGAGAGAACACATGCAAACGTTTATATACAAAGCAAGCTATATATAGGATAAACAGGAAATAAGTAACAGAGGGAAGGCACTGGAAGTAAGAGATGTTGGGAGAGGCTTTCTGTCAAATTAAACACATTAGAACATAACAGAAAATGCACAAAAATGAATAATACTTTAGATAGAAATGAGATAAGATATCTGCAGCTTCTAAAGTATCTGGAACTGCAGGTGTCTCTTTCTTCCAAGAAGTCCTGGTACTTAAGCAGGGACATGGCACTGCTTTAGCCTTTTCTCCACCAATTAGGAATCTCTATAAGAGCGCACCAAAATGCCTGGAGCTGAGGTGGAAGTCTGGGTTCCATGTATTTATAGAGAGGATTCAGCATCTCAAAGCTTTCATATCTAACCTGATAGATAAAATAGGTATTAGCCCCTCCCCCCCCTTTTTTTAAACAGGTGAGACATAGTGGTGCATTTGAAAGATTACTGGCACTGGTCCAGAGACAGAGAACTTTTATGTGAATCCCTGCCTATCACTCCCTACCTGTGTGACCTTGGACAAGTCTTAACTTCTTCAGGACTCATTTTCCTCACCTATAAAGGGGGGAGGGATGGACTAACTGGTTAAGATCCTTTTCGTCACTAGATCTACAATCCTACAAAAATGAAACACAGATTTTAAAAATAATTACTCCGAGGTCAAACATATTTAATGGCAAATTTTGAGGTTGGGGGAGGAAAGAGTATTTGAACAGAAGTCATGTCCATTAGGTCAGTATTCTTTTCATCGACTATACTGTTCGGATTTGTAGACTACCTAAGTGGGGAGAAAGAAACCCACAACCAAATAAGTCATGCATCTTTTTTTTTTTAAGTAACACTATGCAAGCTAAAAAAAAACAATGTTGAAACCAATATTCCACTCTTGGCTGATATAACCAGATAAATATGCAGCTGGTATCAAAGGGCACCCTAAGATCTTCATGTCCTCACTTAACATTTTGGGGCAAAGTCACCTATCATTTTCTTCCCAGAATCCCTCAGGAGCTCTCCCTGATATGAGCCAAGCCTGAACTTTGACTAGGTTGAATTACAATTCTGCTATTCCAAGAGAATTAAAAGGAAATAGGGGCAGCTAGGTGGCGCAGTGAATAGAGCACCGGCCCTAGAGTCAGGAGGACCCGAGTTAAAATCCGACCTCAGACACTTGACACACTTACTAGCTGTGTGACCTTGGGCAAGTCACTTAACCCCAATTGTCCTGCCTTCCCCCTCAAAAAAAAAAAAGTAAAGTAGATAGCTAGCCTCCTTATATTCCTGGATTTTTTTAAATCTCTTTCCTGTTAGCCAGGTCAATTCAGGTCAGTCCAGGATTTCTGGCAGCCCTGTGGCAGACTGCCCTGAAACATGGAACTTCTGCCAAGTTCAGGATGCCAACTGGCTGACGGAAGCTCGAGACAACAGTAGGCCTCATTTAGTTGAATCACTTCAGCTGGAACAAGCAAAAGATGAGAGTTTTGTGGCTTATTTGAAATTCTGCCTCAGTCAACCTGGAGGCCCTTGATTTGTAAGGGCTGCTGACCTGGTGCAGGGCTACGTGGCCAGGAGATCTGGGATGGGGCCGGGAGCTAGAAGAAGTCCCTTGTACTGACTGGTCTATTCCCTGTTGCCTCCAGGACACTGACTTCTCTGTGTCCCAGGGTGTGTCTGCTTACCATTTTTAGCCTGTGCTTCAAAGCACTCATGATATTAGGCACTTTATCATGTATTAGCTAAGCTTTGGGCTTGGGCTGTTCCCTCCCAAGGTCGTTGCAAGGAGATGAAGGAGAGTCAAGAGGAGATAAATGATAGGATCATTCTAGTATAGAGCTTTCATCTGTGCAGACTTGCCCTTGATAATCAGATAAATGGTTATCGTTAAAAAAAAAGTGATTTTTTAAAAAACTGTTTAAAACAGCTACCGTGTATGGCAGTGTTTAGGCTATATTACTCTCTACTCCTTTCTTCCATTAGGTTAACATACCATCCATGAAATTTGTTTAAAGGGAGTCATTCCTTACCCTCTCCTCCAAAAAGGCAACCAGGTAGGAAGTATAGGTACTGTTGAGGTTAAAATTCCCCTAATTAGCCCTTCTCTAAGTGGTCTACTACTGTAGTAGTCTATGCCTCAGAGTAAACTACTAGTCTATATCTCTCCCCAGAACATTCATGAAAGCTACTTTCTGAGTTGAAGATATGGGGAACCTATAGCTCAAACTGCTTCAGCTGCCATATTTCCAATCACTGGCAAAGATACAAGGGTTAATAAAGTACATCATTTTCCCTTATGGAGTTTATAATCTTCATCTGATAAAGTTGATAAGAGACAACACATAATTTGATGGATGAGTCCATGGCCTCACGTGTGTGTGTGTGTGTGTGTGTGTGTGTGTGTGTGTGTGTGTGTGTGTGTGTTCACTCCAGCTAGGAAGATTGCAACCCCACCTAGGACTTCTCTTTCTGCAAGATTCTTGTCCCTTTTGATCTTGTTCAATCATGTGTGACTCTTCGTGACCCCATTTGGGATTTTCTTTTGCAAAGATACTGAAGTGGTTTTGCCATGTCCTTCTCCAGCTCGTTTTACAAAAGAGGAAATTGAGGCAAACAGCATTCAGTGACTTGCCCAGGATCACACAACTAGTATGAATCTGAGATTGGATTTGAACTCAGGAGGATGAGTCTTTCTGACACTGTGCACCTTCCCTGCACAAGGCTTCTCAACCAAGGGTCTATAGATTTCCATGAAGTTTGGAAATTGGATGGGGAAAAAAAAGCATATCATCATTTTTTTACTAACTTGCAATCGAAATTTAGCATTTCCTTTGATTATTTAAAAATATTCTGAGAAGGGGTCCATGGGGTTCATTACATAGTCAGTGAGGTTCGTGACATCCAAATAAGGTTAAGAACCCCTAGATTAGAGAGAAATAGTATAGTACTCTGATACCCAAGGATGCAGGGTTCACATCCCATCTCTGGTGCTAATCTTTTTGTCACTTTAACTCCCTCAGTCTCAATTTCCTTATCTTAAAAAAAAAAATGAAGGGTTTTGACCAATCACTTCCAAGGTCCATCCCTGCTCTAGAGCTATGTTCCTCTGTAACACAGTAGGCCTTCTTCTAGATTTCCAAAAATATTTGATCAGAATAACTAAAATAGCCAACAGGATATGGCAAGTCCACAGGAAAGGCATTAACCTGGTACAATGACACTTCCTAAGAGGGAGGGGCTATTTCTGACCAGGAGGAATCAGGAAAGGCTTCACAGTGGAAGTGGTATTAGGTCAGGGTCTTGAAAGTTGAGCAGGACTTATGTTTTTTCTTTAGTTCCTACAGACTGGGAGTGCTTTCCTAGCAATAGACTCATTATATCAATTCTTCTATAAGGAAGAGATTTGGAGATGTTCACGATGGAAGTCGATCTCTTACCTGGAAATCAAGTTCGGTGATAAGTATTCAAGGCTTGCCTCCTCATTTCCTGCCTCTTTCATCACTGACTCAACAGCAGTTCTAAGTGGGGCTACCTTTCCCCTCAGACACCTTCTTCATAGTTGCTGAAATTGGCACAGTGTCCCTGGATGCCTTCAGGGGCATGACTAATTTTAATGCACTGTCTTCCTCCCAGAAAGGAATCTCCTGTCCTTCTTTGTTATTCAATTTAATTTGGAAAATGCTTTCAAAGCAGTATGATCTGATGATTACCTAGAAAGTTGCAGGCTGAAAGACCTAGATAGGATATAGTATCATTGACTTAGAGCCAGAGAGCTGCCTTAGTGGTGCTCTATTCTAAGCCCCTCACTTTATAGACAAGAAAGGTGAACCCTAGAGAATTGAAATTACTTAACCCCAGTCATACTGATAAGAAGTACAGATTCAGGATCTGAACCCAAGTCCTCTGACTCAAGAATCAATGTTCTTTATCCTGTACCAGTCTGTAATCATCTGGGTACATGCTACATTAAGGCGCAAAACCAACTGTTTCTTATGATATAGAGCCATATCTGGAGTATGTGGGCAGGGTGGGGGTGGGGATTTATTGTTTGCAATGGGATTCATCTATAGGTTGGAAAGAGGAGGTGGCTTTTAAAAAAAATAACACTATCAATCAACAATTATTTAGTAACCACCTACTATGTGCTAGGCATTGTGGTTGGTACTGGGGATAAAATATAAAGAATCGAACAATCTGCTCACAAGGAGCCTCCATTCTAATGAGAGAGACAAGTATATGTAAAAAATGTATACTGCATAATTTATAAAGCAAATAAATGAAATATGTTCATTAAATTTTAAAAAATTCATTCTTATTTTATTTTCAGTTCCAATTTCTCTCTCTCCTCTCTCTCCTTCCCCTACTCATTAAGAAGGCAAGAAAAACCATTATAAATATGGATAGTCATGGAAAACAAATTCACACATTAACCAAGTCCAAGAAAAAAAAAAAAGGAAGCAAGCAAGCTAAGCATTTATTAAACAAGGAAGGGAAGGACTCATGAAGTACAAGGAAGGAGGGAGTTTATTCCAGGCATGCAGTGTAAAATCATGGAGATGGGAGAAGTAATGCTGTGGGTGAATAGAGAGAAGACCAGTTTGTCTGCATGGTAAAGTATAGAAGGAGGAGTAATGTGTTGGAGTAAGAAGGCTGGAAAGCTAGTCTAGAACCCAGGTATGTAGGACTTTAAAAGCAAAATAGTGTTTACTTTTTATCCTGGAGGAAACAGGAAGCCCCCTATAATTGAGTGAGTAGATGTAACAACAATTCAGCTAGCAGCAGCTGTTGAAGTGTAAGTCCCAAAAAAACTAACAAGAGCTGGTAGCACAGGTTCTTTGATCTGTTTTACTAAGGAAAGTAACTTTTTGGGGTTAACAATCTTACTTTAATCAAATATGTATATATATATGTATTCACTTAGTTAAGGAGGAAAAGCCAGAAACCTGAACTTCAGAGCAAATACAAATAAATTACAAACATATATTATAAACAGACCAAATACAAACCAACATCTGGGTTAGCAAAGCTGGGGGGGGGGGGCAATTACAACATCTTGCCCAGAGCCACATGCCACCCTTCCAGTGACTGAGAGCCCCCAAACAAAACATCTGGGTTTCTTTGAAGCTGGGGGTCTCTTAACAACGGCTGCCCAGAGTCTCCACATCAGCACTCCTCCATGAGTAAGCCCCAGACAAAATGTTAATCTTTGAGTTTTTATACTGTTCAGGGCCCGAAGGTTTCACACCTAATCAGCAAAAGGGTGTGAGCCTGGGATTTAGTACCTAGTTAGCAAAAGGCTGTGGGCCTGGGGCTTTGCACTTAGCAAGGCTTAATCAAAGGCATTTGTCTACTTTAGCATTTCTTAAAAGAGAAAACAGTAAAAAAAAAAAAGTCCCGCCTTAATTACCAATATAGTAGAGGAGTCACAAGGTCAGATCTGAACTCAAGGAAAATTACTCTGTTTGCCGTGTATAAGGTGTATTGGAGTGAAGAAAAACTTGAGGCAGAGAGACCAATTAGAAGGCTGTTGCAATCATCTTGGCAAGAGTTAAAGAGGGCCTGAACTAAGTTGTTAGTTGCTTGAATAAAGAGAATAGGCTAGATAAAAGAGATCAACAGATGTTGTGAAGGTAAAAAGAACAAGATTTAGCATCTGACTAAAAAGCCAAGTGAAGGAGAGTGGCGGTACAGGTTCATGCCCAGATTACAAAATGGAGTCACTGAAAGGATGGCAGTGTCTTCAGCATAAATTGAACAGTTTGGAAGAGGGAAAGGTTTCAGGGGAAAAATAATTAAGGGAGTTTTCTACATTTTCAATTTAAGATCTCTCTAGGACATCCAGTTTGTAACGTCCAATAGACAATCATTGGGTGATGTGGGATTGAAGCTCAGGGCAGAGACTGGGGCTAGATATATAGATGTGTGAGTCATCTGCATAAGAATGATAGTTAAACCCATGGGGGAATTTGATATAGTTGACTTTTGTTTCCTATTGGATTTGGGGAGATGCATGTTATTTTGTCCAGTTGTTCATCCTTTTCTGAATATAGTTGAATTCCACCAATTCCATCTCACACGAAGGTTTGCCTAAATTTTCTCAGAATAGCTGTTTGGTCAGAAACGAATCTTGAAAAAGGAAAGGTTTTGATCTAGGAACCTATCAGACATGAATGTGTGTGTGTGTGTGTGTGCATGCATACGTGTGTGTAGGGTGTGTGTGTGTGTGCGTATGTGTGTTGGTCTGCAAAAAAAAACTTCTGGGCTGGGTTGTTTTATGAGATCCGTAATACTGCTTTCAACAAGTGTTCTGTATCCTAGACACTCCTTCCTTGGCATCCCTCCTCTAACCTTTTTCTAGCACCTTCTACACCCCATGCTTATAGAGTGAGGGGACTTTTCTACCCAATCCCAGGTATCTCTCTGAAATAGGAACCAGTTAGACACTCCTGGAGGAGAACTAGCCTAGCTGTACTGGATACGAAAGTGATAAAGGATACTGGCAACCTCCATATCAACTAGGAAGAGTAACAAGGGAAAGTAGATATGCCAAGACCAAGGGTGGCCTTTTCTAGGGCCATTGTTGGCTTCCTTTTTCTTTGTGCCTAGATACTATTGTACCTAAAGCCTAGTGATCTTCCCCTTTGGTGACTGAGACCCAGTTGCATCTTTCCTTTTTTGTCTACTGAAACCCAATGATAACCTTTCTTAAGTGTGACATGAAAGTACAGAAAGTAGGTAATTTTAGGTTAACAGAAATACAATATATACAACCAAGAGAAGGGATAATCCTGTGATATTCTGCCCTGGTCAGACAATCAGGAATTGAGACCATTCTGGGTCCATGTCAGGAGGGATATGAATAAGCTTGAGGTAGTGAAGAGAAGGGCGTGGACACAGGGGTGGTCAGGAAGGTAACTAGAAATCGTACCTCATGAGGATGAGTTGAATACTTTTCTTCACAAGTTGAAGGAACTGGAAATTTTTAACCTGGAAAAGAAAAGTTTTAGTGGGGACAAGATCACATTTTTGAAGTGCTTGGAAGACATAGATGAGTTGTTTGGCTGCAAAGAGCATTCATTTATTCAACAAATATCTGTTAAACTAAGTGCTCTCTGTGTGCCAGATACAATAGAGACAAAAAGGAAGCAGTCCTTGCCTTCAAGACATTACATTCTACCAGAGAGAAACATCACAAACACGATGAGGCTGATATAAATTATAAAGACAGTAATTTGGGGAGGGAAGGGCACTAACTGGCCAACTGGGCAAGATCAGTAAAGGCCTGATGTAGATGACCCTTGAGTTTAGCCTTGAACCTGAAGATGCTAAGGAGTTAAGACAAAGGGTATGAAGGACAACAAACCAGTGCACGTGGATACAGATCAGACGAAGAGCTAGCAGGTGACTTTGACTAGAAGCCAGAGTGCATGAGACAGAGAAATGTGGAGGAACTTTGGAAAAGTAGAATAATGTTGTATTTTGATGGGTATCGACACCAAATAGAGAAGCACAAATTTTATCCCCTGCAAAAAGGGAGCCCTGGGAACTTCTTGAGCAGCAGAACCACAGGGTCAGTCCTATGCTTTAACAATACTTTGACAAATTGTATGGAGAACGGCTTGGAGTGGGGAGAGACTAGGAGACAGGTAAGGCCAATTAGGAAGTTATTGGACTAGGTTAGGAGAGGTAATAAGAGCCTGAACTACAGTGGAAGATAGTGAATGGAGAGAACAAGTCAAACAAAAAAGATATTGTAGAGAAAATCGACAAGACTTGGCAACTGATGAGAAATGAGGACTCAAAGGGGAGTAAAAGATGTCTCCAAGGTTGAAAACCTGGGAGAGTGGAAGGACAATGGCAGTTTTTTCTCAACAGTAACATAGAAGTTTTGAAAAGGGAAGCTAGTCAGATCTAAATAAATGGAAAAATATCAGTTGCTCATGGTTAGGCCAAGTTAATATAATAAAAATAACAATTTTACCTAAATTAATCTATCTATTCAGTGCCATACCAATTGAACTACCAAAAAGTTATTTTACAGAGATGGATAAAATAATAACAAAATTCATCTGGAAGAACAAGAGGTCTAGAATATCTAGGGTATTAATGAAAAGAAATGCTAGAGAAGGTGGTCTAGCCATACTGGATATTAAACTGTACTATAGAGCAGCAGTCATCAAAACTACCTGGTACTGGCTAAGAAACAGAGTTGGGGGATCAGTGGAATAGGATAGGAACACAAGATGGAGAAGTCAACAACTATAGCAATCTACTCTTTGATAAACCCAAAGAGGCCAGCTTCTGCGCTAATAATTCACTTTTTCACAAAAACTGTTGGGAAAATTGGAAAATGGT
>CM053622.1:126593582-126605058 GCA_028646595.1 Phalanger gymnotis | reverse complement strand
GAAGTTTACTTATCAGATTTTATGGAAAAGAAAATAATTCATGACCCAACAAGAGATAGAGAGCATTACAAAATGCAAAACGGATAATTTTATGTTCAATTGAAATGTTTTTGTACAAAAAAAAGCCAATGCAACAAAAATTAGGAGGGAAGCAGAAAATTGGGAGAAAATCTTTACAACTAGTATCTCTGATAAAGGCTTCATTTCTAAAATATACAGGGAACTGAGCCAAATATATAAGAATATAAGTCATTCCCCAATTGAGAAATGGTCAAAGGATATGAACAGGCAGTTCTCAGAGGAAGAAATGAAAGATATCTATAGGCATATGAAAAAATGCTCAAAATCACTACTGATTAGAGAAATGCAAATCAAAACAACTCTTAGTTACCACATCTCTCCTGTCAGATTGGCTAAAATAACAAAACAGAAAAATGATAAATGCTGGAGAGGATGTGGGAAAATTAGAACATTGTTCCATTGCTGGTGGAGTTGTGAACTGATCCAGCCATTTGAGAGCAATTTGGAACTGTGCCCAAAGGGCTATAAAAATGTTCATACCCTTTGACCCAGCAACACCACTTCTAGGGTTGTATCCCAAAGAGATCACACAAGTAGGAAAAGGACTCATGTGTACAAAAATATTTATAGCGGCTCTTTTTGTGGTAGCTAAGAATTGGAAATCAAAGGGATGCCCATCAATTGCAGAATGGCTGAACAAGCTGCGGTATATGAAGGTAATGGAATCCTATTGTGCTATAAGAAATGAGGATGATACGGACTTCATAACAACCTGGAAAAACCTACACGACATAATGCTGAGTGAGGGGAGCAGAGCCGGGAGAACATTATACACAGCCACAGATATATGGATTCTGTGAGGACCAACTCTGACAGACTTCGCTCTTCTCAGCAACACAAGGTACAAAGACAACTCCAAAGGACTCACGATGGAGAATGCTATCTACATCCAGAGAAAGAACTGAAGTATGAATGCAGATTGAGGCACACTTCATGCTAGCCTTTTTTTTCCCCCTTCTTTTTTCTTTTTTTTTTTTTGGTCCTGTTCCTTCCTTCTCATGATTCATTTCATTGATCACAATTCTCCATAACTTGACTAGTGTGTAAATCAATTCAATGTGAAATTATATGTGGAAGTTATATGGGATTCCATGTCATCTTGGGGAGGGAGGGAAGAAAATCTGGAACTCAAAATTATGTAGAACCAAGTGTTGTAAACTAAAAATAAAAAAAATTTTAAAAAAAGGGAAGCTAGGTGGTTCAGTGGGTTGAGCATCAGCCCTGGAATCAGGAGGATGGAGTTCAAATTTGGCCTCAGATACTTGACACACTAGCTGTGTAACCTTGGGCAAGTCACCTACCCCAATAACCTTGCCTTCCCCCCTCAAAAAAAAGGATGTACCATAGGCAACTCAAGATGTCCAAAATAATTTATCTTTTACCCAAGCCTAACCCCAATAGAATATAAACTCATTGTGGGCAGGAATTGCTTTCCCTCTTCATATCCATAGAATGTGGCCAAGTTCCAACATATAGTTTTAAGTGCTTAATAGGAATTTGTTGAATTGAAAGGTCATAGATATACTTAAAACAAATATACATTAACTGTATCTGTGTTTTCAGATTTATTTCATTGCTACCTTTGAACAAGTTCCTATCTTGCCCCAATACCAATTCTATTAGATATCCACATAGTCTCACATATGTATACAGAGACATGTTTTCAAATCAATGTGGCTTAAGCATACTAATAATACAGTCTATCATTCATGCAATTCCAAATGTGAATGGTGAGTCACTTAGGGATGTCAGATTTCACAATGACTTCATAATGGGGAGATATCAGGAGCTTAGAGAAATGCTTTAAGCAAACCAATCAAAAGTCTGTATAGCAAAGGAAATTATTTATTGTAAACAAGATATAAAGTTCAACATAAGAAATATTGTGCAAATCTTAAAGTAGTCACAAGAATGTTTTTGACATTACCATGAAACTTCTCTATAATGTTTCCCATAGGGCCAAGTTTTTAAATTGTATATTAAGAAAAAATTTGAGGAGGTAATATTGCTTTTTGGCCTTTACCTGAATGTTTAAAAACTAAACCTGATACACAGAAAAATGTTAAATGAAGGAACAATATAATGAAAATTTCATTGTATATGCCAAACAGTTCACTTTGCTCTACTGTGTATAACATCCACGATATGACAGGATATAATAGAAATACTGTTAATGAAAGTTATGTACTAATTATTCCTACCTCCCCTCTACCCTAAAAATTCCTAAAATGGGACCGACTTTTTAATTGTCCTTGCGAACTTAAAAAACCAAACCCCCCCACTAACTTTCTAGCACAATATATCACACATTATATCCTTATTATATAAGGATAATTTACCTATAATAGAACCATCTTTCAAAGAGTAACTTATTCTTGATGTCCCTTCTTAAAACTGCAAGATTTTTTAATCTTCAGATATTTTTAAACAAAGTGCAGTGTATCTCAGAGTTTATAGAAAACACGTTGGTATACAATTTTCAAATCTACACCAGAAACTGCAGGCAAACTAAAAGTTTAAAGCATCATGGGATGCTTAAATAGTCATGTTTTAACTTCGTGACTGAAAATGAAAAGTAAAAAACAAGTGGAGCTATACACTGAAGTAATTAAATTTATGAGGATTCCAATTTTGTTGGTCCTCTCCAGCCACAGACGGCTTGTTTTGCTTAATTCCAAATATGGACAATTGTGGAAAACTGCCAAATACTAGTTAATAGTTGACAACTGCATTCATTAAGTATAGAGATACAAAGAAACCAGATAATTACTCAGCTAGGAAAAGATGACAATATTTGTAGTAATCAATGCAAACCAACATCACATGTCTAATTCAGTACCATGTTTCTCTCCTGTCTATACTCTCTTGAAACCACAAAGTATTTCAAAAGGATCCCATTGAAAGTTGGTCTCAAGTAAGAGCAAATGTGCTAACAAATTATGCACACCAATTCAAAACCTGGCTGCCTGTCTGTTTTTTTCCGTATCTGAGAACTTCCAAAGTATTAAAGACTCTTCTTCCTCATGTGCAAATGAAATCTGCCATTCTGTTAGTGACTGGCCCCACTCTCTGCCTGTGTCTCTGCTTCTTGTCATCTCTAACCCAGAGTGGGCCTTTGCCCCAGAAGCCACTGCAGCCCCACCCCCAGTGGGCACCAAAGCATCCTGGAACCGGAGTGGAAGCACTTCTACATCATTGCTGATTGTGGCTATGACCAAGGTTCATTCCAAAGTTGTCTTCAGGTACTATGACTTCACTGTGTGGTAGCTGGTGCTGGGGGGGAAGTAATGTCATTTAATTTGCTCACTTCCATCTGCCAGTTTGGGAGCTTCTTAGCTGACAAGTGGCGGCGGGCATGTTTGGTCAAATGGTCACTCCTCATAAACCGCCGATCACACATTGGACAGGCAAACTTCTTCTCGCCTGTGTGCGTTCTGCGATGTCGGGAGAGTTCATCTGAGCGGGCAAACTTCCTCTCACAACCTTTCCAGCTACAGCTAAAAGGTTTTTCTCCTGAAACAAAAACAGATAAATCATAATAAAAAACTGGAGCAGTGAATGAAGGGAGTCTGTATTTTCTCATATTATCTATTAAATCTGCTGGTGTAGTAAAATACTCCATGAAAATGAGGTTGGATACTTTTTCAGCCACTCAAAAAGGAATGCTATCAATAATGTTACTCATGCTGAGCTTCTGGATTATCTAATCACACCACATCTGACATGTAAAATTGCTAGCCGCTGCCTACACGTAAGTGGCCCCAGGCTAAGATATCAGCTTTTCAAATCATGCCTATAGTTCAAAGATAAAATTTTCTGTAGACTCTTGCTATGCTTACCATACTATTACAACATGGTTAGAAATGTGTTGTCAACAGTCAATAGTACCATAATTAAAAATTTTTGTCTAAATACTCAAGATACAAAATGATCAATACCTGTATGTGTTCTCATGTGGGCTTTTAAGTGAGAACTTTTAAAATAAGTCTTTCCACATCCTGGATGACTGCAAATGTGACTTCTTATTCTCAACGAGTCAATCTGCGCTGCAACTTTTGTCGTAGAAGGGGCAAAACCTGGAGCAGGAGCAATGGGAGATAGTCTGGTGCCATTTGGGCTCATCACTGGAGGTTTGGGGTTCTGTACCACCGACTGTGGCACGACAAACATGACAGCACCTTTAGGCACTTGTGTTCCCATGAACACAACAGGCTGGCAAAGGGCTGGCTGTTGACTAGGTGGAGAGTTGGGGACAACTGCCGTTACAACAGGGTTGTTTGTAGGGAGGGGGACCATCTGCGGAACCATCTGGCAAATGACTGGCATGGGTGGAACTCCACTTGCTGATGCAGCACGTGGAGAGACCAACACTGACTTTTGTTTTGGGGAGACGGGAAGTAGCTGAGGGTTACAAATGACAGTCTCTGAAGAAGGCACTGAAAAGTCACTAAGAGCAGCACCTGCTTTTTCTTCCATATGTGTCACTGTGTTGCTTTCACATTTGGATCTGTTTGGTGACACAGCTGCACAAGGTACATTTTTCCTTGTAGTCTCAACACTTGGGTGAGTTCTTCTTTTAAAAACATTGTCCTGATATTTTAGCATACTGGCTGCTTTCACAGGGCAGGTTCTGTGATTGCACAATTGGGCATCAGCTGTATGACGAATTACACTTGTGGCCTGAGCTTTCAAAGGTCTTGGTGCTGGTAACTGGCCTTTATCATTCTCTTTAAAATCAGCTGTACTGAGAGGCTTTGAAGTGTCAGCAAATGACTTGAAGTGCCCAGTAGATGGCGCTGGCACCACTGAAGTGGGTATTTGGGAAGCTTCAAAGTCAGATGGACTGTAGGGTGGAGTCAAACACTAAAGAGAAAGAAAAATAGAAATGTTACCAAGAAAAATCTCAGAGTATGATTAATTCTGTTAACACTGCCATAAAAATTTAGCCAAAGGCGTTAATGTTAAAAAGAGTAACTTACAAATGCTGGTATTGCATGGAAATCAGCAGTACCAGGTAGCAAGCCCTCTTCGGTTTCTTCTGACACATCAGATGCTGGTGTGATTGGTCTAATTTCGGTGTATTTCTTGAAATCAGACTTCCAGCTGCAGCTCATGGACATAAGTGCTTCTACAGCTTCAAAATCACTTTTCTCTGTGGTATTGCTCCAGGAACATCTACCTTCTTTTGGTTTTTCAAAAATCATTTCTATTCTTTCTGCCTACAAAAAGACAAAAAAAATTATCACTAACTTTTATCAATTAAATGGTAAAGCGAATTATAGTTTAATTTAAGAAAACACCAGAGTTACTTGAACACCACTTTGGTATTAAAAAACAAAGCTATTTTTTCTTTCCCTTCATATTATGAGGTAAAGACAAAAATGAAGCTGCTGCTGCTCTTCAGGAGACTGAAAACTCATTAGTACCAATAAAAAACCTCATCACTCAGATATTTAGGCCTAAATATTAACTAACATAATGGTCAGGAAATAAACTTTGCATTTGTGTAAATCAAGAGAGATGGATCTGAAACAAATGACTCACTAACTACTAAATGGCCTTGGACAAAAATAGTTTAGGGTGCATGTATATTAAGTGCTCCTTTTGTAAAAAGATATTTGTGTGGGTACAAAAATTCTGCAAGCTATCTTGTGCAGTGTGAATTTCTGATGGAAAAAAAGTTACCATATTTTTTTCTTCTAGAAGCAGTGGGGTACAAATAATTAGAAGAAGCACTGAAGCTTCAGGGGACTTAGGTTCTAATTCTGACTCATGAATTCATTATACAACACTGGAGCAAGTCACTTCAGGCTTCAATTTCATCATCTAAAATGGATAGGCTGGACTACATCAGGAGTTTTTACTCTGAAGTCCATGAACTTGAATTTTTAAAACTATATTCCTATAGAATTCTTTCTCTTTGCATTCCTAAGAATTTTGACGGGCATTCAAAAACATGCTGAGAAAGGGATCTCACACACACACACAGGTTAATAAATCTTGGAGACTAGATGATCTCTAAAGTTTTTATCTGTTGTGAAGGATGTCACAGAAAACTCCAAGCTTCATGTCAGACCATAATTTTGCACACCTGCAACCTTTTACTTTTATGGATCAGGACTAACAACTAAGCATTACAAGATATAAAAATTAAATGCCTGGCTAAACTGAATATGCCTCTGAAAACTGAAAGCTTGGCTTTCATACTTGTGAAGCTTTTCAGGTTTGGTTGGTTTTAAATACCAGTTGATTGCTATACATCTTTTGTACTTATGCAAGTTTCTGACTTTAAAACTTTTTTTTTTATCAATACTGTTGAGATGTTATCTATGTGTCACAATACTTATTAGTATTTAGTTAAAAGGAAAAAAAGCCACTCTAAAAGACAGGATGGCTGAAACAGTACTGGTACTAGTGCCATCTCATCTGTTTCTCTAAATTAGGGGAGAATGCAAGTCTGCAAACCCTGATCAAGTCTCGGGAGGGGGAGAAGGGATGAACCGAAAGCATCAGGCGGAGAAGCTCCAGAGCTGGCCGAGGGGGAAGGAAAAGGAACAGGGAGGGGGAGGAAGGGGAGTGGGGAGCAAGGCAGGAAAAAGAAGCAGGAGAGGCTCAGGGCGGGGGTGGCAGACAGCAGGGGAGATCCTCTCGGGCGAGACCAACCATAGGGGGCCGCCCTAACCTCAAACAGGCTCGAGGGTGATTCAGGGCGGAACATTCCCCCCCCCCCCCCCCCGCTCGCACGTCCCCGAATCCCTCCTCTGCCATTGGCCCGTCCGGACCGCCAGCGTGGATCGGGATTGGCTATCTCCAAGAAGGGGGCGGGAGAGATCTGAGGAGGGGTTTGGGGCTAGAGGCATGTGAACAAAGCGTGATCACCGGCTGCTCCCGGGCTGGCAGGAAACGTGAACTGGGAATTGCCGCGCGTTCACCTTTCACCTACTTCCTGAGACCGCAGGGGCCCAGCCCGCCCCCGCGACAGAGCGGGAGAGGGAGGAGGGGACTGAAGGCAGCAGCCAACCGCCCAGTAGTCCGCTCCGGAGGACTGGGGGCGGGTGGGGGGAGGGGACCGCGCCGCGCCCTCCTCCCCCAGCCTAGTGGAAGGAGACTCCCCCGCCTCTTCATGCCTCCAGCCAGCCGCGGTTCCCTTAGGAACCGACAGAGGGGCTGGGCCTCACTCCCCGCCCCACCAGGCGCGGGCTGGGTCACCCGGGGACGAGGAACTGCTCTACTCCCCCCTCCAGCCCAGGCGGCCGGGGAGGGGCCAGAGCAGCCGCCGCGGAAGCCATGCCCCCGCCCCTCTTCTCCCGGGCCGCCAGTCCTGGGGGACCCGGCGCGCCTCAGCCCCGCCCCCGGGCCCGAGCGCTGACCCCGAGGCCCCCACGCCCAGCCTGGCTGCTCGCAGATAGAGGCTGGGCTCAGCTCCGCCCGCCCCTCCCTCCCCTCCGCCCCCGCCCCGACCGGCGTGGCTCGGCAGAGGCAGTGCAGAGCCCAGCAGCCGCCGCCCCCCTCCTCCTCCGACAGTTCCCCGCCCCCGCCCCGGGGACCTCAGACCACCTCGCAGCCTTCCAGACGCTCCGAGGCTCCCCCCCCCCTCCCCTCGATTTCCGGGAGGCGCAGCCCCCGCCACTCCTTCTGACAAGATTTCCCAGACTGAGCGGAGCTCAGCCCCCACGCGGCGCGTCTCCCTGCCACCCACGGCCCCCTTTCCCATCTGAATCCTTTATCTCGTCCCACCTACGACCGCTTTTCTTGTCCTCCGGCATCTCGCGGGGCGGTAGCCCGCTCCCCAGTCTCTGAACAGCCCCGCCGGGGGCAGCTCCATGCCTTCTCCCTCCCATTCCCGGACTGAGCGCGCTCGGAGCCCCCCATCCTTCGCCACCGCAACTCCCGCCCCCACTTGTCCTCAGCTCTAAGTGTCCTGCAACAGCCCCCTTCCCGCTCGTCATCCGCCCCCTCCTATTTCCCCAGCCTCCTCGTTCTTCAGCCCTCTCTTCCTCATGTGCCCCAGTAGGACCTCCCCAAACTTCACTCTTGTAGCCTTACACCTTCCCCCCAAACTGCAAGCGCCCCCACCTCCTGTTTTACGTGCCACCTCCCCAGACGCCCCAAACTCAGGTGCCCCCTCCCGATCTACCTCCCCCGTCAGTGCACCTGTCCCCCACCCTCGGATCAGTAACTGGGAACCCCTCCCCATTTCCCCAATGTCCCTGACTGGGCAGCCACCTCCCCTCCTCACCCTTTCTGTCCTCATCCTTCCCGCTCTTCTCATTCCTGCCCCGGTTTCCCTGCACCCTTGTCCTTTCATCCCTCCCGCCTTTTCGGTTATTTACTCCGCAGCCCACAAACCTTAGCCCCCTCAGGTGCCAGACCAGCGCGGACCCCTCCCGTCTTACTCCCTACCCCCACCCTCCCCGAGGTCCTGGCCCTGCAGCCCCCTCCCCTTCTTCCGTCCATCCTTCATCAGAGCTACCTGCCCCACAGTCCTAATGCCTCTCTTCGTGCGTTTGTATCCTCCAGACCCTTCCTCTCCTCGGACACCCCCGATCGATCCCCTACGTCCTCTTAGTTCAGGCAGTCAAGAGGCGAGAAGGCAAGCCCCCACCCCAGGACTCCCACGGCTCCTCTACTCAGACGTGCCAGAAGTAAAGGGTTCGGGGGGTTGTAGCCTTTTGGATCCTCTGGAAAAATGGTAGCTGCAGGGAAGGACAGAGAGATCTTCAGGCGACTCACCGAAGGCTGCTGAAGGGAAGACCCGAAGTTGAGCATGGCTGGCTAGTGACCGGCTAGAGACACGCGTGCACTCCCGCCGCTACAGCGTTCCTCGCCGTCTGCCCACCCCCCCATTCAGGTAGCCGCTCAGCCTGCCTAGCGCCGCGGGAGGGGGCGGGGGCGGAGCCTGCGTCGGCCCAATCAGCTGCAAAGGTGTGTGAGGCGCCGGCCAATGGGCTCTGGGGACCACGCGTGATCAGCGGCTGCCCGGCAGCGTGAAGCCAGTGTCAGTAGAGCGTGTACACAATCCCGGGCAGCGTGTTCACTCGGCTCTACCCTGAGGGACTCCCTGCAGTTGCCCCGCATGACTTGGTGTCACCCTCCCCGCCTTCCCCTGCCTCCCATTCTGGCCCTTCACTGCTCTCCTTTTTTCCTAGGTTTCTCTGGGGAACGCCACCGGCGTGAGGCTCGGATTGGAGATGTGGATTGACCCGGCTCAGGCGGGTCTGCCGGAGACCACGTGGGTGGGGAGAAGGAATTCCCCAGTTCGGGCCCGCCACCCCCACCTCCCAGCTTGGCAGGCCTGCCCAGTCAGTCCGCTCCGGGCGGTCCGCCTCCGTCCTCCGCCCCGCCCCTGTCCGCTCCCTGCTCCCCGCTCCGGGCTCCCCACCGCCCCTGGCCACGCCTCTGTTGGGTGGGCCGGGATGGGTGAGGGTGGGGGTGCAGGGAGGAAGCCTCTCGGCCCGGCTGGCGGCGAGCGGGCGGCGGTGGTTGCTGCAGCCCAGGGGGCCGGAGCCAAGTGATTTGCATTTAGAGGCGCCTTCGTTCTCCATTAGTGGGGAAGCTGGGGAGAAACCAGATCCTACTGATTTCGTTAGTTTCACTTAAAAAAGCATTCCCTCCTTGCCGAGTTGAGTTCCTCCTCGCCGAGAAGGAGGGGAAGGAAGGAGGCTGGGGAGCGTCACCCAGGGTCCGCACGCACCTGGCTTTCCTTGCAGTGCACTTGAACCTGGACTGACCCCTCCACCTACCCCTTCCAGCAAAATAGGGGTCGCGACGGCGTAGTGCTCTGACGAGAGGAGAAAGGAGAGCTTTAAAAACTGCCTCGGGGATGTAATGAGCTATGGTACTGGGGAATTAATAACTAGATTTTAGCTCTTAAAGATCATGGAGTACAGGCGTCTGGCGGGAAACCTCTTCATTTTTATAGACAGGGAATCAGTTCACTATTGAATCAAGTTTTAAATAATACTCCCCTCGCCCCGATATTTTAAGACCTAAGTACCTATTATTGCGTTGTAAACTTAAGTTCCAATCCAGCAAGCTAACTTCCAGACCTCCCAAGGTCGCCGCAGGTGCCATGGCTATGAACCCGAATTGTCACTTTTTCCAAGGGTCCTCAAGCCCAGGGAGTGTGTGGTTGGTGGTTATGGCTAATCACGTCCTCATATCCCTTCATCGGAAATAACTTCCTGGTAAATTTGACAGCACAGCCAAATCCCTGCAAGACCACGTATGTAAAACCTCTACTTTGTCATTGCATTGTCACTTTTCTTCCAAAGAGGTGTCAGACCCACCCTTGTTATGGATGCACGCTTGTCATTAGAGTTTCCTGAGCTTAGCGCAGTGCCCAGCATATAGGAGGACTTTAATAAATGCCAATTGACTGCCTACCTGCCTGCCTGCCTAAGTAGGGTTAGTGGTTCCTATTTTGTTCCTGAGTTTTTCCTCACTTTTGAGCTTGTGTTGTCCATCTCTACTGGAACACATATTCTTGGACTTGAAAACCAGTGTTTCTGCTGGAAGTCCAGAAGGGTATTCAGACTAGCAGGGCAGTGTTGCCACTATCAAATTAGGTTTAATATGTTCTTTAAAAATACAAGCTGTAATAGAGATTCATAGTGCCATACCATCCTTTTTCTGTTCTTTGCCTTAAGGAAATGTCTGCTGATGTTTGACAATTTCACAATAACAATAGAATATTTAAAAATTTTAAACTCATTGCCTAAAATAAGAAAACATTCTATTTCCCGCTTCCTGGCTTAAGTGTCTCAGTTTTCTCACCTGTGTGATTAGAATGCTTTGCCCCCTTTCTACCTATCTCAGATAGGTGAAAAGAGGAATTGGGATATTTGCAAATTTTTTTTTTAAATCTATAGATTGCTTTGAATGTAGCAAGCATGCCAGTTTAGGTCAAATATGATAGTAATAATAATAATAATATATTCAGTACCAAAGATGTTCAAGGAATTGTGCAGAGGAAGACTGAATGGGCTCCTATCATTGCCTTTCCTGAATCAGCTGGAGGATTTTCAGTTCAATGGTGCCAGGCAATTTTTCCTTCCTCCCCCTTCCCTTGTTTCCGTCTGCAGGGTTGTCCCTTATTCCAGGCTTCCTTCCGCTCAGTCTGCCCCATCCTGTTGATAGAAGCAGGCTGTGCTAAAGCAGCTCAGCTGGGTTTTAGCACCTGCTGCAGTCAGAGGAAGCACTCTGTCTCTGCTAGAAGCAGTATTTCCTGTCAGGGGCTGTTCCATATAGTTGAGTCACATCATAGTTTAGCATCAGGTTGTCCTGCAAGACCTGAATGCAAATACATCCCCTAAAAATGTATTCCCTTCTCCCATGCACCAAAGTATGCTATAGAAATACAGTCTAAGCAGGGGAAACGGGGGGGGGGGGGGGG
>CM053622.1:126496289-126593482 GCA_028646595.1 Phalanger gymnotis | reverse complement strand
TTACCCCAAGTTTTTCCATTTATGTGGACTAATAGTTGCTTCATTGCTGGATATGAAAATCATTTATCTGTAACACAAAGCAAAAGAAGGCCTTCAGTATTTGGTGACCAGTATTTAAAAGAGATGTGCCTTCCCTTCCTAATGAGGGTGGATTTTTAAAGGAACTAGCTCTAGGCCTGATCTATGGGCAGGTAAACCAGGCTGCCAGCTTCTCCTTAGAACTAATCCATGGGCCCCAAGGCTTTCTCCTTCACCAAGTACTACACTTGCACTAATCTTTAGTCTGTGATTTAAGATGCTAAATTTCCAGGACTATCTTTTTTTTTTTTTTGGAGACAGAACGGAGAACAATTGGGGTTAAGTGACTTGCCCAAGGTCGCAGAGCTAGTATGTCAAGTGTCTGAGGTCGGATTTGAACTCAGGTCCTCCTGACTCCAGAGCAGGCGCTCTACTCACTGCGCCACCTAGCCGCCCCCTCCAGGACCATCTCGGCCCCCATACCTGTTTGGTCCTCTGACCTTTGTTGTTCAGTCACATCTGACTCTTCATAATCCCATTGGGGCTTTCTTGGCAAAGATGCTGGTGTGGTTTTGCCATTTCCTTCTCCAGTGGATTAAAGCAAGCTGAGGTTTAGTGACTTGTCCAGGGTCACACAGCTAGTGAGTGTCTGAGGCTGGATTTGCACTCAGGTCTTCTTGACTCCAGGCCCAGTGCTCTATCCACTGAGTGACCTAACTGCGTTCTCTCTGACCATAGCTGATTCTAATCATCTTTCCTTCCTTCTTCTGCTACTCCTCCTCCTAGGGTTTTAGGGCCCATGCTTCTGATACCTGCTCCCTTTTTCCTTTAGCACATCACAGCCATCTTGTGTTTACACACAGATATTTATATATAATGTATGTATGCAGAGTAAGGCAAAAGTCCATATAAAAGAATACTTCTTAAGCCAACTTGACTGTGCTGAGTTTATTCCTTTCTAATACCTAATACCTTATACCTAAGTCATGTCACAGTTTAGAATCAGGTTGAACAACTAGACCTGAATACAATTTCACAAAAGATAATCCCTTGTCTTTTGCTTTTAGGTTATATTCAAAATAAGTGTGTTTGAGAGATAGTTGAGGTCTATGTGGATTAGGTGTTACTCTTATTTCAAAATTATCTCCAGGATCAAATACAAAGTATTTTTAAATTTCACAACCTTTCATAACTTAGCACCTTCCTACCTTTCCAGTCTTCTTTCATTTTACTCCCCTCCACATACTCCAAGATCCAGTGACTGACCTCCTGGCGGATTTTTCTTCATTTACACATCTCCTAACTCCAAGTGTTTTCATTGGCTGTCCCCCGTGCCTGGAACATCCCACCTCCTTGCGTCTGTTTCCTAGCATCTCTGGCTTCCTTTAAGACTTATCCAAAGTCCTACCTTCTCCAAGAAGGCTTTTCTGGTCCTCTTTAATCTTAGTGTCTTTCCTCTGAGATTATCTCCAATTTACCCTGTAAAGATCCTGTTTATACATAGCTATTTGCATGTTGTCTTCCCCATTAGACTGTGAGCTCCTTGAGATGGGGGACTGTTTTTTTTAACACCCCTCCCCCCTTTTTTGGTATTTCCAGCACTTAGCACAGTGCCTGGCATGTAGTAGGTACTTAATAAATGCTAGTCGACTGACAACCCCACTTTTCCGTAACAAGTTTAATATCCAGTGTGATACAATGGAGTGAATGCTGCATCTGGAGTCTGAAGATATTGGTTGAATTTTAATGCCTGTGACCTTGGACAAGTCACAGCCTCTCTGGGGCTCAGTTTCATCATCTGTAAAATTGAGGGGGTTAGATTAGATGCTCTTTAATGTCCCTTCCAGTCTAATATTTTAAAAGTTGCATAGGTAATAAGATTCTTCCCCTGTGTAGTTAACCACCCAACCAAGTTAAAACAGATGTCTCACAATCAGAGAAAGAAACTAGTATTCAATGTAAATTAAAATGCCAGAAATATCACTTGAAGTATGAAAGACTCTCCAGTTGTATGGTTATATCTTTGAAGGGTTGTGGGAGGGATAACAGATGGTGATACCCACAGAAGGTCTAAAAAAAAAAAACCAACAGAGGAAGGTCTACAAGAGTTTAGGCAGATTATCTAATCCCCATCTCCATTCAAGATTCAGCTGGAGCTCCTACACAAGACCCTTTCTTAATTCTCCCAGGTAGTACTCCCCTCTCTGAAATTATTTTGTAATTATTTCTTATATAGATTGAATTTATTCCTAGGCAAGTTACTCCCCGCTCCCATAGAATGTAAGCTCTCCAAAGTCAGGGATATCTTTGTATCCCTAGTACTTGGCATCTAGTAGGTACTGGTCAGGTCAAGTCAACAAGAATTTATTAAGCCCTTTCTATGAGCCAGGCACTATACTAGGTGCTGAGAATACACAGAAAGGAGAACAGTTGCTTGCCCTCAAAGAGCTCACAATCTAATGGAGAACATACAAAACAACTATGTGCATGCTGGATAAATACTGGATAAATTGGTTGTAATCTCAGAGGGAAGACACCAGCACTAAGTGGGACCTGGAAAGCTTTTTTTTGCAGAAGGTAAGATTTTAGTTGAAAACTGAAGCAAGCCAGGGGGTGAAGAGTAGAGAGAGAATATGAATTTCGAATGATTTATGGGAGATGGGAGAAAAGAATTTCATAAGACACTAATGGAGGGAATGCTTATATGAATAAGCTCTATCAAGGTATCTTTAGAGATGCCTGACTTGTAAATTCATTCATTCCTCAGTGTTTGAGTTTACTTTGAACAAGTTAGCCTCACTGGCTAATATATAACAATTAACCCACTGTTAATAATAGCTAGCATTTGATCAATGTTAAATGCAACATGCAGTGAACGAATGTATGAAAAATCATTTAAGTGTTTACTGAGTGCCAAGCACAGTACTAAACACTAGGGATCACAAACAAAATCAGTCAGTTCCTGCCCTCAATGAGCCTCCACTGGAATTGGGAAAGTAATTTATTAGGAGAGAGGCAGTCAGTCAAGGCTATTTTGTTTTGGAATGGCTGCCAAAAGGAGTACATTGACACACCCTTTCCAGTAGCTGTAGAAGTATTGATTTGATTAGGGTTTATACAGGAAGGGGGAGAGGAAGTAGATAAGTTAAGAAGGAAGCAGTAGCTAGCTGACTTCAAGAAGATAGCAGGAGAATACAGTAAAGCATGCCTGGAGGACCCAGCTTGAGAGTGGATGGTACAAGAGATGGTCTTGGATTAGGAACTCTGTGACCTTGGGTGGGATCTGAAGCCTTCTAGGGCTTAAAGATCAAAGAATACATAGATCTCCTGGTATACCACTATATCTGACAGCTAGCCTCCAAAACCCACATGGGATATTGGCAAAGGGGAATAAGGAAACATTGGGCATTGTGACCAACCAAGGACTTCATAGACCTGAAAGAGATCTTAAATATCGCGCAATGTATCCAAAAGTGAAACAAGCTACCCCTGAAAGACAGTTATCCCTTCCACATGAAGGGGGTAAGGGTATTGCTCCTCCAACTCCCAAAATCTGCATAAAACTTTTTGGCCCTCCCTTTGTACTAGAGAAGAAGTCTGAATTTTCCCTTTTCCTTTTATAGGGTGTTTATGGTACCTTATTGTAAAATTTGGGCTGATATTATACAATACTATACATATATTTCATGCATTTCTGAGTTTCTAAACTTTTTCTGGGAGGTCTCCCAGCCTTCATATGTCATCTGTGGCTTCTTCAAAACTCCCCCCAAATTCCCGGAGATATATATATGGAAACCACAAAGGGGAAAGTGGAGATGTGGAAGGGATAACTGTAATGGATTCCTCCTTAGAGATCTTCAAAAGCAGCAGGTGGATAAGCCCTTGTGAGGTAGGTTTATCAGTATGGATTGCACTAAATGGCCACTGAAGCCTCCATCAAACACTGAAATTCTATGATAGTACAATCCTTCCATTTCAGTTTATTGTTTTATTTTTTCTTGAATCCCAAGGTCTTTTTTAAAATGTCCTATTGATGCCTTTTTTATAGTTATTGAGTCATTATTCACTTGTATCCAGCTCTTCAGCATTTGGGGTTTTCTTGGCAAAAATACTAGAGAGGTTTGCCATTTCCTTCTCCAGCTCATTTTACAGATGAGGAAACTGAGGCAAGCAGGATTAAATGACTTGTCCAGGATCACACAGCTAGTAAGTATCAGACCAGATTTGAACTCTGGGAAGTAAATCTTTCCAACTCCAAGCCCAGCATTCTACTTGGCCACCTAGCTACCCCTTTTTTCATAGTTATTTCTCAAAAACCCCTCCCATTGAATCCTTGCTTGTAAGAACAGTTGCACAAAACTGACCCACAAACAGACCTATCTAACAGCATGTGCGCCGACATTATGCACCGTTAGTGCCCCATATCACTGCTAGGAGGAGGCAAGTGTTTCTCTGGGTTGTTAGGATATGTGCTTGAGTATCCTGGCAGGGATAGATAGCTTTTCTGGGATGCGGCCCACTCTCTCTCCAAGAAAAACAGTGATGTTATGGTGACATAGAAAGGAGCAGGAGGAGATCCCAGCTCCTTTCCACCCAAGCCTATCAAAATTTTAAAATCCATGGTTTTAGTGAGTTCAGAATTAAAAGGCACCTTCCCTAATCCACTCACAAAAGGGACAATACTTAGCTCCCTCTCACCAAAACTGGCTTAATAAAAGACAATCAGAATGGGGAGTTGGCTCATTTATGCTAGTAAAACAATAAACAGAATTTGGGGAAAGTTATACAGACTAGAATAGACCAAAGAATATGAAAGAGTAAATGCGCTCTTTATCCCAAACCCGAAAAAAAGAATGATAGCACAGAGGGGAAATTTGCTTACAGCAGTCTCAAGGGTTGCAAGCTTTGTCAACGGATAGGTTGGAAGGCTGGATTCTCCTGTACCAGTCCTGCTCTGAAGGTTCCCTGAAGCCATTCAGAAGCTGTGCTTTGAGAGGGTCACATTGACTCCAGAGGGTAGGGAAGGGAGGGTGCTTGAGGAGTAGCAGCAACAGCAGAGATTACATCAACAGCAGGAGTAGCCTTGGTTTAGGAGCCACCATGTTTGAGGATGTCCAGGCCAAGATCCAGGATTATTGGACTGTTGCTTTCCCAATCAGAACCAGACCAAGAATTGCTGGCAGAACTGCCTAGACTTTCAGCATTGTGAGGACACCACTACTGAGAAAGGTAGAGATGTGTCTATCTGTCTTTGGTACAAATGTGTCTATAAGTTCCTCTGTCCCTTGTTCTGGGACTGTTCTGTTCTGCTTGAAAGGATGGCAGAGCAGAAGATACTTTCCCTGGGAAGATCTGAGCTGCTTCCTCTTTCCATTCTCATCCCCACCCCAAAGTCTGGGATTAGATCCCCTCTTTCCCCAGGGTCTGAGTAGAAGGAATGTGATTGGTAACTGTCCTTGCCCTGGGGTCCTGGTTTATGTTAAAATAAAACTATGATAGAATCTGGGAAAAAAATGAAAAACCTCCGCTTTACTCTCCACACTGTAGTTCTCAAGTCCTTCTTGAAGTGTTCTCCAATGACTTCTGAAGTCTCTTCTCTCCTCAGAGATATGCAGTGTAGAGGCAGAGCACAGGAAACCCCGCTTTCTTTTGGCTGTCCCACCGCAAAACCACCCCAGGCCTGGTTGGAAGTGTAGGTATATTCTGTTGAGACAAGTAATCTGAGTCCCAGCCCTTTCATTTTAGAGGTGAATAAACAGACCTTAAGAGGTAAGGTAACTTGCCCAAAGTCACACAGCTAGGTAATAAAGTCAGATCTTCTAACCCAGCTTCTTTCCACTATAATATACTAAATTCTTTCAGTCATAAGATTTCAGAATCTTACGGTTGGAAAGGATACCAGAAGTCACATCAGCCATAAAAGGAACAACTTTTTCAACATCTCCTGCAAGTGACCACCTATATCCTCTGCTGGAAGATTTGTGGTGAGGAGTAACTTATATGACCTCCAATTCTGTTGTGTTTTTGAGTCCTTTCAATCACATTTAACTTTTCATGACCCCATTTGGGGTTATCTTGGCAAAGATACTGTAGTGCTTTGCCATTTCCTTCTCCATTTCATTTTACAGAAGAGGAAACTGAGGCAAACAGTATTAAGCTACTTGCTGAGAGTCAAACAGCTAGTTATGGGTAGGTAGCATAGTTCGTAGAGCACTATGCCTGGGGGAGTCCTGCAATCCCTCTTCCTGAGTTCAAACCCGGCCTCTGATACTAGCTGTGTGACCCTATGCAAGTCACTTAACTCTGTCTCTGTTTCCTCATTTATAAAATGAGCTAGAGAAGAAAATGGCCAACCATTCTACTATCTTTGCCAAGAAAACCCCAAATGGGGTCATGAAGCGTCAGAGCCAACTGAAATGACTAAATAACATCAACAGATATATTGATAATAAGCAGCACATAATGCTTTAAGGTTGGCAGAGCATTCTGTATATGTTACTTCAGTGATCCTCACAATGACCCAAAAGGTAGGTGCTATTATTTATCCCCATTTTATAGATAAGGAAATTGAGGCTGAGAGAGGGAGAGATTAAGTAACTTGCCTGGGGATATCTGAAGGAGAATATGAACTCAGGTCTTCCTGACTCTTAAGTCCTGCTCTCTCTCCACTGTACCTTATACTGAAATTATCTCTCTACAGCCTTTACCTATGACTCCCTCTCAAATGATTCTCTATGCATCTGCCAAATTAATATCCCTAAAGTACAGATCCAATTTTGATATTGCTGTACTCAAAAATCTTCACTAGTATCATTGTATCTATAGGGTAAAATACAAAATTTTCACCCTGGTGTTTTGAGCCCTATACCATATGACATACCAAACTTTCCATTCTTATTTCTCCTTCATGCATTTTCCTTTCTAGTCAAACAGGATTGTTAGTTATTCACTATACAGGACATTTCCATCTCTCTCCTCCATGCTTTCAAAGATAGTTCCTCGTATCCGAATCTTTTAATCTCCATCTCTTAGAATTCCTATCTTATCTTTCTTCAAAGTATAACTCAGGTGCCTTCTCACAATTTTATGAGCATAATTGAACTTAGTAGCTGCTTAGAAAATGTTTGTTGAATAGACTTGAATTGAGTCAACCACATTATTATGTTATTAAAGTAGCAGCAAGTACCTAGGACAAGGCAAGAAATACGTATAATTATCATAGAGGTTAACCTTTTCCTAGAATGTTACACTTTGTCAAAGGGAACAAAAGCCTCCTTAGTGGGGCAGCGAGGATCCATTTGGCATTTGGAAGTAGCATTAAATGAATGTATAATCTCCTCTATTCTGTTCCACAATGTTTTGTTAGTGATTCCCTCATAGCTACTAACTTTTCCATCCTCCCCCCAAATTACCTTGAATTAATTTTGTATCTGTTTATCTGGAGAGCCAGATAACTGTGACTGAGTTCACCGGGTCTGCAACACCTGCCCCTTCCTTTCCTGTATGCAGACATTGTGGTTTGTGGACAGAGTCCAGTGCTGGGGGAGGGCAGAAGCTGCCTCTACTGTGAAGGAGCCTCTATTTCTTAAACTGATATGTTTGATAGCAAACCCCAAGCCTAGCATCCCACATGGAACCATGCTAATTTAGTAAAAATTATGGCCTATGAATCTAGGATTTTCCTATAAAAAAGGAAATAAAAAGGTACTCATTTGGACTGATAGTTCGTTTTTACACAGAAATACTAAACACGTAAGAATCACAGCACACTAATAGAATTAACAGGTATCAGTAATTTAACTTGAAACTATGTTTGCTAGGAGTCTAAAATTTAAACTTCATTAGAATATAAAGACTGCTTATCAGGCACTTTACATTTCACGTAGACATTGCACTGTCCAGTCATTCCAGGCACTTGGGGCCAGGCTTGTGCCATTTCTGTTGTCCGGCACGTAGTACAATGCTGGTACATATTAAGTGCTTAATAAATGCTAGTTGACTACAGAGATGGGAAATGGAATGCCACAACTAAGGAAGAGTAAAAAAGCCAGATTACTTGAATGGTAGAAAGCATAAAAGAGCTTAGTAATGAGGTTGGAAAGCTATGTTGGAGCCAGGTTTTGAAGGGCTATAAATGACAGAGTATATTTTCTCCTGGAGTTAAAGGGAGCCACCAGAATTTATTGAGTTAGGGTACGGCATGATTAGACCTGGGTTTTGGAATATCAGTTTGGACAGATGGGATAAATACTTGTTGATTGAGTGGTGTTTTCTTAAGGTCAGTCCTTGTGCTCTGTGCTTTGTAAATGCTAAATAAATGCTTGTTGGAATTCAAGATAAATGTATATGTATATTTGTGGGGGGAGGGGGAAGATGAGGTTTTCCTGCCCAGATCAGGTAAGTCGCATCTCTCCAAGTTAATATCTATACATTCAAATTTGTCTTCTTGCAGTAGGCCCTCTAATTTCCTTTGTTTGTTGCCTAAATTTTAAATATTTTTATGTAGACTTTTTAGGTCATTGACTCTACTACTCTTTTCTTGGGATTTTTTTCCCTCCTGTGAATTTCTGGGCATCTTGACTACTATTTTCTTTCTTTCTTTGTGGCTACCCTCCATAGTATCTACAAGACAGGACATAGTTGTCTTCTCTCTTCCCCTTCCTTTTTTTTTTTTTTCAAGTGAATGGGGTTAAGTGACTTGCCCAGGGTCGCACAGCTGGTAAGTGTCTGAGGATGAACTTGCAACTCACATGGCAAATATATTCTTACCAGACTTTGTTAGGTCTATTTCATCTCTTACCAGGAAATCTATGATCCCTGTATTTTAAGCCATAGTCCAGAAATCCAAATTCCATTCTCAGATACCACTTTCTTATCCAGCTGTTCACTTCCCAAATTCATTTCCCCCCCTTTTCTGCATCCCTTTCCTTTAATGAAAAACAATGGAAAAAACGCTTCATCTCTTCCTCCCCACCCCCATAATAGTCTTTAATTTCTGCCCAAGGCTTTAATCATTTTTGACAATACTTTTTAGGTTCCTTCTGCAAGTGTCATTCATGTCCACGTGAATCACCCAAAGTGGGTAGCTGTCCTCTGTTCTATTTGACATGGATGTATCTCGTGAGAATGGCAAACACCTTTGGCTGGCACATGTCTCCCTGTTTTATGCCTTGTTTGATACTAATAAGCAGAAAGCTATTGAACAAAGCCTCTGTTATCCATCTTTCAAGGAATCATGTTTGGTTTTGACTTACGCATGGGAGATACTTGGTTGAAAGAGAAACTTTGAAGTGGCATTTTGCTCTATTGCAGCAGCTAGGTGGTCCAGTGGTTAAGAGTGTTGGGCCTGGAGTCTGGAAGACCTGAGTTCAAATCTGGCCTCAGATACTAGCTGTGGAACCCTGGACAAGTCATGTAACCTCTGTATACCTCAGTTTCCTCAAATATAAAATGGAGACAGTAACAGCACTTATTGCCCAGGGTTGTTATGAGGATCAAATGAGGCAAAGCACTTAGCAGAGTGCCTGGTACACAGTAGGTGCTCACTAAATACTTGTTCTCTTCCTCCTCTTTTAACAAATATTAATCTTCACAGAGAAGTGATGAACCCAAGGTGAAGAATGTGGCATATATTGTTTTGCCTGACCATGCCTATCATATAAAAGGGCTTTCTTTTTCTTTCTTTTAATCAGGAGTATGAGAAGAGAAGGTTAGTGATGAGGTTGCCAGAATGAATGAAAAAAGAAAAAAAAGTAAAGAGAGAAAGTCATTGAAGCATTTTTAATTAAACGTTTTTTCCATTAAAAGCATTTAGTTTCTTGTTCACCTTCCCATGCACTGAAAAAAAAAAGAACAGTAATAACCTTGTAATATGTATCCACAGTAAAGCAAAACAACTTCCCATATTGGGAAATGCCTACATTTCCCTTTAGCTGTCTCCATACTGAGTCTATCACTTTTCTGTCAGGAGGTAGGGAGCATTCTTTATCAATGATTCTCTGGAATCACAGTTGAATATTGGGTGAATCAAAGTTCATTGGAGAATCTTTTAAAATCCCTAGAAGAGTAAAGAATAAAAATTATTAGGAAACACAGACAAGCAGATGAGCTTTCAAAATAACATGTTGAACCAAAGGTTATGTATAAAAAGCGAGTTGTTTATAATACAGATTTTCAGTGTCATGCAAAAAAAAATACAGAGAAGCATGAAAATTCTTCTATGAACTGATATAAAGTGAAATTAGTTGAACCAAGAAAACAATATACACAATGATTACAACATTGTAAATGGATAGCACAGCAAAACTGTTATTTAACCTAATTCATCAAATGTGGCCTTAAAGAAGAGAAAAAAAATGTACTTTGTGCCTTGTCAGGGTGGAGGAGTGGCATTGTGGGTACGGGGTTATTGTACATCCTGTCAGACTCAATGATGTCTTGATTCCTCACTCTCTTTTTTATTCTGTTTGTTTCTCTTAGGTTACTTGTGCCTCATTGACTTGAACACAAGGTCTTTGAGGGCAGGAATGTCATCGTGTTTGTCATTGATGGAAGATTGGGAGGCGATGCGAAATCATGGACAGGGTGCTGGATCTGCCTTCAGAAGGTCTGCACTCTAATCTGGACTCTGCAAATTGCTTCTCACTTTTTTCTTTCTCCATAAATATGGCTGTAGATGATCTCTAAGGTTTCTTTTAGTTGTAAAGTCACGATCCTAGGATTGATTAACAAGTCATCTTTGCCCTGACAAATTAAAAAAAAAAAAGGAAAACAGCAGAGACCAAGGTTCCTGGAAAGTACACATTATAACACAGTAGAGTTTTTGTTGCTTTCAACCCTTTCTTTGCTGAGATGATACATAGCCAATATCAGTAGGATTTAGAGCTGGAAGGTACTTGAGAGAACATCTTGTTCAACTCTTTATTTTTCATAGATTGAAAATCCTATAGCTGATGGGCTTTCTTTCTAATTCTCCCTACAAAGGCAATAAGAAAGGCTTATAATAAATATTATCTGGATTTGGTTTACTTTAAGGTGATACTCCTTGGGCCACAGAAGAAATGAAAATGCCAAGTGATGACTAAGCTAATCCCTTTATTAATGGTTTATTTCAGTCAATCATTTTCGGGGTACTGTTTTGCCCTTTCCTACACAATGTTTTTTGTAGTGTTGTGAACAACTGAGAACCAGGGCTACTTGGTAGATAGAAATATAAACCCCAAGCTATGAGTTGATGTGGACCAGGTCTAATCTTGGGTCCAGTATCCCCCCCCCCAAATATTTTGTCTGTCTTAGAGGTGATCCAAAGTTGCCTCTAAGAAATCGCAGAGTATAGCTAAAATGTAGCTTGTGTTTAGGTCTCCACACATTAATCAACAAACATTTATTTAAGCACCTACTATTCCCTGCCGGAGAATACAAAAATGAAAATAAAACAGACTCTACCCTCAAGGAGCTTACATTCCTTTTCTTTTTTTAATAAAAGAATCCTTGGGTCTTTTATAAAAACTTGAGGTAATAACACATATATCAAATACAGGATAGCTTTTAGGTCTGCCCCACAGAAAGTACAGAAAACACTCTAAGGACTCATAATAGACCAAACACAATTGATGCAGTTCTTCTCTCTGGTGAGGCCCACTTTGCCCCATGGTCTTAAAATCTTCTGGATTCCTAGGATCACTTTGTGCTTTGGAGGCTCTCCTGAAGATGTACTTGGGTTTTCTAAGGAGGTGACTTCTCACCCCTTCACACTCCACGCTGCTGTTGTTCTTTCTCTCTAACTACCTTGAATTTATTTGTATTTGTTCTCTATTTACTTTGTATGTGTGTGTTTGCATCTCCATGTAGAATGTAAATTCCTTGGTAGTAGAGATTATTTTATTTTATATATTTTTATTTTCAGTATCTAGCATAATAACCTGGCAGAGAATGTTTATTTTTTAATGAATATTCATTGGTTAATCGATTGAGATCCTCTTTCGATCCTAAGTCACATGTAGGCATTCAGATTTATGGTACTACCATGTGGTTTGGACTTTCCCTGGAAAGAAAACAAACTTGGGATTGATAAACAGGCAAGCAACATCCTATCTTCCCTTCCCCACCACACATATACACAAAAGTCTCCTCAGAGGTCACTTTCACTTCTGGCGATCCATATAGGCATCTGGTTTTGTGGGACTACCAGGGGGGAACTGGACTTTCCAAGCTTGGGACTTGCCGTGAAGGCAAGCCTTTTCCCACTGTACCTATGCTATCCTAAAAACTAATGTTAATAATGGACAGCAAAGTCTAGTTCTCTTGGTCTGCTATCTGGTGGCTTTAGTCTCTTGACAATACTTCAATTTTGAGAGAATCGTGAATGATCCACTTCTACCTGAGTCTTTTGCCGAGTGGGAAAATCCCCTGCTTTCACTAGAAGGCCATATTCTGGGACTTTTGAACTTGGGGTTATTAGAGTTGTGTAATAGTGAGGCTTCATGCTGCCAAGGAAATCCCCCTTATCACACCACTAGAAGTTGGGATTCTAGAATTACACTCTCCAGGAACTCTCTCCTACTCTATCCAGGAATCTGGGGTTCAGAAACCTGACATTGTCCAGGAAGTGTTCCTCTATTCAAGAGGCTAGGATTCAGGTACTCCTACCTCTTAGCTGTGTGGCTTCCTTCTTTGTGGCTGCTATCTCTAAGGCTAAAAGGTTGTGCCATTGCATTTCCAAAGGTGAGGTTAGGGCCTTGAGGTCCAGACCTTTCCCCTCAAAATGAGTGAAAGCACATAAAACTTTAATGTCCTTCTGCCCCATGATGGATTTTATTATTCCTGGGGTGGACTTGGGAGGCGGGGTGGGCTGGGGGGTTGTTTGGGAAGAGAATCATTATGAACCAGTCTGTCCTCCAGAAAAAGGGGGGAGGGAAGGTAAAAGGGAGAAGTCTTTGGGCCTTCTACAAACCAATACAAGGGAGTGTCTCCTCTCACAATAGTCCATCCCACAGGAAGCCAAGCCAACCAATTAATCTATAATCAGTAAGACCTATTCTCCAGGTATCCCCCAGGAGCATGCCAAGGAAGGAAGGAAGAAAGTGTCTGCGGGTGTTCCAGGTGTTGTGCTAAGCACTTTACAATATTATTTCATTTGATCCTCATAATAAGCCTGGAAAATAGGTACTATTATCATCCCATTTTACAGATGAGGAGACAGAGGCAAACAGCAACTAAGTGACTTGCTTGGTGTCACAGAGCTAGTAAGTATCTAACGCAGGTTTTGAACTCAGGTCTTCTGACTACAAATCCAATACTCTATAAACTGCCTCACTTAGCTGCAGATAATCTAAGAAACAGATAATGTATTGCAAGAATAGTAACTTCCCCCCACCTTCGTCCCTCCCAAACCAGAGAGATTTTATAGGCTACTGGACATTCTATAAATATTTATAGGCAAATTTAGAATTTATCTGGGATTTAATATATGGCAAAAGAAGGAAAGAAGGAAGAAAGGAAAATGGGAGGAGTTTGAAATGTTCACGGTGATGCGAGGAATCTTTCTATTCCTAAACCTTCAGCTGAGGTTTAATGTAAAAGCTCACACCTTGTTACTTATATGAGCCTTAAAGGGCCTGGTCACTTGCTAATTACCATATCTTTTCAGGAAACAAGGATGGCATCCAGTTACCACCTTCTCTTCCCATTAATCATCAGGAACAGAAGAGGAACTGAGTCCATTAATCAGGCTTAGGTAGTAACCATGGTTATTTCCTGAATAATTTTCCCCCTTTTCTACCCTGCGGGAAGTGGGAAACAGCGATCCTTCTGTCTGACATGGGCTCAAGCTTTGATTTCTGCCTTAAAACAGAGTGTAAAATAAGCCTTTACATTTTGGAAGCCTTCCCATAACCCTCTTTACTGTGTCTCTTTAACAAATGGCCATATGTATGTGTGTTCTCTCTAGATTATTTATGTAATCTGAACTTCAGTAGTCCTACTCGCAGAGACTGTGGACTCAGTTACTAGAGGGAATGGAACCTTGGGGGAATTACAGTTTAACTGTCACCTTAAGAGAGTTAGTTGTCATGGCTAAGAGTCTATGTGAAGATTAAGAAAACTTGTTTCTTGAGACTGAATGAGTTAAGGAACCTTGAGAAAGACTGGAGAAATTTTGAGAGAGAAAACTGCATTTACCTTTTGTCTTATACAGAAGAGAAACTGCTAAGAAGGTTTCTAGGATCTCGAGAATTCTTGGGAAACTTTTAACTGTAATGTGAGAGAATCGAATGGTGGGGCTTTGGTTCCAGGGTCTGGTGAAGCCAGCACTTCTAGGTTATAGCCATGATCTTTCTCACAGTGGACATATTGTTGAAATATTTTAAAGTTTTTGAATGATTTCATTGATAATAAATTATGTAGTCAGTAAAAATTGATCTTGTTGAAGCCTCCGAGATTGGGGGGTTTGAAATCAAGAGACTGGAGAACAAAAGCTTATGCAAAAAGAGGTTTCTTATTTATAGATGGGAGTGGAAACTCAGAGCTAATCGATTAAATAATGAGATTGTATATTTCTCTTAATTTTTGAGGAAATATCAGAACATATCCCTTGGTTGTCTTAAAACCTAGCTGGTAAATAGTCATGAGGTCTGATGTAGGTGTCAACTATTGTACAGGATAGCTGACCCTCACCTAGGCTACATATGGAGTTGCCATCCTTAAACCTGTTACATTTAGAAATCATTTCAGCCTTTGCTGTGAGTGAGGTACCAGGCACTTTTATTGATTTGGGTAAATGTAGCCTCAGATAATTATTAGCTCTGTGACTCTGGACAAGTCATTTAACTTCTGTCTGCCTCAGTTTCCTGTACTGTAAGATGTGGATAATAGTACCACCCATCTCCCAGGGTTGATATGAGGATTAAATGAGATAATATTTGTAAATCACTTAGCCAAGTGCCTAGCAAGTAGTTTTTTTTTATTACTGTTGCTGTTTGTCCTTTGTTTTTGAAGAGGACCAATGACATCACAGAGTGATGTCTTGACTTATGCATGAATTGGATGAGGAGAGGCAGAGTCGAAAAAAGTTGTCAGACTCAGTCTCTCTTCCAGTCATTGAAGTTCAGTGGCAAGACAAAAGTTAGGATGACTGGAGATGGCCCAGCATGCAGTGGAGGACCTTGGCATCTTCGATGTCTGACCAAGCTCTAAGCACTCCACAGTGCCTGCTTCGGCTGCCTTCGTGACCATTGGAACAAATTTTTATCAGTTGCCCATTTCACAGGCTGGAGTCGGGGTGAGGGGGTTGTAGGGGTTTGGAGTGGGGAGAGTCTTCACATACTTGGGGTAGACCCTCTGCTAACTTACCAATGGGCTTTGAGGCCTATTGGTTACTGTCAACCTGGTTTAGCCCATCTGCCAAGATGGTTTATCTGGGTGTGGCCGTTGCCTGTGCTGCAGCTTCTTGGTGCCACAGGTGACAGTTGAATGCCAGGTGGATACCAAAGGTGGATGAACAGCCCTGAAAAGGGCTCAGCAAACCCTCACACAAGATATGCTAGTCCTCCCTGAACACTCTATACACCCCCATAGCACATGCTACTACCATGCAGTAGGTACTTAATAAATTCTTGTTTCTTTATTTCCTTCCTGAAAAGCCTCATGTCACATAAAAAGTGTAACTGAAATAGAGATTCTTGCTCTTAATATTCACAGAAAAAAAAAGTGGATTTGATTCAATGGATTCTTTTTGGTCAAAACTTAATTGGAACATTGTGGGTTTTTCTTGAGATGAAGCATTTCATGCATTGGCTGAAAGAATCTGGTTTCAATTCAGTTAAATTAAAAAACAAACCACACATTTACTACATACATATCTATTATGCCCAGAGGTTGTTGTCATTTGTCCTTTGTTCTCAAAGAAGAGCATGGCAATTAGAAGGTGATGTAACTTGCAAGTGAATTGGATTTAAGTGAGGGAGGGCTGTGCAAAATCACCAACCTTACTTTCTCCTCTAGAGCCATCTGGGACAAGCAGCCGGGTATGGATCAGGACGACTGGAGCTGGCCCTCAGGAGGCCTGTGATAAATGTAGGAAATTGAAAGACAAACAAAAAAGCAATTACTTCCCTCAAGAAGCTTACTTTTTAATGAGAAATGCCTTGACTTGTTTTGTTGTTGTTGGTAGTAGATATACAAAAATCAGGTTTGATGGATCCTAGAGAAAATTTCATTTCCTTCTGTGAGCTGAAAAGAGCTTCAGTGTTTAGCAATGAGAATTACGTGAGAAATGTTCTACTTGGTTTATAATGAGGAGGACCTGGTGGCTTTAGCTCCCTTCTCTTTTGCAACATATAAATGTGTAGAGGAAATAATGTATGGGTATCAGCAGTTTTCTGGGTTAAGCTCACTGCTGCTAATAGCATTCAATGCAAGATCACTTTATCACTGCCCCACTCTGAGGAAAGCAGTGTGGATTGAGCTGTCACACAGCAACCCTAATCACTATTGGGAATTTTAGTATTATAATTTTATCTAAGTTCTTCAAGAGTGTACTAGCCTCCGATCTACTCCTCATGGAGGTGGAAAGTCCACAGGTGTTACACATTATACATGTTTTCTGATTTTTTTTTGGAGGGGAGAGTTGAGGCATTTGGGGTTAAGTGACTTGCCCAAGGTCACACAACTAGTAAATGTCAAGTGTCTGAAGCCATATTTGAATTCAGGTCCTCCTGACTCCAGGGCTGGTGCACCACCTAGCTGCCCCCTGATATTTTCAAAGTATCAATCTGTTGTGCTGACTTTTATTTCCCTCTAAAAAACCCAACAACTTTGTTGTATGGGATGGCTTTCTGGGAGAGGAAGGAGGAGGGATACATGGGATAATTATGGTGATATAAGAAACAGAAAATATCGATAAACACTTTTTTTTTTCCAAAGAGTGTATTTGTTCTGTGACCCATCTGGAAAATGGTAAAACTTACCTAATATAAAACAGAAAAATGAAGAAACCCAGGCTTAGAAAGGTAAAAGATTTGCCCATGGTCATACTGCTGGTTAGCAGAGTCCTTATCACTGGCTACCAAATCTACTGCTTTTTCCACCGTACAGGGCCACTTTACACCGTTGTCAAGTTGTTTCAGTTGTGTCTGCCTCTTCATGACCCCATTTGGGGTTTTCTTGGCAAAGATGCTGGAGTGGTTTACCATTTCCTTCTCCGGCTCATTTTACAGATGAGGAGCTGAGGCAAACAGGATTAAGTGACTTGCCCAGGATCACACAGCTAGTAAGTGCCTGAGGTCATATTTGAACTCAGGTCCTCCTGACTCCAGGCTCGACACTCTATCTACTGCACCACCCTAGCTGCCCTATAGTGGTAAAAGATACAGCTATAATAAAAATGTGCCATTAAATGTTATTATTTCATTATTACCATGGCCAACAGGTATGTTCCTAAATACTACTATGTCAGGCCACCTAAAATATTCCTCTTTCTGTGGCTGCCGTCATTCCTGTTTTCTTTTTTGTTCTAGGTACTGTGGACTGCTCCAGGCATAATTGGATGAAAAGGAAAAAGATAAAACTAGCCATCTTTGATGCACTGGATGCTTTGATTCCCATAGATCTCAGGGATGTGGGATAAATTGGGAGTTGAGTCTTGTGGGACACTGCAGCCCTTACAGGGAAACAGCAGGTCCTCACCACTGTGGTGGATCATCTTTCAGGAAAAATAAAGCTACAATCTGTGTAATCAAGTATGGCTGGCATACAGACCTCAGGGTTAGAATACATCTGAAGGCAATCAGAAATCAACGTACCTGCTTAAGGAATCAACCTGCCTGTCTTACACTTATTTTAGAGATATGGGAAGGAAACAGCAGTGGCCTATCTACTCACTTACCTTGGAAATTCTGCCTAGTGACCTAGTATCATGGGAATTTGCCTGACCTGCTTTATGGAGGTAGTCCAGTGCTAATTAGCTATTCTCCAGTAGTCAGCTTTTAGAGTAGAGATGTCCAAACTTTTTTGATCATATACACCTATCAATAAAAAAAAATTAGCATCCATTTCCAATTAGTGTGTATTTGTTTCTTAATTATATAGGTACTAATAATTATGTAACACAAATGGAATATGTACAGAGCAACCCTGCTTGCTTCAGGCTGACCACCAGTGGCTCAGCACTGAAGGAACTTGGTGCTTTGGTATGAGGAAAAAAATCCTGGGCAGTCCCTTGATGATCCTCCTGCAGCAGGGGTGGGGATGCTGTGTCAATTAAAAAGAAAAGACTGCTTCCTGCTCTTTCTATCTACCCACTTCTTTGATTCTCCAGGAAGGGTGGTACATAATTCTCCTAAGAAGGATGGGAGGAAGGGTAGCCCTTCCCCTAACCCTGAAAACATGGCAGTTGTTTCCAAAGGCTATAAAATAAGGTTATTCTTGAGTCATTTCAGTCATGTCTGACTCTTTGTGTCCCCATTGGGGTTTTGTTGGCAAAGATACTGAAATAGTTTGCCATTTTCTTCTCTGGCTCATTTTACAGATGAGGAAACAGAGGCAAACAGGGATAAATGACTTGGCCAGGATAGCATAGCTAGTAAAATGTCTGAGGTCAGATTTGAACTCAAGAATATGTCTAGCTGGTTCCAAGCCCAGTGCTCTCTTCACTGTACCACCTAGTTGCCCTTAGCTGTAATGAGGAGGTTCAAACAGGTGAGCTTGACTCTGGGCCTCTGGCTGCCTCTTCTGCTTTATGTTCCTTCCCTGGGCATAGGTGATTGAATACGGATCTCAATGTTGACTCATCCAGGGTTGGAAACAATCTTGTTAGCTCCAGAGATCCCGGGTCTGTTGATTGGAGCAGGGAGAGTTCTTGCATCAAAGACGATGCCATCCATATGGGGGAGTGCTCTGCCCCTGGTTTGGCTTGCCAGACTTGGCTGGAACTGTTTAAAGAGTGCAGAGATGAAGTAAAGCATGAAAATGCCTATTCAGCTCTCCTGCAAAATGCCTTATCATTATCATCATCATTGTTTTTTAAGGAGGCAATCAGGGTTGAGTGACTTGCTCAGGGTCACACAACTGTTAAGTGTCTGAGGCTGGATTTGAACTGACTTTGACTCCTGACTCCAGGCCTGGTGCTTTAGCCACTGTGCCACCTAGTAGCCCCCAATTTTTTATTATGATTTTTAAATTCCTTGTTTTCACGGTTTAAATCAGACTCCTGGAGGAGTATAATTAATTATAAGGTGCTATATACTGTTTTGTCTTTTTGTTACTACATACATGTGTTTTTCATCTTAAGCATTTTTTTTTTTTTGTGTAGGCAATATATAGCTGTCCCATACCTAATTCATATAATACATTAAGTACTTTTTTACTCTCCACTTTGAAGACACTTTAGACATGAACCAAACCTAAACTACAGGTAACTTTCCTTGGGATGCAAGGGTTAAGATATACCAGGCCAAAGTGTACAGGGAAAACAGAAAAGAGAGAAAGAGCTTGTTGAATCTTAACAAAGTACCAAACCTTTTAATGCTGAAGATGAAGGTGAAATAATATTTAATCCTAGAGGTAATGAAGAACCACTGGAGCTTATTGGATAAGAAAGAGAGTTACTTGATTCAAACTGCACTTTAGGAAGATCACTTCAGCAGCTGTGTGAAGGCTAGACTGGAGAAGGGAGAGATTTGAGACAATAAGACCAAGAAGCTATTGAAATAGATTAGACAAGAGGCGACGAGGGTGTGAACTAGGATGATAATCTCATGAATAGAGAGGAGACCGATGAGAGATATTATGAAGGCTGAAATGACAAGATTTGGCAAGATATGGGTTTAGAGAGAATGAGCAGTCAAAGATGACACTGAAGCTGTGAACCTGGAGAACTGGAAGGATGGTGGTGCCCTGGATAGAAATAGGGAAGCTCAGTAGGTGGATGGATCTTAGGGGAAAGATAATGTGATGAGATCTATGAGGAAGACCAAAACTCATATATGTTTGTTCATCTGGTACAATTCATTCTCTTCTAATCAAAATGAAAAAATGGGAGAGTGGGTAGAGTTCTTACTCATTGGTTATTGTCTTGGAGCCTACGTATAGAGAGGTTCCTGATGCAGATGTGAGGCAATCTAGATGAGAAGAAGTAGGTGCTCTGGGAAAGGGAGAGTGAATTCCCCCATGGGCACTTATGTAGCCAGGTACTAGGTTACTATGTAGCTAGGTGGCACAATAGAGTGCCAGGTCTAGAATCAGGAAGACCTGAGTTCGAATTTGGCCTCAGACCTGGGCAAGTCACTTAACCCTATTTGCTTCAGTGTCTTCATCTGTAAAATTAGCTGGAGAAAGAAATGGAAAAACCATTCCAGTATCTTTGCCAAGAAAACTCCAAATGCAGTCATGAAGAGTCAGACATGACTGAAAATTACTCAACAACAACCTGTGTAGCTACTTCTGTGGGTGTCCAAGTAAAGATTAGGTTATAATAGCTTTGAGAGACCAATGCCCATATTGAAATGGGGAAGGTAGAGAGAGTTTGAACAGAAGAAGGAGAAATAGTCGTATAGTGTTAGGGAATAACAGCAGATGCGGTTATGTTGGAGGAAAACCCCTCAATTGGTTGGTGGGATTATTGTGGATTGTGTTGAATGTGATCTGTCTTCCTACCTTCTTGTGGGCACTCTACTCATCTCTGTATCCTATCTTTCCTGGCTTCCTTCAAGTCTCAGCTAAAATCTTTCCTTCTGCAAGAAACCTTTCCTGATCCCCCTTAATGCTATATTGCCTTCCCTTTATTGATTCTGTCCAGCTCACCTTGTATATATCATGTTTATATGTAGTTGTTGGCATGTTATCTCCTCCATTAGACTATAAACTCCTTGAGAGCAGGGACCATCTTTTGCCTTTGTATATCCAGTGTCTGGCACATAGTAGGTGCTTAATAAATGCTTGCTGATTTACCATCTGACTCTAATTTGTCGATCACATGCCACCTTTGGTCGGTCCATAGCCTCTACTTTGGAGACATCTCTTTATAAAACTTGCTATGAAATGTTAAAACACCCAGGGCATGTTTTTGGTTAGTGATGTTGTCTTTAATCTCATTCAGAGGTCATTCAGTGTTGGCCGCAGTGCTGTCCTTGGGCCAGTTCCTGGCTAGAAGCCAAGCAGAAATGGGTCAAGAGAGTATTGGAGTTGACTTGTTCCCTACTAGTGATTTTTCTTCCTCATCAGTGAAGTTTTTATCTTTTGAGTTTCAGGACCAGTCATGCCCTCATTTTCCCATATTATACTAGTTTGTATTTATGATATATTTTATTAGTGTTAAAGCAGATTGCTGATTCATTGGTCCAATTGAACTGGTAATGTTATCATTACTCCATTGTTCAATTAGTACTGGAGCTATGGGCTGAGCCCTGAACCCTAGGCTTCAGTGATCAGAATCCAAGGCCTTAGCTTCAATGAAGAGGGAGAGAATGAGAAGGGGAAGCAACTAACATGGGGAGCTGAAAGCGGAGTATATGCAGAATACCTTAAAATAGTAGGTACGGCAGCTGCTAGAATGGCATTAGTACTCTAATGAATTCCCTTTTGAAAATAATTCCTTGCCCATATGCTCAGGCTACCTAAAATTCAATAGCAGGTGAGGGAAAGCCTTATGCTTGCTGTCCTAAGGTTTCAAGAGGCAGAGAAGGCCTCGTGCTCTTCCTCTAGCCCCCAGATCACCTTCTTCCACACCTGGGTTGATGCCTCAACCTCCCTACTCAAAGCTTAGTGCCTTTTAGCTTCAGGTTAAAAGTACAATGTCAAATTTGGATATTCCAGGAACAGGTAACATGTCAGACTATTGCCAGTTACTGGAATTAGATGCCTTCCAGTTTTAAAATGTTACAGTTCTAGGAATTTATTCAAGCTGTGGGTGAATTTAAAAATAAGATTTGAACTTTTTACTGTATTTTGCTTATGTAAAGGAATAGACAAGCAATTCCCCACACTTAGCAAATTTGTGTGCTAGGATATCGACTTGTGCCCCCTGGAAAGAGTATGGAGAAGTTAGGAGTACCTAGGAGCTAGGGGTACCTAGGCTCAAATCTAACCTCTGACAAAAAACACATATGTGATCTTGGGCAAGACCCTTCAATCTCCCCACAGGTTGGGCACAGTCCACATGAGCATTTAGAGTGGAGATGTCTCTAAATTTGCACATCTCACATTTCTTTTGAGCTATTACAGTTCTGCTTCACTCCTAGAGTCCAGTGCCTTCTTTGATGCAGGCATGCCATGTTAGGTGGTCCTTTGCCAGTGTCTCCTATGTCACATAATCGATTCCACAGTTGTTCATAGAGACCTTGAGAGTGTCCTTGTATAGCTTTTCCTGCCTTCCATGTGAATGCTTGCCATACGTGAGTTCTCTGTAAAGTAGATTTTTAAGGGTGTGTATGTTTGGCATTTGGACATCATGGCCAGTCCATCAGAATTGCACTCTCTGCAATGAAGTTTGAAGGCTTGGCAGTTTAGCTCAAGAAAATGACCTCCATGTCCAGCACTTTTTCTTGCCCTGTGATCTTTAGAATCTTCCTAAGACAATTCAGATGGAAATGATTCAGATTCCTGGCATGGCGCTGGTAGACTGTCCAGGTTTCACAGGCATACAACAATGAGGTCAGCACAATGGCTCTGTAGACCTTCGGTATGGTAGTCAGCCTAATATTACTCTTTTCTCCCACACTTTCCTTTGGAGCCTCCCAAACACTGAGCCAGCTTTGGCAATGCATGAGTCAGCTTCATCGTCTATATGAACATCCCTGGAAAGTATACTGCCACGGTAAATGAACTTATCCACAGCATTCAGAATTTCTTCATTCGTTGTAACTGATGGTCCCACATATAAAGAGTGCTGTACTGGCTGAGGGAGAACTTCTGTTTTCTTGGTGTTAATTGTCGGGCCAAAATTACCACAAGTGGCAGAGAATAGATCCATAATCTGTTGGGCCTCAGCCTCAGAGTGCGCAATTTGAGTGCACAATCATTTATAAACAAAAAAATCACACACCAATTTTTCCTCCACTTTGGTCTTGACTTATAACCTTTTCAAGTTAAATAATATAAATAATTTCAAGTTAAATAATTTTGTGTGGTAGCTGATCTGGGTGCCATTTTTGTCTTTGTTGAAGGCATCTGACAACCTTGCTGAAAAAGTCCTGCTAAAAAGCAGGAGAGCAAGCCTTGCTTTACTCCACTGGTGACTGGGGAACTATAAGAATGTTGTCCTTTATCCAAAACCCGTGTAAGTCTGCTGTCATGAAACTAATTTCATGGCATGTTTAGGATAGCGTATGAATTTTTACACATGTTTTTCATTTTCCTCCAAGTGTCTAAGGAAGAGCTTCATTTGTTTGTCTTCCTTAGGAGCATAAGACAGCAGGATTTGAAAGAGGCTTTATTTTAGTCACATCCTGAGAGGCAGCAAAGTGTGGTAAACTGGTTTGAGTATTGGGCTTGGAATGAGGAAGATCACAGTCTGGTCCTGACACTAGTTGTACGAGCACAGCTAGTCACTTAAATTGTCTGAGTTACAGTTTCCTCTTCTGCAAAATGAGTGGGGGAAAATTATATATATGTATATATATATATATATATATATATATACACATACATATATGTAATACGCACGCATATACACATATATACACACATACACATATACACACATATATACACATACATACATATATATACATACATAGGTATACATGCAGATGCATATACACATACTCATACACATATACATACATATGTAGTTGTTGTTCTGTTGTTTTTAGTTGTGTCTGACTCTTTGTGACCCCGTTTGGGGTTTTCTTGGCAGAGGTACTAGAGTAGTTTGCCATTTCCTTCTCTAGCTCATTTTTACAGATGAGGAAACTGAGGCAAACAGGGCGATATGACTTGCCCAGGGTCATACAGCTAGTAAGTGTCAGAGGCCAGATTTGAATTCAGGAAGATGAGTCTTCCTGACTCCTGGCCTGGCATTCCATCCACTGTACCACCTAGCTGCCCACACATATACATATACATTCATATATGTGATATATATTTACATATGCAAAACCTAAGGCCTAGGGGGATCCTGAGTAGTTCATCTTTAGTAGATCCTGTTCCAAAGAGAGGAAGTCAGCTTTCTATTATATTCTTTGGCTCTGTTATGTTCCCACCCTGGAGTTTTCTTAACAAAATTTAGACATGTGACATGTCTAGAGTCTTCCCTAAAAATGATTAATAGGTCTCCATCTTGAGGAGGTACACAATGTACGAAATGTGAAACTGCTTAAAAGATAGAAGTACACATACTTAACATGGATTAACAAATAGCTATACCAATCAAAAGTACATGTGTATTAAATAGCTAACACATAAACTGATAACCCAGTCATTCCCATCGCATTCTCCTGGGAGGTAAAGACAACTTTGTAAGACTGTTGAGTAGATGTCATGTGGCCTTCTAGGTCCTTGGTTGTGGCTTTTTGACTGAGTCCAAGTTTTACAGAACAGATCTTTTTATTAAAGGAATTTGTTCTGTGAAGTTTGGATTCAAAGGGCAGCCCTTGAGGACCTAGAGGGCTACATGTGGCCTTGAGGCCGTAAGGTCCCCACCTCCGATCTAGGATTTGCACTGTCTGAGAAACTCACTAAATGCAGAACTTCTATCCATGACTGAGTCCTTTCAGGTTCAAGATGGTCTTGGGCAGGAGGGGCTAATTTGAGAAGCCAGATTCTTTGAACTTTAAGGTTACCTAAGGCCCTCACTGGATTTATATTGAGTTTGTTTGTACTTGATTTTTTTTCCTCCTCTATTAGACTATGAGCTTCTTAAGGACAGGGACTGTCTTGCTGCTTTTTTGTTGCCCCAGCAACTAGCCTAGTGCCTGGAACATAGTAGGTGCTTAATAAAAGTTGACTGACAGATTTAGGCTGCCTTCCTACCTGGCACAAGCATTCCTCAGGAGAACGAAATTCAAGTCCTGGTTCTGCTTTTCAGGAGCTGTGTGTTCTTAGGCACCTGACTTCATTGATACTGTTTTTATATCTATAAAATGAATTTGCTGGCCTAGATGACCTATAACTTCACTTTCTTCCAATTTCTTTGATGCTTCTGTAGTGGATGTAATCCAGGACTCCCTTCTTAGCCCCACTGATCAGCTCTAGCTGCAGGACACTCTGTGGTACATCTGAGGCTAGAGGCCTTCAAATGTCAGACATGTTCTATTTGGAGCTAGGCCCCTTCTGGTAATGCTTTTGCCCTGAGCCTTTCTGGTAAATAGTAAACATTCATGTCCTCTGAGCATTGGTCAGAAGTGAGTTAAAGGGGGAGGTATTGGGCAGAGCCACTCTCCCTTATTCTCTCTTGGGCTTTGCAGTTATAGTAAAAGTTGATGTGTATGAGATTTATTCTCAGTAAAGGACCTAGTGAAATTAGTTGTCAGAGAAATTTGGCTTTGGGGCATAATAGTCATAGCACCATAGATTTAGAGCTGGGGGAAAGTTTAGAGGCCACTGAGCCACACCTCCTAATCCTATAGTCAGTCAATAAACAATTATTAAGCACCTACCACATGCCAGGCACTGTGCTAAGGCCTGGGGATACAAAGAAAGACAAAAGATGGTCCTTGCTCTCAAGGAAATACACAGTCTAACAGTTTTACAGATGAGGAAACTGAGTCCCAGAGAGGTTATATGACTTTCCCAAGGTCACACTGATCATAAATGACAGAAAATGTGAACACAGATCCTCTAACTCTAAAGTCAGCGTTTTTATCCACTGAATCATGCTGACTCTCAGTAATAATTATACATCATTATGGCTTTATATAAATTATTCGATTTGAACCTCATAATGATATCTATGTGTATAGTGTATATAACATAACATAATCACAAAAAATGCCTTTGCATGGAGACAGGAAATGTGATATTGTGTGAGTGGTAGCAAGCAGGGTATCATTAGACCATGTAGTATGTGGGAGAAAAGTTAGGCCAAAAATGTAGGAAGGAGTGAGGTCGTGAAGAGCCTTCAATGCCAGAGGACTTTGAGTTTGATCTTGGAGGTACAAGGGAGGCACCAGAGTTTGTTGGGCAAGGAGACCAATGAGAAGGTAATGCAATGATCCAGGCCAGAGGTGATGAGGGTGGGCATGAGAGCAGGCTGCACTTGAGGACCTAAAGGGGCACATGTGGCCTTGAGGTTGCAGGTTCCCCACCCCTGCACTAGAGTGTGGCTGAGTGAGTAGAGCAAAGGGAATATACATGAGAGGTGTTGTGATGAAGGTATTAACAAGACTTGGCACTGGTCTGGATACATGAGGTGGCTGAGAACTTGGAGTTAGGCAGGACTCCAAGGTTTTGAGCCTTTGACACTAGGAGTGAGCTGGTGCCGTCTCTGGCTGTGTAATCAGTAGATATTAACAGGAGTGATTATACTCTAGCATTCTCTTCTTCTTTCCTCTCTCAGGAACATACGGGATGTAATTTTCTTTCTCTGGAACTTTTTTGAAGAGGAGGGACACTTCCTCTGCTCATTCCTTTCCCAGGACCTATTGCCACGCCTTGGACAAGTGAGTGGGCACATGTATTCCTTGCCAAGCCTCAGCCTGGGTCTCTGGCTCTCAGCTTCCTTCTTCTTCTTCTTCTTTTTTTAGATTATACACGTACAATCATATTAAACATATTTCCACAGTAGTTGTGTTGTGAAAGAAGAATCAGAACAAAAGGGGAAAACCATGAGAAAGAAAAAACAACAAAAAAGTAAAAATATTATCCTGCTTCCTTCTTCCTGCTTTGTGTTTCTTTCCCTGAGCCTAGGGGACCAAATCACGATTCTAAGATTTTCAGCCTTGGAAGTGACCTTGTGAGTTTGAGGTGAGGAGCTCCTGGGTCCCTCCACTGGTACACAGCAGCTTCTCTAGTGACACTTTTTCTCTGAGAAGATGCTCATAGGTAAGGCCGAAGGATGAGCTTGGAGTATCAGAACACATAGAACTTGAGAGAATTATTTTGAGAAGTAAAGAACTGAGGTGAAGAAAATGCCTGTTCATCAGCAAACCACTAAATGTTCCTTGTTTATTTATTTTATTTTTTAATTTATTTTTTACTTTTAGTTTACAACACTCAGTTCTACAAGTTTTTGAGTTCAAAATTTTCTTCTCCTGTTTATTTTAATAATATTTTAAGTTTCAACAACCCAAGACAGTACAGTAGAAATTGTGTTATTGATTTCATGTTCAAGTCTTTATAAATGCATGCCTGTGATTCACTGTGTTTTAAGCATTTCTTTTATGTGGAAGAAATAAATATTTCTTCTTTACCTGATTACATTGTACACTGTGTACCTTTCTATCCTCTCTTAGGCGAACCCAACACAGGAGCCAAACCTAAGCTTTAAACGATTCTCTCTCTGTCTCTCTCTTTCCATCTCTGTTTCTGTCTCTCTCTTATCTCTCTGTGTCTGTCTCTCGAACTCTTGCTTTATTTCCTCCAGGAATCCCAGTTCAGGTTGTGCCTAAACTGTGGTTTTTTTCCTCTGAGACATTGCTTGCAGGTATTTTGGAATCACTCCTTTTTGCATGTTTGTTTTGAGTGTCCCTGCTACCATAATAGCTCATTATTGTAGAGTTCTTTGTTTGTTTGCCCTTTCTTTCAGTCTACTTCCTGGCTTTGGACTTGATATCAGGACTAGGCTCTGTAGCACTTCTGGAGGGAAGGTATGGGTTGGTTCTGTTGCTGTTCTCTTGGGGTGCTGTGTGTTGTGTTTTTCCAGAATCTCTGGGAGACGCTGGGCACCTGCAAGTTTTCAGTGCTCCCAAAGTGATCTGATCCAAGGCAAAGTGTGATTGCTGTCCCCATGGCCTGAGCTCTACAAATTCCCTGACTTGCGGTTGGATCTGAGCAACCGAAGATGCTGCAGGACTCTGTCCTCAGCCGACTGAAAAGCTCTTTTGGCTCGTAGCGGTAGAATTGTGGGCTCTCTTTGGTTCAGGCTTCTTTCCCAGGTTATTACTCTGTAGGTGGTGCTAGAAGTTGGAAGCAAGACCCTGCTTTGTACCTGAGGTCTGAGCCACATCCCTGTGGCTTCTAAGTTTCCTCTTTTCTCTGTACACTACCCAGGAATACCACTGCTTGGCACAGGGGACCTCAGTCCACCCTAGCCCTATGACCCAAAACTTCATAATGGACAACAAAGCTGCTAGTTGGCACCTGTCACCATTGAACTGTGCTGGTGTGGGCCTGGGGGCCCCCAGGATGGATCTAAGACTTCTTGCTCTGGTGTACAGCCCCTCCCTGGGCTTTAGAGTGTTCCATGCACCCCATGCTTCTCACCTGACTCAGTCTCTAGTGTCTGAAGACTTCCTTGTCTGTTTCCCTATGCCAAACTGGACTGAAGAAAGGACTCACTGTCACCTTTTCTGTATTTTCCCATCAAGATTCGGTCTGCTGCATTTCCTAGATCTGTTAGGATTTTGTGGAGAGGAGCTCAGTTAGATTGTTTCCTACTGTTCTGGTACCTTGAAACTGTCCATTCTCCCTTTCAGAGACTCTCTTCTTGACTCCAAGACAGGGATATAAAAAGCCAGAGAGTCTAAGAAAGAACTTGACCATTATTTCTAGGATACAGACTCTCCCACAGCTCATTCAAGTCCATGAATGTTGGCTCAGAGCTAGAGGCTCCTTTTGAGGAAGGAGATGAGTGCCCCAGGTCAGCCCCCTTGGACCTTTGATTCTGTGTTGTTATACAATAATCCCTGAAAAACAGCCATCCAGTCTTTTCTAGACCACGGTCAATGACAGGGAGCCCACCACCACCTTCCAAGTCCATTTTTTGGTAGAATGTGAACTCCTTAAGTGTAGCAACTGTTTCCTTTTTTTTACTTCATAGCTTCAGTACATTATACATAGTAAGAACCCCAATATTTGTAGAGTTAGATGAATCTGATTTTTAAGAAAAAAAACACACAACTTTCTTATGTTGAGTCAAAGTCTAACTCCCTGCAATTTCAACCCTTTGGTCCGAGGCCTGCCTCTCTGGGCCTCATTTTTCTCATCTGTAAAACAGGTTTACTACTTGTAGTACCGCTTAATGAATTATTTTGAGGAAAGTATTTGGTTAACTTTAAATAGAACTTTATATAAAATGACTTTTAAAAAATATAATACATGTAAAGACAATTTTTAACATTCATTAAAAAAAATTTGACTTCCAAATTTTCTCCCTCCCTCTCTCACAGAATCAAAGGTCCAATAGACCTTTTTTATATCCCTGTCTTGGAGTCAAGAAGAGAGTGATTTCTGGGTCACCTCTCATCTTGGGAGGTCCTATATACTTCCCAGGCAGCAGAGGGCAAGACAATAACAAAATCCCCTGGAGCAGTTGCCAATGATGACAGGATATCAGGGGATGAATTGGATATGGAAAAGATGAATTATGAAAAGACAGGGCTGGAGCAGTGGCTGAGGGAGAAGAAAGGAGCAGGATACAGAAGAAATGATGAAAGGGATGGTTTCAGAGAATTCTAGGAAGACATGTATACTGATACAAAGCAAAGTGAGCAGAATCAGGAGAATTTTTTTTTTTTACAATATTACAATATTTACAATTGTCATAAAGACAATTAACTTTGAAAGACATTAAAACTATGATTAATGTAATGAACCATGATTACAGAGGACTTCTGATAAAGAGCGCTTCCTGCCTCCTGAGGTGATGGATTCAAAATCCAGGATGAGAGGTACTTGGACATGAACAATGTGGGAATTTATTTGGCTTGACGATGAATATTTATTACAAAGGTTCTCTTTTTTTCAATGAAGAAAGTAAATGCTTGCTAATTAAAAAAAAAGTAAAATAATTTTAAAAGAAAGGGGCAGGATGACTATGTGTGAGGTAAATGAAATGTTAAGACTTCACAGGGAAGATAAGTATAAATATATGTCTATATCTATACTAAGAAATGTTTAAAAATCAAGAAATAGGGAAGTGAAAAAAAAAAATTCCGAGGCCATGAGAGTCTGATGGCTCAGCCTCTGGGAAAGTTTACCCTGAAACTTTTTGTATTTTCTTTTAGTTCTGGTTTAAAGATTTGCTCAGTAAGAATAGGGTCACTATGACCTGTTTTAAGAATGGAGAGGGTCTCCCCCTCCCCTTATCCTATTTTCCTTCTTTAGATTTATGGATGTCACCTCAGTTGTAATCATTAACTAAGGGAATGGGAATTGGAATTTCTGTGCCTCAATTTCCCAGTTCTTTGTCTAGCTTCCATGCTCAGATTGTAAGCCCACCTCCCAGCCAATGGTGAGAAGGGTCAGAAGTGGGTGGGAATTCTCTTGTGTTAGGTATAATTATGGGTGCTTTGCGTCTTGTAAAGAGCCTCCTTTGCTAGTTCTGCTCTGTGCTAGCAGGGGATGCCCAATTCTCGAGAATTGAATATAATTTATTTCTGTTCCTACCCTGAGATGGCTCCTTATTATAAATTCAATTGGTGAGGGTCTTTCATCCCACACAACTCCCATTCAGACATCAGATAATCCAACATCTAAACTCAACATTTATGTGCTAGATATAAGCTTCCTCTTGGGACTCAAAACTGCCTTGGCTTCTTGTTATGCCCTTTGTGACTGCTTCTTTTTCAGGGGTGTCCAATCTTTAGATGACATTCTAGCTTGAGTTGGGATTATGAGAAACTGGTCCTACTTCCCAAATGTGGCTTTTGGTCAAGCAATGATCCAAGCTTAAAGTCTGCACTTAGAGGAAGGATACAGTCCTGAGGTCGGATGAGTAAGCAGAGGTGTACTGTTAAAAGGAAGGAAAGAATAAGACACTTTTATTTATTAGCGTCCCTTCATCTGCTCAGTCTTGTGCTGCACATCTCCAAAGCAGGCCTATACTCACCTGGCACTGTGCTAACTTGGCCTGGCTTGCACACGACCTCACACTGGCTTGGTTTCCCCAGCTAGACTAGAAAGTCTTCTAAGGCTGGGACTGTGTCCTCTATTTTTAAAAGTCTTTCTTTCCTTTTCACTCCCACCTCCCCTCAAATTCTATCCAATGTCCTGCCTAGCTTAAATATCATCTCTGGACTGACTAGAGATTTCTGTTCCATGTATGGCTCTTTTTTTTGCGTAAGAAGACAAACTGGCAAGATGAGAAGAGTGACAGCACCATTCTTGTCTTGGTTCTGGCTGGGTGAAATACTGTCAGAGATTTAATCTCAGCCCTGCCTTTTGGCTTGCTGGGCCACCTCTTGGCCCTGCCCTAGCCTCCCTCCAGGCTTCTCCAGTTCCCTGCCCTGCTTCCCCTAGAAATTTAAGGTTGTCTTTGTCAGCCATTGTAGAGGTTTTCAAAGTTTCCATGGCACAGGAAATCTGAGGAAGAAATGTCAGTGAGGGTAGATGCGGGACCAGCATTTTCAAACTTTCCTAAAGGGTACCAAATGAACATTTGCTCTGAGGTGTGCAGAGCAACCTGAACTTTGGGGTCAAGGTTAGAGGTGATAGCAACAGTGGTGTATCTACTGTGTCCAACAGTAGAAACAGTACTATGGTAACTCAGTGCCTGTTAGGATAGGAGTTCTTAACCTATGGTCCATAAAAATGGATACATTTCAGGAAGTCTCTGAATTTGTTTGGGAAAAAAAAAATATATATATCTTTATTTTCATTACTCTCTAAGTATAATTTAGCATTTCCTTCAATTATTTAATTTTTTTTTTTCTGAGAAGGGGTCCACAGATTTCCACCAAATTGCCAAAGGGATACCCTGAATTGGTGGTTTTTGTAATTAATGAATTGCCCTCCTTGGACTTGAGTTTCCTCATCTGTACAATGAGAGGCTATATGTATTAAAATGACCTCTGAGGTCTCTTTTAGTTTCAAATCCTATAGATCAGCATTTCTTAAATTTTTTGGTCTTGAGACCTCTATTTGCTTAAAAATTCTTGATAACACTCCAAAGAGCTTTTGTTTATATGGGTTATATTTGTTGATATTTACTGCATTAGAAATGTAAACATCTTAGTATTATTATGAAAATAACTTTCATCTCAGAACCCCCCCCCCAAAAGGTCTTAGGACCCTCAGGGGTCCCTGCACCACACTTTCGAGAACTGCTGCTATATAGCTTTATGCATTTTCTCTTCTGCTTTAGATCCCAATGAAAAGCGAAAGGGAAGGTTTGGTAGGCAGCTCTGAAGGTTTCTACACTTGGCTGCCTATGGCTAGCAGACAGCAGTTGCACTTTTAACTTGCTTCACAGAGTGCCTACACACATATCTTTATGAAGTCAATGCTCCTTCATGATGATCATCTGAAGAAGATAATTCAATTCTGATTATAGTACCAGTAAATACAGTTTGTTTCCTGATTTTTCAGGGTGGAGCACAGCTTTCCCAACTCATGAGATCTTGGGTGCAGCTGCCGGGAGCTTCCTCATTGTGTCTGAACCACACCTAGGTTTATGAGAGAACCCTCACAGTGTGGAGGTTTCTTATCTCTAGGTGTAGGCAATTATTTGATATGGTGGTGGCCAGAACCTGAAAAACATTGAATTTGTCAGGGGGAGTGTCTGGGGATTCAAGGGGAGAAGAAAAATAGAATTTTGGAAGTAATATCTCACCTTGGATGTTTAAGGCCTTCCATAATCTGGCATCATCCCATTTTTTTCAGTGTTACTTCATACTTTTTTTCCACTTAAAGCTTGAATTATACATACATTGGCTAAAGTAGAATTTGCTCCCTTAATTTATCAAGGACAAGGGAATTGAATTTTGTGGAAGGTCCCAGATGCCTGGTCCCAATCACTGTTATTTCATCCATCATATTATGTCTGCAGGCAGACATTGCAATGCTAAAAGTTACCACTACATTGAACTAAAATGTCCCTGATAGATTCAACTGAAGAGAGATAGATGTAAAGTACTACATCTGGGTTCAAAAAATCAGTTTTACAAGAACATGACAAGTAAGACCTGATGACAATTCATGTAGAAAAGATGAGGAGGTTTTAGTGAACTGAAAGAAAGCTCATCATAAACCAATGTGATATGGCAGCCCGAATAAATGAATGCGATTTTGTACTACATTAACAGAAGATAAGAACACCTGCTGTTCTCTGTTCTGATTAGACCTCACCTGAGTTATCATGTTCACTTCTGGGTGTGACATTTCAGGAAGTCTATTGACAAAATAACCAGAGGAAGACCACCAGGATGGTGAGAGGAAGAAAAACCATGCTGTAGGGGGGCTAGCTGAAGAAAATAAGATTATATGTGGAAGAACCACTTTGCAAGCCTTAAGCACTAGAAACACATCAGCTATTGTTGCGATATTTAGCCTAGAGAAAGGAAAACTTAGTAAAGCTATGACAGCTAGCCTGGTGTTTGAAGGACTGTCCTGAGGAAAGGGAATTAGACCTGTTTTGTTTGCCACCAAAGGGCAGAACAAGAAGCAGTGGGTAGAAATTACAAAGAGACAGTTTCAGGCAATATAGAAGGGGAAAAATTTCTACGAATCAGAACTGTCCTAAAGTAGAATGGATTACTTCTAGAGGCAGTGAGTTTCCAAGAGGATAACAGAGGAAAGCTGGTGGACCACTTGTCTGGTATACTGTGGAGGGGTTGCTTGTTCAGTTGTGGTTGGGGCTGGATGACCTATAATGTCTCCCTCCACTAAGAGTCTAAACTTATGGGACTGTTTTCTATCTCCTAAACTTATCTCGCATTTTTCCGACTTGTTGCTTTTAGTCACATGCCTGGATTGTGCCTCTTCCTCCTCTAAATGGCAGGTCATGCCTTCCCATGTCCTTAAATGGCAGTTTTCAGGCCTTTCTCCCAGAAATGAGCAAAGAGCGGTCAGCTTTCATTCATAGCGCCAACTGCTCCTTTACTTGTAAAGAGATGAGGTTGCCACCGATCAATGGCTGAGGGGGCCAGCCATTTCCCCGTTTTCATTTTTCTTTAAACAGTAAGGCCTTCTCCTTTTCCCCTGTAAGCCTATTTTGCTCCAAACCAGGAGCTAAGACTTGGATCACTTCCACCCCCAAAGCGGAATGCTGGATTTTGAAATTTAGACTCGTTTTAGACCTGGAGGCAAACGAGTGTCATTGGAATTATTCTGAGTACTTAAATGTAGCTCAACAAGTTGGAACAGAAATTCTTCTTTCACCCCCTATCGTGCGTGCGGGACTCTGGTCTGCTGGCCAGGAAACCTTTCTTTGGTATGTATGTTCGTTGAGCAGTACCCACAGCCAGCCCCAGGGCCCAAGTGAAGACGTGGCACCTCCATCTCCATAGGGCAAATCCTGGTTATAATGGCTGCAATGATGGTGTACCTTGCTTACTGACGAGGATCTCAGAGTAGACGGTCACAAACCAAAGCTAAGTCAAGGAGTAGTAAGTGGTCCCATTCTTTCCCCAAAATAGCCCTGTGACTTTCGGGCCTTTTTCTGACTAGTAGGACTGGGGCTTCCCAGCAGCAGCTTGGGTAAAGATCAACTGCATTCAACTTCTGCTTCAATACAGGTGTTAGCTGGGTGACCCCGGATAAGTCATTTAACTTGTGGGAGCCGTTTCTTCATCTCCAAAATAAAGCTAGTAATATTAGCACCTACCTCACAGAGTTATAGTGAGGGTCAAATGAGAAACTTTACTTAAAGCACTTTTCAAATATTAAAGTGTTACAGAAATGTGAACTCTTATCATTAGTTAATGCAGGCTGATAGGTAATAATTGTAAATTACATTTACATCACAGCCTGTTTTATGATGCTCTTTAACATACTAGCTCATTTGATCCTCACCAATGATTCAGTCAATCAACAAACATTTTCTCATCTGACACAGCATGCCAGACAGTGGGCTGGACACTGGGGATACAAGTAAAAAAAGAAGACAGGTTCTGTCAAAAGGTAGCTTACATTCGACTGGGTGAGGGAGGGGAAGTACAATGTGATAAGAAAATGTAGGATATATATGTAGCATAATGTAGGGGTACGTATTTATGGCCCATGACCCATGGCCCACAAGGACTCTAGGATTGATGGGGGTACAGTCCCTGGGAACCCCCTGTAGTAGGAAGGCCGAATTTATGATCTCAAAAAGGATCATATATATATATATGAATGGTTCGAAATCGTTGGGTATATAGAATTCTCCAAGCAGAAGGCATCAAAAAATTTATTCAGGGCCCAGAGCAAATTAGCGAACCAACCTCCCCATTCCAGTATTGTGAACACAAGCCTCCAGGCCCAGTAGGCCTGCCTCACAAGAGTAGCCAGGAAGCCACAGAAAAATAAGATGGCATAAATCATATTCACTGGCCTCAAGTTCTTGCTTGAACTCCTGGGTCCACACAAGTTGGCTCTGCTTTGGCTTTTTTTCGGCTGTAGTTTCTCGCCTCTCCTCACAGCCAAGCCTCTGGCTTCTCAAGTCCCGCCTCAGCGACCAGAGACCAGAGTCCAGAGACCAACTGGTTCCCGAGTTGGCCCCTCTTAAGTCATCAATCTACGCCCACACAACTTTCACACCTGATAGGGCTTTGGGCCTGGGGCTTAGCATTTAACAGGTGAAAGTACTTTCACAGGAAACAAAAGCCAAACTCCTCAAGGGCACCCGTTAAACTAAGCCCATTTTGCCTTACTGGCACACCCCCTTGAACCTGATAAACCCCACACCTCATAAGGATCACACAGACCAAGACAAATCCTTGCCTTGGAGGCATGACCCAAAAAGGAGCCATGAGTTTCTCTTTCTTTGGCTTTGTGCCACCACATAGAGTTCTCCAAGAAAATCTCTAGATTTTCTAGATTCATATCTAGGTTTCCCCAAATGGGTTAAGGGTCCCTACATAGGCACTCCAATGTACAAAATGAGTATTAGATAGAATGCAACCTTTATTTCACCCCCCAAAAAATACATAAGATGCTAGGGATTCACAGGAACTCATAAATAGATATTTCTCTTCAATAAGCACTTTTAAAGTACTTACCACCAGCCAGGCACTGTGGATACAAAGACAAAGATGAAGCAGTTCCCAACCTCAAGGAATTCATATTCTATTGAGAGAAAACAATATATACATAGAAAATTCAATACAAAATATATATATCAAGTAGTATCTGGGAGCAGTTGTTGTAACAATTGGGCTAGCATCTATTGTGGAGGAGAAAGATCAACACAAGCCCAACAACAAGAATGCTGCCAGTACAGGTTCTTTTGATCTGTTTTACTAAGGAAAGCAACATTAAGGGGTTAACAATCTTACTTTAATGCAACATATACATATAAACAGTTCAGGGGAAAAAGCTAGCACCCTGCACTTCAGAGCAAATACAAACAAATTACAAACACACATTATAAACAGACTAAATACAGTTCATAGTTACCAAGACCACCAACATCTGGGTTGATGAGCCTGGGAGGCTCTTAAGAGAGGCTGCCCAGAATCCCAGAATCTAACTCCTCCAGGAGTTAGAGCATCAAGCAAATAGCTCTGTTCTCTCTTTTTATACAGTCTTTGGACATCATCAAATGTCATCTGAGTCACCAGAACTTAGGTGCCTACTATTGACTGTGGTCTTAGCAGCTCCCCTTAGGACCTTGAGGGCTTCATGCCCACATAGGCTTACCACCTAGTAATTAGGGGTTTGGGCCTGGGCTTTGCACCTAGTAGTAAAAGGGTGTGGCCTGGGGTTTAGCACCTATAAGACTCAATCAAAGAGACTTAATTTATCATTCTAAAACAGTAAGAAAGTCCCACCCGAGTTACCAGTACAGTAGGGTATCAGCAATTGGGGGTGGGATCAGGACATAAGTGTGCACAGGACATTCCTTTAGGATATGCACACAGGAGATTTTATTTTTTACTTTTTTATGGATGCTCAATCATAAAAGATATTATTTTTATTCATGTTAAGGAAATTAAAACTTATCTAAACTTAAATTTTAAAAACCAATACACTTTTAAAATACAAACTTAAAAAATAAGACATAAAATACCAATTTGCTTTATGATACTAGTATGTGCCTGAGCATGTGTCTAGGGATTAAGATGAACATCCTACAAAATGTGGTACTTGAATTTAACTTTGGAGGAAGCAAGAGAAATCTAAAGCATTTAAACAGTCCATTAGATCCCCTCTGGAAAAAAATATCTTGATATGGGGGTGTGTGAGAGGCTCTGAACAAACATTCCCTGACTCACTGGACCTTCACTGTCTAAGCAAGTCATGGAAATAGCAAGTGAGATTGTCAAGGTCCTGATCTCCTGCCCCTACATGATGTGGGTATGGATTTCTAGCTAGATGGGGCCACACTGGCAGTCCTGTTCTTTTTCTGAGAAGCATGCTGTTGAGGAAATCTCTGACTCTTGGCTGAGATCAGTTTCTCAAACACAGAAACCATCAGTATTGGAAGCCACTGGACGTAGGACTTTCCTACAAAGTAAGCCATTTTATCTATTCTGAGGATCTCTCCTCTCAAGCCAACTGTAAGTACATGTCTCTCACTGTCATGTGACTCTGCAAAAACTCTTATAAATACCTCAGCTGCTGCCATATCTTGGGCAAGGAAAATCCATTGTTAGGAATTCTCATCTTTGGCCTGTGCTCAGGAAAGGAAGTAGGTAGAAAGAATCCATGCCCTTGAGATCCATTCTCAGTCTAGCTAGGCAAACAGTTAACTAGCCAAGTGCTTCTCCAGCCCATCTCAATGAGATCTACTCCTGGGATCATGAGGGAAGGAAACTGTGGGTACTGGATTTCTACCACAAGCCACCCAGAATGCAGATGTAGATTCATTCTTCTGTACTCAGAATGAGAAATCAGACTGGAGAGAGCATTAAGCGGTATTTCAATTTACTTTTACATATTGTAAGGGAGAGGTAGTTTTTCCAATGAGGGTTGAACTCCCTGGTCCTCAAATGTAAAATTCCTAGGACGCAGTTATTGTCTTTGAAACTATAAATAAAGTAGCAATGGGCCTCCTGGATCACCACTCTCCTAACAACTACACAACAAATATAAATTGATTGGGAGGAGGTATTACCAACTGGAGAATCCTGGAAAGAATTTACCCTTGAATTGAGCCTTGAAAAGAACTAGGGAGTTCCAAGAGGCAGAGGGGAGGAAGGACAGCACTCCAGGGATGAGGGACAGCCAGCACAAAGATGATATAGGAGATGGGAGATTATGTACGGGAAACAGAAAGTAGTACAGGGAACAGCCACAGCATTGTGAAGTAGATATGGCAATGTTATTACGGCTAGGTTTGAAGGAATCCCAGGAAGTGGTTATGTTTTTAAATTTATATTATTCGAAGTAATAATTATGTAAAATATGGTCATTGTTTCCAGCCCAATGGAAATAAGCAAAGTGAATTAGAATAATGCAACCATTCCAGGAGATTCATTCTTCATTAACTGGGACCTTGGAATTGGGTTCCAAAGTGCCCCCACATTGTAGATGGGGTTGTTCAAGGTAATTAACAAACTAAGTTATCTAAGTGAAAGCTACTAGCAAAGTAAGTCAAATGCAACTGTCTTGAGCCAATATCAGTGGTATTTCCTCTCCTCTTTATGGACTGTTTTCCCCTTATTAGACAGCAAATTCCTTGAGGGCTGGTATTACCTTGTATTTTACATTTGTATCTCCAGGGCTCAGCACAATGCCTAGCCTAGTAAGCACTTAATAAATGTTTTTTCACCTATCCATCCATCCATCCATCCATCCATCCATCCATCCATCCATCCATCCATCCAACACTACAGAGTTCTCCAAAAGATATAACTACTACAACAATGACAGGGAACAGCTGGCATTTGAATCTATAAAATGATTATCTTCCTGACTATCTGAGGAACTGGCATTTTCCTTTTTAAGGAAATCTTTAACCAAGACTGCAAGCAAGTATGGGAGAGGAAATCTAGTCATAAATCAGTAGCACCAAGAACATCTAACTTAAGTGAACAACAGGCAAAAACACAAATGAACTAGAAAATTTGAAACCAATGAGTCTCTATGTATATAGTTTTTTCGTATGTATTTCTTTGCGTGTTGTCTCCTTTGTTAGGTTGTAAGCTCCTTGAGGGCAAGGACTACTTTTTGCCTCTTTTTGTATCCTCAGAGATTAGCACAGTGCCTGGCATATGGTTGTTGTTTGGGCCTTTGTTTTTGAAGAGGACCAATGACATCATGGGGTGATGTCTTAACTTGTGCCTGAATTAGATTTAAGCGAGGCAGAGTTGCACAAAGTCTGAAGTCCTACTCTCTCTTCCAGAGTCCTCAAAGTCCTGTTGCAAGACAAGGCAAGGCCCAGAGATGTAGTGGATGACCTTGGTGTCTTCCATTTTTGACCAAGCTCTAAGTGCTCCATGGCCCCTGCTTCAGCCGCCTTTCATGGCCACTAGAACAAATTGCTTTCAACCACCCATTCTGCCAGAGGAAGTCTTCACATGGTTGCAGTAGATATCCCCTAACTCACTGATGAGTCTGAGGCCTCAACCTGGTTTAGCCCATCTGACAAGGGGGCGGGGAGGCATTGTGCACACTATAGCTTCTTGGAGCCACAGGTGAGAGTTGGGTGAAAGGTGGACACCAAAGTTAGATGAACAGCCCTGAAAAGGACTTAGCAAGCCCTCACATCAGAGGTGCTAGTCCTCCATGAACACCCCAAAGTAGCACATAGTAGGCACTTAATAAATTGATTGATTGATTGAGTGATCTATGTATGCTCCTTTTATAGGGAACTTTTGCTATGGAGCCAGATGCCAGGGCAGTATGTTACATCACTACCTCCTTTGTAACTCAGTAGATAAGGTTTGTTCTAGGCCCCTGTCCTGAATCCTGAGGAATGTGCCTTTAAGGATGTGGCCTGATGTAGGAACATGAATTATGAAGGCAAGTAGGCTGGGAAGGAAGGGAAGGAATTGGCAATAGGAAGAGGAAAACACAAGGACTGCTGTTGTTGTTCAATTAGGTCTGACTCTTTGTGACCCCATTGGGGGGTTTTTTAGGCAAAGATACTGGAGTGGTTTGCCATTCCCTTCTCCAGCTCATTTTACAGATGAGAAAACTGAGGCAAACAAGGTTAAGTGACTTGCCCAGGGTTTTATATATATACATGTCTGAGGCCAGATTTGGATTTAGGAAGATGAGTCTTCCTGACTCCAAGCCCAGTGCTCTATCCACTGTGCCACGTAGATGTCCTAAGTTTCTCTAGCTCCTGTCTCTGTTGCAGTCTGCTTGCCTCTCCTCCTCTTTCTCCTACACTTTCTCCATGAGCCACTTCTTTCAGGGAAGTGGTCTACAAAAGCTCTATGGGATGAAAGGTTGGAAAGAATAGACAGTTATGAGGAAGAGCAGGACATCTCTATCCCATTAACACACTAGCTAATTGAGCGGCAGAGAGGTATTGTAGTAAAAAATTGTATCTGAAGTCGGATGTGGGTTTGAATCCAGACTTACCAGCTATGACTCAATTTCCTTAGTTTCCTCCTCTACAAAATGAGAATGTCTTGTCATAGAATTAAAGAATTAAAAATGAATACAGAAGTTAATGGAGAGGTATGTGGTGGGTGTGAGCAGGCTGCAACATATATCCAATGAAGAACTTTGAATAATAGAAAGCAAAGATGCCATCAAAGAATTGTATGATAGGAAAGGAAAATGGGCTGGCCACGTGGCAAGGGCAAAGGATGACAAGTAGAGAGTGATGGTGTCCCACTGGTACCCTCAAGATACCAGAAAAAGCAAGGAGAATCTATGGGATATTCACCAAATGGATCTGCTGTGGTGAACTTAGGGAGAACATGAACAAGAATAGGGCAGAAATGGATGGCTATTTAAAAATTAATTAATTATTAGTTTTCAACATTTGTTTCCACAAGATTTTGAGTTCCAAATTTTCTCCCCATCTCTCCCCTCCCCTCTATCCCAAGATGGCACACATTCTGATTACCCCTTCTGCCAGTCTGCCCTCCCTTCTATCATGCCCCCCCAACTTGTCCCTCCCCCCCCCACTTTCTTGTAGGGCATGATAGAAGAAATGGATCGATTTTGATCCATATTGATGGAACCAATCACAGGCCCACTTGAGTACAATATTGCTGTACGGGTAGTATTTGTACAGCTCAGCTTTGTAAAGTACTTGACATATGTTCACACGTTTGATCCTCACAACAATCCTGTGAGGTAGACGCTGTCATTACCCCCATGTTGTTGTTGTTGACTTGTGTCAGGCTCTTTGTGGACCACACTATTCATGGTGTTTTCCTGGCAAAGATATTGGAGTGGTTTGCCTTTTCCTTCTCCCGGGGATTTCGGGCAAACAGAAGTGAATTGTCCAAGGTCCCACAGCTAGTAGGTGTTGGAGGCTGGGGTTGAACTCAGGTCTTCCTGACTCCAGGTCCAGCACTCTATCCACCAAGCTAAGTGTCTGAGGTAGGATTTGAACTCAAGTCTTTCTGAAACTTTCCTGATTTCCTGACTTCTTGCACTCAAAGTATCAAAGCATCTTGAGTTGGAAGGAACCTTAGCCAATCCCCTTATTTTATAGAAGAGAAATCAAATGAAATAACTTGGCTCAGTCACACAGTAAGAAGCAGAGCTGGGTTTTGATTCTAAGGCCTCAGTCTCCAGGCTAGTGTTTTTTATGCCCTACTATTTGCCTCCCATATTAGCTATTCGTCATGTTGCAGGAAGGGAGGGTTGTGGTGAAAAAACATGAAAGAAATAAGACTGGGGAACAGGGCAGGAGGCAACCCTGGGGGTACTGGGCCAAATAAGGCAGGTCCTGGTTAATGCACGCTTGAGATTGGAGAGGGAGCTACTGAAAAGAGGTGAGGACACAGGGAAAAGGCATTACTCATTTTATGGAAGTCCTGTCCTGCCGGCAGCAAGGTGTGTTAAGAGGAAGAAAAGGAGGCCAAATGAGCAGCACAAAACAAACTCCCAACGGGCCAGGCTCGAGCAGCTTTGCTCCCCTACACTCAGGCTTTCTCCAGCTCTTTCCTTCAGTTGCTCCCCCCTCTGTGGTACCTGAAGAGTTTACAGTGAGTCTTAAAGGTCCAGGTGTAGTGAGAAGGCTCAAACCCCAAAGGAAGCCAGTCCTAATTCTGCTGGCTCGGCTGGGTCCCTACTTTTCGGTCCTGCCCTGCCCAGTCCCACAATCTCCACTGGAGTACTTTCAGTTTTGAAGTTACTCAGTACTCGGTTACTTAATAACTGCCATGGGGGTCGATTTCTAGATAACAGTACTTCTGGGCCAGCAGCAGGCCTAGGCTGCGTTACCTAATAAAGTGGTTTCTCTCTCTGTTGCCCACAGTTTTGTTTGGAGTCATGAGGGATTACTTAAGTCCAGCTAAAACTGCTGGTAGAAGGAGGAGGAGGAGGAGCAGGATATTAAAAACTGAGACTTGAGAACATCTGATTTTATTAGAACCAATGCAAAAAGACATGGTCTTCTGAAGAAGCTGCTTTCTCACTCAAAAGCAACATAAATTAATTTGTATTTGTATGGTGTTTTATTAATACCGTCTAGGAAGGGATAGTTAGTAGTGGTATATGATTCCCATTTTACAGATGAGGAAACTGACCCAGAGCAGTTAAAGGGAAAAGCCCAAGGTCACTTAGCTGGTTAAAGGGTAGCCCCAAAAGCAGACTTTAGGCTCTTCCAATCTTACATCCCATGTTCTCCCTACCATCTTGCAACTGCTTTAAGTGCATGTCCAAATACAGTGGTCAGGCCAGAGGTAAGACAAGGGTTGGGCAAACCCAATGTAATCACAGACATGATCCTAGCAGGGAGATAGATGTGTTAATGCTCACGTTATCCACATGGCTCTGTTAAAGGGGAAAGGATCTGCCCAGGTGAGTTTTCAGCTCAGCCAGAATAGAATTTACCAGGATTATGGCATTTCACATAATCAGACTCCCTACCCTAGAATTCTAGCCCTATCCTTGTCATTAAAAGTTGTAGTACAGAGGGAACATAATAATTCCTTGCTGATCAATAAAATATTTGCTTATAGGTTATCTTTAAGTGTCCCTGGGATATGAAAGCATTCAATGAATTCAGTCTAAGTACTGTTTGGCAATGTATTACAGTGCAGTAAAACTGCACTAAGAGTTTTGGGACACCCTGTATACTTTATCTAAAAGCAACTTGGCATGTCCCTTGACCTGTTTAAGTTTCAGTTTCCTCACCTGTAAAACAGAGCTGATACTTGCTTTACCTGTCTCTAAAGCTGTCTGGAGGAAACCTTTTGTAAAATCTAAAACACCACGTAAATATTAGTTATTATTATTGCACTCTAATAATATCTGACTGAAAACATGGGCTCTTAAAACAGACTTTCTAATGATGGAGGTGACAATAATGCCATGATGGTAGAGAAATAGACTAATTACTTACGGATCTTTGAAGCCTCCTCTGGGCATGAATATATGTTACACATTGTCTATTTTATGGAAATTTGTGTTCATCAGTGAACTGACCATAGTATCATAGAACTAGGCTAGAAGAAATCTGAAAGGCCAACTAGTTAGTTCGATTCTTTCATCTTGCAGATGAGGAAACTGAGGCTCAGAGAAATGATATGGCTTAGTCATGGTCACATAACTGATAAGCATCTAAAATGGGACTGCAGATTTTGCTGACTCTATGTCCAGTCTTCTATCTACTGCCTCTGGTGACTTAAAAAGCTGAGAACTCCCTGAAAGAAAAATGGTATATAAACCTCCCCTTGTTTGTTTTTTAGCTAGTTTCCTGTGCCTAACAGTACAGGGGTGGGGAACCTGTTTTCCCCCATGCACAATCTTACCTCCTTAATGAATCCTTCAACTTGATGCCTAAGCAGGTTGGAATAATCTTTCCTGGTCCTGGCTTTCTGGCAGGAGAGGTACAAATCACTCTGGCCTGGCATGGACTGGGCCCTCCTTTGATGATGCTGGAATGCAGAGCTGGAGAACTTTTGACTCTCAAGTTATATAAGTCTTGTAGCAAATAGCTGAGCTGTTAGATGTCACAGAAAGGCTTGGTAGTACTGAGAATGATGGGAAAGGGAAGATAATAGCATTTATTAAATGCCTACTATGTGCCAGGCACTGTGCTAAGTGGTTTACAAATATTATCTTATTTGATCCTTACAATAACCCTGTGAGGTAGGTGTTGTTATTATCTTAACAGTTGAGGAAACTGAGGCAAACAGAACTTAAGTGACTCGTCCAGGGTCACAGAGCTAGTAGGTGTTTGAGGCTGCATTTGAACTCAGGTCCTCCTGACTCCAGGCCCAGTGCACTATCTACTGTGCAACTTATCTATGAATGTGAACATTTGTTGAGTATTTAAAATACAGTTATTATTTGAAATGATAGATGTTGTCCAAAGGTAATAACATTTATGTAATTTTAAAGTTTATAAATTACTTTATACTTTTATCTCATTTGATCCTTGCAAAATTCATTATTTAGTACAAAACCCCTATATTTATTCAAAACATTCTGTAAAACTGTATCATCATCATCTTTCCTTATGTAAGGAAACTGAGATTTAGAAAGGTTAAATAACTTGCTCAAAGTCAAGTACATATAGCATGTAATTAGCTTCTCCTAGCATGTCCCCCTACTCCCAACTTGCATTCATAGGTGAGGTCTCCTGGATGACAACTATCCCAAGTACTCTGTGAGTCTGACCTTCTAAAACTATAACTCATGAGCCCCAACCAGTTCATTTACCTTTAACAATCAGACAGTTGACACAGTTAGTTCAAAGACAAGAGGTACATATATCAGGAACACATATAACCAAGTCAAGTCAAATCTCTGACCCTGCATGATTCCAAAATCTCTTTTCTTCTCATGTTGTCCTCCTGTCCCTCTCCACAGGCATATCATCTTTCCTGTATAGATGGCTTTGTTGGGTTTCCTGGACCTGCTTATCTTTGAAGCTTCACTAATGCCATTCAACTCAACAGGGCCCATTCTACTGAAAGATGCCATTGCCGAGGGAGGTTGAAGAAGAGAAAAAAATCCCTTCCTATAATCTAGAAGAGGTTGTAGTAGCAATTTAGATTTGAAGATCTTTCCCACCCATTAATAGGTCATGTGACCTGCTTATGTCACAGGAAATCTGAGTCACACATGGTGGGAGCAGCTTCCTGACAGGAAAAGGAAGTTATGTCACAGGAAATGGAGAGAGAGAGAAAGAGACAGAGAGAGAGAGAAAGAGAGAGAGAGAGAGAGAGAGAGAGAGAGAGAGAGAGAGAGAGAGAGAGACAGCAGTTATGGCTGCTAATGGCCATCGTGATAGTCAGAGCCAAACAGGCTGACTTACCTGTGCTGTGAGTTTTTTGGGAAGACCCCAGCAGGGGGTCAGAGAGGTTTTGGGATGGCCAGGCTCCATGTTGTGATATTGTGTGTGGAATGTTTTACTGCTGATAGATTGGGTAAATGGCTTGTGGGATCCGGTTCTCTGGTGTCTGCATAAATGGTTCACTTCTTCAACCTTCTATGTGGAGAGTCTCATATTCTTTGTGATACAGAACCACATGGGCATTTTGGCGATCATCATCTACATTGATATTATTACCCTACTGATTCAGAGGTACAAGGGGGAAAGTGAAGAGTGATTTCCCCTGAAGAGCTAGGTTCTTCCTCTATAGCTGGAACTGACGATTGCCTTTAGGATATCCTTGGTGAGCTGCCTGGCTTGCTCTTTTAAAGGGGAGTGCTTTGTTGTATTGCAGATCCCTTTGGATGTCTGATGAAACCTATGGACCCCTTCTTAGAATAATATTTTTAAATGCATGAAATAAAATGCACAGGATTACAAAGGAAACCAGTTATACTGCAGTACAGTTATTAAAATATATGTGTTTTTAAAGTTCCAGGACCTCAAGTTATGGATCTCTACCCTAGAAGAAGCTTGTCTTTTTCATGTTGTGAATTCTGGGTGTCAGACAGGGCCATGCAAGGCTCAGTGCCAATGATCACATTCTGTCCCAACCAAGGCTCATGCTCTGGGGCCAGTGGAGGAAGGTAAACATATTAGAATAGGACTGAGGACTAGGCAGAGTGCCATTATTACCCACAGCCGGGCCTAAAGAGCCCTGGAAAATGGAACTGTTTATCAAAGCATTACTCTCTCGGATGGCAAATCAGATAATCTCTAACTTAGGTTTATGTAATTTCTTCATAGAGATGCCTGGAAGAATATGACTGACTGTTAGTTGGTTGTGACTAAGCCACTCTTCAGTTCCATGAGGTAGAAGGGGAAGGGAATAAGCATTTATTAAGCACTTACTGTGTACGAGATAGCTTTACAAATATGATTTCATTTATCTCATTTGATCCTCATGATAACTTTAGCAGGTGGGTATTATTATCTCCATTTTATAACTGAGGAAACCAAAGCAGACAGAGATTGTCAACCAATCAACAAACATTTATTAAGCCTCTGCTGCATGCCAGGCATTGTGCAAAGTTGTTATTGATGTTGTTGCTGTTTGTTCTTCACTGAAAGACAGTCCGTTCCCTCAAGGAGCTTAAAACCTGATGGAGACATCATGCAAATAAATATATATGAAACAAGCTACATACAGGAATAGGAAATAATTAAAAGAAGAAAGAAACTGGAATTAAGAGGAGTTACAGAAGACTTCCTGTAGAAGGTGTATTTTGATGGGGACTTAAAGGAAGCTCAGGAGGTCAGTAGGTAGAGTTCATTCACCTATAACAATCAGACAATGAACGCAATTAGTTTAAAGAGAAGAATGGAGGAGAGAGGGTGTTTGAGACAGCCAGAGAGAATGAGTGATGGAGTGTCTTGTTGGTGGAACAGCCAGGAGGCCAGTGTCACTGGATTAAGAGTATGTACTGCAGAGTAAGGTATAGGAAAACTACAAAAGTAGAAGGGTGGTAGCTTATGAAAGGCTTTGAATGACAAAACAATTTGTATTTGATTCTGGAGGTGATAGGGAGTCACTGGAGTTTATTGAGTAGGGGGTGGAGTGACAAGACCAACCTGTGCCTTAGGAAGATGACTCTAGTGACTTGCCTAGGGTTCACATAGCCAATAAGTGTCTGAAGTCACATCTGAACTCAGTTCCCTGACTCCAAGTCTGGCACTCTTTCTACCGCATCATCTAACTGTCCCATTAATCAGGCAGTCAAACAGACAGAAAACATTTATACTGGGGATCTTAAAACAGATCCCTTCTCTCAAGAAATTTACAATTGCATAAGAGAATTTGTGTATCCTAACAGCTACAGAAACAAGCTTGGACAGAAATTAGAAAACCAATAGCCAAGAACAAGGTTTAACTTATTGGTAGAATGCATTCAGCCCTTGCAGACTTTCCTAAAAAGCCAACTGGACCACACCCACCCAGTATATCAGTGGTTCCATATGTCCTTAGAAATTCCATCATGCTTCTCATTTCATCCTAACTTTACTTTAGAATTTCCCCAAAATGGAGACAGCTAACTAATATCCTTCCCATCTAGATATTGTCTTAACTATTACATTTCCCCCCAGATTGATTTGTGCTTTTAAATGTGCCATTAACTATCATATTAGGGGTAGTGTCCTTTTCCCTACACTTGCCCATCCCCCACCTCAAAGCTATGGAGGCTTTCCTCTGCGAAGTAAGAATGGAGGTGGCCATAGGAAGAAACACGATTTGGCTTCCAAGAGCAAAGGGAATCTGTGCTCAAGGTTCTCTTCTGCTCACTGCACTGTCTTCTTGGGTACAGAAACGGTAAATGGCCAATGAGATGGAAGGGTAGGGTCTAAAGCAATACTAAGCTCAAATAGAAACTTTGGCCCCTAATCCAAACAGAAGTATCCCTGCCTCACATATTGATCTAGTTTTTAAATGTAATGATATTTATACTTTATTGTATTTTTGTTTATTTTGTTAAATATTTCTCAACTGTATTTTAATTTGGTTTGACTGTATTGGGAAGAGTTGTGGGCAGCCTGTGGGTCTGCTCATACCTTGTTTGACCCTTCTTGCCTAAATGACCTTACCCCTATTTTTACTTGATAGCTTAACTAGATGAGGTGTCAATAGAGTAGTTCTTAATGATTCATGTGTGTGTATCATGGACTTTTCTGGTACAGCATGATTCCAGAGGATTGTTGATGAAGAATGCTACATAACAGAGAGATGATCGAAGGAGAAACATCATTTTTAGATGTTGCCAATGTGGGGATTTGTTTTGCTTCACTATGTTTACATGATATAAAGGTTCTGTATTTCTTTTTTTTTTCCAGCGAGTGGGAAGAGATGGGAGGGAGAATAAATAGATGCTTGATAATTGAAAAAAAAATTATTATTATTATTACAGTTAGGTGGCACAGTGGGTATAGAGCCCTGAGCCTGGAATCAGGAAGATCTGAGTTCAAATCTAGCATTAGAAATACAAAGGATTACAAAGGAAACCAAATATATCAAAATGCAGTTATCAAAGTACTTAAAGAAACTCAATAAATTGGCAAGTCCAGGTTAAGAACTCCTTACCTTCTTAGACCAAGTGTGAAAAGTCTTTGAAAGGCATTTGTTGAGATGCAAAGATTGCAGACAAGAAATCTGTTACAATTAGCTGGGGATATGTGTGTGTATATATACATATATGCATATGTATCAGTAGGCCCCTCTACAACATGCATGCACATACATATATAAACATATAAATTTTATATATTAATATATTCTTGCAATATATACATACAATAATATACACATACACACATATACACATATACGTATGTATGTTATATATATACACACATATGCATATATACATAAATTAGCTCACATTTATATAGTGCCTACTATGTATACCAGGCACTGTGCTAAGTGCTTTAAAAGTATCTCATTGAATCTTCACAACAATCCTTGTAGGTAGGTGCCCTTATTATCTCCATTTTATAATTGAGGAAATTGAATCAGACAGAGGTTAAGGTACTTGACCAAGGTCATACATCCAGTAAGTGTCTGAAGCTGGATTTGAACTCAGGTCCTCCTGACTCCAGGCCCAGTGCTCTATCCACCTTGCCACCCAGCTATAATAGTAATTTTTTTCAATTATCAAGCATCTATTTATTCTCCCTCCCACCCATTGGGGAAAAAAAAAGAAATAAAAACAGAACCTTTGTGTCATATAAGCATAGTGAAGGAAAAAAGATCCCCACTTTGGCAACATAAAAAAATATGTTTCTCCTGCATATTACTCCATATCATCTCTCTGTCATGACGTGGGATAGTGTTTTTCATCATCAGTCTTCTGGAATCATGGAGTATTTCTTTATGCCTTCTGGGTTCCATACAAAAGCATCCAGTTAGTTGGATGTATCAGTAGGGCAAGTATCACAATATCAATAGTGACCATGAATATACTTGTATAGTTCTGTATCACAGAATATAAGAGACTCTCCATATAGAAGGCAGAAGAAGTAAAACATTTATTCAGACACCAGAGGACCAAATCCCCAAACCACTAACTCCAATTCAACATAATAGCTATTATATCCCAAAACTAGTACGTCCACTTCGTCATAACAGCAAGGAACTTAAAACACGACATCACAGCAGAGAGCCAAGCCATCTCGGTAACTTTCCCTCTGCTGGGCTTCCCGAAAACACTCACTCACAAATTCTAGCTGTCTGCTTGCCTATATACCCTCTTCCTGCAGTTCTGAGAGGGAGCTTAATGGCTACCCTCAGAGTATACCTTTAGAGCCCAGAGGCTTCACAACCCTTGTGACCTAATTAGCAAAAGGCTTGTGGGCCTTCCTACAAACAAGCCTCCCCTAATCAACCTTCCCTTAACTAGTTCCACCTGAGACCTATTAATGGGATTAACACCTCCCCACCCCCCCCACCCCCAAGAACTTTAATCACATTAACACCACTTTGGAATAGAAAACTTTCCCAGAAATTGGAGAAAGTGCAGCTTTCCAGCACATCCCTGAGGAGGAACTACCTGGGGAAGGAGATATTTCTGCCCCATACTTGACCATGTCTTTTTCTATACCTCCTCTCTTTGGCCATAGGAAGACTTCACAAGCTTCCGAGGGTCCAGAGAATGTTGGACTTCCCATTCTCCTAACTGGGACCCAAAATGGAAGCCTCAGATCAGCTCATGGTTGTGTTCGTGTTAGGAACAAAGAACAGATAGCTATAGATTCTCCATGCTTAAGGGAAATTTCTGAAGTACCTCATGAATGGGAGAAAAGGACTTCTGGGAACCAGAAACTGGGAGTTAGCCCTTTGCTACATATACTTTCTATGCTTGAGTCAAGTCATCTTTCCTCTGTACTCTGTACTGTGTGTGTGTGTGTGAGAGAGAGAGAGAGAAAGAGAGAGAGAGAGACAGAGAGAGAGAGAGAGAGAGAGATGGAGAATATCTCACTGACTTTTGGGAGGATGCTTTACACTCATTGTTCTTAATGTACCACTTTAGTAAATACTTCTTTCTAAAAGCTAAATATCTAATAGACTAAACTGATTTTCAACTGATAATCTTGGTGGGGACCATAGCCAGCTGTGGGAGCTTAAGCTGCCAGTATTAGAGAATTACTCAGTTTCTCAGCATACACTTAGAACCTTGAAGGGGAAATGTAGCCAGCTAATCTCTGGGGACTCAATTCAGTGGGAGATGGGGTTCAGATAAAGATTCACAGAGCTTACATGGGCTTTGGGGTTGGGGGAGGTCTCATAGATTGCTTTTATATATCATGGAAAAAAGCAATTTCTCTAATTAGAGGCTGAGTCTCCATCACTCCACTCACTTTGAGTTCTGTTTCCCCATGAATATGGCACCAGTGGGTATACTCATATTCCAAGGGGAAATTGCCCCTTAGCTGAATCCAAACAAAGAGCCATACCCTATAATCTGGTCACATTAATTAGGAAACTCGTCAAATTGCCTACTAACTCCCTTGTTCCTCCTTCACAATTATACAGAATAAGAGGAGTTATAACCTTGCTGTACTCTGCCCCAGTTAATCCACATTTGAAATATTGGGTTCAATTCTGGAAAGGGAATAGAGAATAGTGACAATTTGAAGCAAATTCGGAGGAGAGCAACTGAGATGGCTGAAAGAACTCAAAATCATATCCTATGAGGACCCAGTGGAAGGAACTAAAGAGAAGACTTAGGGTAATATTTCTGTCTTCAAATATTTGAAAGGAAGAGAAATATGACACTTCATGGCTTCTGAGGGCAAAACCAGAAAGTTAAAGGGAGGCATATTTCTACTCAAAATAAAGAATTAAGAACTGTCCAAAAAGAGATCACAAAATCTTAAAATTTAAGTGTGCTTGGAGATCACCTAGTCTCATCACCTCATTTTACAGCTGAAGAAACAGATTCAAAGAGTGACATACTCAAGATTCCAAAGCTATTTAGTTGAGGAGATGGAACCAGAACCCAAGGTTTCTGAGGTTTGGTCCAACATCTTCCTACTTCATTGGACTTCTTTACGAGGTAGTGAATTCTCCATCAATGGAAATGTTTAAGCAAAGGCTGGATAACTGCTTTATAGGGAAGTTGTAGGTGGCATTCATCCATCAGGCAAACTGAACTAAAGCACCTTGTAATTCAATTAAAAAACAAGCCTCCAAATTTTATTATTTAATAGGGGTTTTTTGCTTTTAATTTTAATCTCTCTTTTGATCTAATTCAATTCAATAAATATTAACTGCTTATTATCTGCCAGCCACTACAATAGGTCAGTTGGATCAGTCAGTCAACAAGGTTTATGCAATACCTACAATTTGCTAGGTACTGGGGAAGGCAAATGACAGTCCCTGCCCTCAAGGATCTCACAGTGCAATGGGGGGGACAACATACAAACAACTGTGTACAAACAAGATATATCTGGAGGATAAATCAGGGCTGGGCTCAGAGAGAAGGCATTAAGATCAAGGAGGACTGGGAAAGGATTTGCAGAAGCTAAGATTTTAATTCAGACTTAAAGGAATTGAAGAAAGACATTAGGAAGGGTTGAGGAGGTTGAGGATTTCAATCATGAAGGACTGTCAGTGCCAACGCTTCAAGTCACGAGACAGAATCTCATTTGTAGGGAACTATAAGGAAATAAGCATCATTGGATCAGAGAGAATAGGGAGGGTAACAAGGTGTAAGGAGACTGGAAAAGTAAAAAGGGGCCATGGCATGGAGGGCTTTAATAACTAGAGGATTTTCTATTTGATCCTAGATGCCCGAGTGTCTACCAACTGTTCCTAATGTACCACTTTATGGTACCCATTATGTTATGTTACACATATCTATATATTATGTTTCTATAATATATTTATATATATTTATAAAATATATCTACATGTATATACTTATATATTATGTTACATATATTTATATATTATAACATGCATGCATTCTTAATGTACTGCTTTATGGTACATTATGTTATATAATATATATACATGTATATTATATATGTAATATAATGTATATATAATTTATACACAAATACGTCTGTCGTTGTTCAGTCGTATCTCATTCTTTGTGACCCCATGGACCATAATGTTTTCTTGGCAAAGATACTGGAGTAGTTTGCCATTTCCTTCTCCAGTGGATTAAAGCAAACAAAGGCTAAGTCGCTTGCCCAGGGTCACACAGCTAGAAAGTGTCTAAGTCCAGGTCTTCCTGATTCCAGGCCCAGAACTTTATCCACTGGGCCATCTAGCTGCTCCACGCATATACATATACACACACATATATCCAATATTTATCCAAGATACACATAGACACATACAAATATATACTGATAGATGAACTCTATAGGTTGTCCATCCTATTACAATTAAATCTGGATAATCAGTCATTCTTCCTGTGTTAGAGTCAGGACATTGATTGGCTAACAATAGGTCCCAGGCCAAGCCCTCCTTGGTCATTGTTTGGACCCTGATTAGCTCAGAGTGAATGTAAATAGCAATTGGTTCTGTTTTGACCAGAAACCCTGAGAGTCTCTTGCCCTCCTAGACGTGTTTTTGTTTTTTGGTTTTTTTTTTTTGATTTGGTAAAAGAGGCCATTTTCTGCCTCATTTGTTACCTAGCCTAATCACTGGTGGGCATTGCCTCAGTCAAACTGAGACCTGTTAAAGGCCGTAGCTTAAAAAGGCCTTAGAAATGTCTCTAACTACATCCAGGGCCATCATCATGATCTATATCTTGCTACAGAACCTAGATGGCTCTGGAGGAGAAAGTGAGGCTGATGACTTTGCATAGCCCTCCTCCACTTAAATCCAATTCGCTTACATGTCATGGCGTCCCCTTCTTGATGTCCTGGTTCTTAGAAAACAAAGGACAAAAACCAACATTAGTTAGAATCTGGACATAATCTTTTGAGTGACTATAGATCTTATTTAAGATTAAAGGACTGGAAATAAAGATTTTGGAATAAACGGTGCAGCCTCTGGAATACTTGAGATTAAGGGACAGAATACAGAGGGAAAGAAGGAAGAAAAATAGTTCAGGACAGAACCCTGTAGAATTCCAGAATTTAGGCTATGGGAACGTACCGTGAACATATAGGTCTCATGGCCTCGGACATCATGAACTGGATTTACCTTGAACACCTCTGATAAATCTCTGACTCCTGCTCCTATGAAGGGTCACCCTGGGAACATAAGAATTTGGCTTTTGTCTCCTTAAGGACATGTGACCATCCAGGCCAACTAGACATAAGATACAGGAAAGTTTTATTTAATCCAACTACAATGCAAAAGCTTGGACCCAAGTCATAGGACCACAAGTCTAGAGGTCATTGAATCTGACCCTCTCATTTTACAGAGAGGTCATGGTCACTTAGCTAGTAAGTGGCTGTCAGCATTTAAACCTCAGTCTTTCTGAGCTTCTGGCATTCAATCAATGTTCCCATACCTTGTTGCCTCTCAGCCATTCATAATATGAACAATTCTGTGCTTTAGTGGGCTCTACCTCCCTCCAAGCACTTATATAGGCTCTCCAAGTTACAGTTCCATTCTAGTCTTGAGGCCTCTCACTATCACGGTGTGGGAAGGAATTCAGGGTTGCTGTGAAATTGAGCTACTCTCTCTTCTGGTCCTACCTTTTCTTGGGATCTTTATAATCCATGTGACTCATAGTACCTCCAAATGGATAGCTCCATGGTTATTCTTCTATTTCTTGGCTCCTTGCTAAGCCAATCCTTCATCTATTTTGGGGCTGCGCAGATGGTATGGCCCACAGGCCTCTTTTCAGGTCTGAGTAAGGCCGCTTATCTCCAATCTTCTCTTTCCCAGGCTCTGTCTCACTGAGTGACCATCTGGGGAAGATTCCTTCTCTCTTCCACTTCCCAAGTCTTCCTTTAGATTATGTAGTGAGTGTCACCGACTCCCTATAAGTCCAGTCCTCAACTCCCCGTTGGTCGTTGTCTCCATTGGGCTCCACTCACTGAATGCACATAATTCCCTGGAGGGGCTTGTCCTTGGATGGACAGACCTCTCCCAAGTAACCCAAGTAGGATCCACACCCAATCTCCAGTTTCCACCTCTCTGTCCTGAGTCTGACCTCTGTTTTCTTTTTTTTTTATATTATTTTATTTTTAATATATGGAATGAAACAAGCATTTTCATAACACAGTACAATAAAAAAGATGATCATGCATGAAACTGCAAATCTACTTACTATGCACAATTTGATATTCCTTTCAAATATATAAAAAAATTATCATGTAATTTTTTGTCTTCCTTTCTCCCACCCTTGCCCTATAGATGGCTGCCATTAGATACAAATAGGTATATATGTATATACCTACACATATATATATTTAAAATTATTCTATACATACTTCTATTTATCAGTTTTTTCCTCTGGATGCAAACAGCGTCTTTCTTCATAGTTAATTTGGGTATTTATGATAGACGTTAAGTAAATAACATATTCACTTAAAGTTGGTTTTAAAACAATATTGCTATCACTGTATACAGTGTTCTCTTGGTTCTGCTCATTTCGCTCTTCATCATTTCATGCAAGTCTTTCCATATTTCTCTAAGATTATCCCGCTCATCATTTCTTCTGGCACAGTAGTATTTCATCACAATCATACACCACAACTTGTTCAGCCATTCCCCAATTAATGGGTATTCCTGCAGTTTCCAGTTCTTTGCTACCACAAAGAGAGCTGCTATAAACACTTTAGAAATTCTGACCTCTTTTTTCAAGGTAAGCCTACAGGGAAAAGTTCAGGTATATGAACTATCCATGAACTTGAATCAAAGCCAGGACAAAGGCCTCAAAGGTGGAGCAATGAGTGCAAGGGGAATTATACTTGGTCTAGGGAATTCACACCTCATCAAGGAGACCTAAGAGGAGGTGGGATACTTGGGGATGGCTTCCTATAGGAGAAAGAGGAGGTGCCAACAAAAGAGAAAAAAGAGGAGAGTACGTGTCAAAGAAAGCCAAGGGAGAAGAGAGTTTCAGAAATTAAGGGGACATTCAAGTGTCAAATGCGACAGAGAGATCAAGAAGGATAAAACCCCTAGATCTGGTGATTGGTTACTTTTGATAGAGTGATGGGGATGAATGTCAGATGGTAAGGGGTCAAGCAGTGATGTGGAGGCAGTGACTATGTACTTTTTTATATAGAAAACTTTGGTGATAAAAAGAAGCAGAGAGGGCAGTAAGCACCCAGGTGGTAGCGGGGTCCATGGAAGGCTGTTTTAAGGATTTGGGAGACATGAGCATATTTGTGGAATGTGAGGAAAAAGCCAAATGGAGGGGAAGAAATTGAAAATCCAAGAGAAAGGGTGGGACAGAGATGATTGATGGAGAAGTAAAGTTTGAGGTCAAGTCATCTGTTGGGAATGAATGACACAGGGTTGTGGGATGCTCCCTCCTTACATGGGGAGCTAGAGGCATCCTCCTTACAATTTTGAGCAATGCCATCTAGATGACATCAGAAGTAGTCATGTCTTAGTGTCATTCTAGCCATTTTTTCCCCCCTGGCTCAAATAAAGCTGAGATCCTGAGAAACGGAAGATTTATTTGATTATAAACAATTGCTTTTGCTTTCTCTTCTTGGATACTGAATCTTCGAGCATGTGAATCGTCCCCTAGGTATGCCCTTGAGAGAAGAGCTGATCTGCCACACTAGTCTCCTGCTAATTACACTAAGTGCCAAAGAAATCCAGCCCAGGGCTTAGGCCTTAATGTTTCTTTATAGAATCTTACCTAACACCACACACAGGTCTAGAGCTGGGATGGGGCCTCAAAGACAAATTAGTCCATTTTGCAGAGGGGGACACTGAGGTCCATTGAGGTATAGTGACTTACCCAAAGCTACATAACTAGAAAGGGGTTCTCTCAAAAAGAACTCAGAAGATTACATTTGTAAACAACAGTTGCAGAGGGAGTTGGGCTCCTCTGTGGAGAGTACCTGAAGAAACCTAAGCCACAGGATCAAAGATTCACAAGTGGGAGAAACCTTGAAAGTCAAGTAATCCAACTCCCTCCACTTTTTCATAACAAAAATGAAGCCCAGAGAGATGAAATGATTAACCCTAAGTAACAGCAAGTAAATGACAGAATCAAGATTTGAACCCAGCTCTTCTGACTCTAAATTTAACTCTTTTTCCCTGTGGCTCAGGGATGGAGAATTTCTTCATTTTCTAGGCCAATAGAGAAATGCAAAATGTTTATCTTACCTCCTTTGAAACTTAAGAATAGGAAACAGAAAACTTTTTTTTTTTGGAAAAGTACAATATATAGTATAAAAATTCAATATTACTGTCGGGCACAGAGGAAGGGACAAAGAGCAAGCAAAGAAAAAAGAAAAAAAGTAAGAGAGAGGTAAAAGGAAATGGGACCGTAATCCCTACAATGAGGTTGCCATAGCAACTTGATGGAGTGGGAATACTAGCAGGCAGACATTCCCTAGAGTTACCCAAGTTTCCAGAGGCTTTTGACTACTACATCGAATGGGAAAACCAGAGCAGTCTACCATAGGACTACACAGGACAATAGGAATTTTCTTTGAGCAATAGCAGTAGTAATTGAAACAATACCTGCAAAATACATTTCAACTAGAGCCACACTGGTTCACAAAATCTCAGAAGGGATTTAAGAGGACCATATAATTCAGCATATACCTTTTTAAAAAAATCCTCTCTCCAAAACATCTTTATAACAAATAAGAATTCCTGTGAGGAGCAGCGTATTCCACCATTAAAGGGTTCCAATTGTTGCAAAAAATTTCCCCAATAGGAAGCCTAAATTTACTTTTTCATGCCTCCCACACATGGCTCCCTGGTTCTGCCCTCTGGGCCCAGCAAAATAAATTTAGTACCTTCCTCTCTATTACCTTGTATCATACTCCAGCAGTTGTGTTTGTCCTTCTCTCGAAGAGGACCATGACATGAGGGAAATGATGACATGACTTGCAGTTGACTTCGATTTGAATGAGGGAGGGCTGTGCAAGGTCACCAGCCTCACTTTCTCCTCCGGATCCATCTGGGTCCAGTGGCCTGAATTTATCAGGAGGACTGGAGATGGCGTAAGATGCATAGGGAGACCCTGGTCTCATTTTGAGTGAGGTAATGCCTATTCAGTGAATAGGCCTCTTTAAGAAGTTAATCAAGGGATGGCCCTTTTAATTAAAAAAAAAAAATCAAACTGGAAGCAGAAGACCCTCAGGGTTCCTGGCCAAAGAGAAACAGTTACTATTTACTATTTACATTCTCTCTGTGCTAGAAGGGCAGGGACCTATTGTCCAATCTCTGATCTCCAGAGTGAATTGGGTTTAAGGCTGGGTCTGTTATCTCCTAGGTACTTATATGTATATATTATTAGTCCCATTAGAATGTAGGCTTCTTGAAGGCAGGTACTATTTTTGTTTTTTCTTTGTATCTTCAGCACTTCATGCAGTGCCTGACACATAGTAAGCAGCAAAGAAATACTAATTGATTGATTTAATAATGATTAATTATATAGTGCTTATAAAGCGTACTAAGCCGTCTACATAATCTCAACTGAGTCTTACCACAATGCCTGAGGCTCAACTGCCCCAAAATGCAGATGAGGAAACTGATACTTAGACTAAGTTACTAGTCTGTGGTTATTCAGCAAGTTGGAATAAAAAATGGAATTTGATACTATTTCCTCTTACTTTAAGCCTGTCACTCTATCACCTAAGCCATGTTGCCTAATTCTTTAGCTAGGCAGCTAGGCAACAGCCTTTCAAATTCTTTTTTTTTAATCATAAAAACTTGTTTTATTGTTAAAATATTTTATGTATTTCATTAAATATTTCCTAAATATGTGCAAACTTTTATTAACATTTTTTTAAAATTTTGAATTCCAAATTCCTTCTCTCCTGTCCTTCCCCCACTGTGTTGATAAGCAAAATGGGCTCCTTAGCACTTAGTGCCCTTGAAGAGTTTGGCTTTTGTTTGCTTTGAGTAATGCTAAGCCCCAGGCCCAAACCCCTATTAGGTATGGAACCTATATGGGTGTGGACTGGTGACTGGGGTGGGGCCCAAGATGGGGCTGGCTAAGGGGAGGTGCTAACTCCAGAGCCATGCCCCATTAGGTATTAACCTAACCTACGTGGATATGAACCTCCCAGGGTCCTAAGGGGAGGGGCTAACTCAAGAACCTATCATAGAAGCCTAAATTCTGGTCATTCAGATGACATTTGATGACGTCTGAAGGCCTAAAACAAGGGAAGACAGAGCTATTTGTGCAGGGCTCTTGAGATAGTGTTGACGAGGAGACTCGGGCAGCTGTAGCCAAAGAGGCTTCCAGCTTGTAAACCCGGATGTTGAGACTTTGTTGAACTCTGGTAACTATTTATTGGGATTTGAATCAGACAAGGTCTGTCTGTTGATGTTTGTAATTTGTTTGTAATTTGCTCTGAAGTTCAGGGTGCTGGCTTTTTCCCCTGAACTAAGTGAATGATATTTGTATGCTGAATTAAAGTAAGCTTGCCAACCCCTTTACCTTGCTTTCCTTAGTTAAGCAGATCAAAAGAACCTGTGTTTTTGTGGCGTGCTGGCAGCTTTCTGGGTGCTGGTTGTGGATGGATCTTACACCCCCACAGAAGTTGCTAGGCAGATTGCTAAAACACCCACTCCTTGAGAAGACAATATGTTATCAATCATATATGTGAAATCATGCAAAATGTATTTCTATATTAGCCATATTTTATAAAAAGCAAGAAAATTAAAATTTAAAAATATACTTCAATTTGCTCTCAGAGTTCTCAGTTCTCTCTCTGGAGGTAGATAGCATTTGTCACCATGGGTCCTTTGGAATTGTCTTGGATCATAGTCTTGATCAGAGCATCTAGGTCTTTCACAGTTGATTATCCTTAAAATATTGCAGCCCTTCAGATTCTTGAATATGGTGAACCTGTTCCCCAAAGGGTCTTCATTTCGCCAAACTAAACTCTCTCATTTTACTTAAACCATCCTCCTACAGCATGCCCCTTAGGGTCTTCACTGTCTTAGTTGCCTTCCTTTGGACACTAGTTAATCCATACTAAAATGTGGCACCCGTAATTGATGTCAACCTTAAAGTTTAGTTAAAAGAGGCAAACAGGCTAGATGGCATATGAATTCATATTGTTTGTTCCCTTAAAGCTATCTAATACATGTATACATGGATCCAGAACTTTCAGTCTGACTGATAAAAAGATGAGAAGTCTTATACACATTTTAGAACAATCCCAAATCAGGATATCTGTGTCATTCAAATTTATGATCTCCATATGTATTTAACCATAGAGTAAGAAAGGAATTTTCTTAATTGAATAAGTTGTAAATAAAATAAGAAAATAGAATCGACAGTGTCAATTGAAATTACAACCCAGGTTACCTGTGTTTCCTTTACCATTAACATGACATAGCATAGTATATGTAAATTATTAAGATAAGAAAAGTCCCATTATTTAAGGTAGTGGTCAAGGCTCCTTGTCCTTGGTAGTCATTAACAGAAGAATGCTCTGGTCAGCTTCATCTATTGACACAGGAAGGGACATTTTGACTGAACAACTGTGTACAGAGCCACTGAGGTTGACATTTGGGGAGATACAATATTTAGAGACTACATTGTCTCTATCCTCATGGAGTTTATTAATAGAAGGAGAAGACATATGCACAGATAACTAGCTACAAACAGCAATACATAAGTGCATTGAAGGTACAGAACAAAGTGTTATGTGATGTCTGGAACTGAAACGTCTCTCCTGAAAAAAGGAAACAGGGAAACTTTCTTGGAAGGGGTAGGTTTTGATTTGGATTTCAAAGGATGGGTAGGAATTACCCACTAATTAATCAATTGGTTAAAAGGGGGAAGGAAGACATCCCAGTCAGGCAATAACAATTTATAACCAGGGGCTCAAATTCATTTGCAGAAGACTCTCCTAATTGGTAGAGATCGATCATTCAATCAACTGCTCCAAGCTTATGTGAGGGGCATAGGTGTTGAGAGCCTGGGACAGGAGAGACTTTAGTCTTCTGGCCTCCAGCTTCAAGAGAGAAGACACAAGTTTCCAGATTCTCTTTCTGAAGAGAAAGAATCTGAGAAGAAGCTAACATGTAGAGGAGTTGATGCCTTGATTATATCTCTATCCCTGACTTACCACACTAGAGACTTGGGAGAATTTCCTCTCTGGTTGATGGGGTTTAGATTGTGGGAGCCCCCTTGAGCTCTCCTTGAATCATCCAGCTAGATGAGGCCACAAGCTTTCACTATTGCTAGGCCTAAATCTCTAGGCTAACCTAGCCTAGCCCTCCATTGTCTGGCTAGTTTCCAGCCTTGATCCTATCAAAGTGTCTATGCCTAAATCGTTACCTTTAAACTAGCCTAGCCCTACCTTGTCTGTTATCTCCAGGTAGCCTTTAGCTACTTCCCACCCTTAATCCCATTCTCTTGGTCCTTGGAATCTGACCTCATCCTAGTCCTATCAAGCTCCTCCTTAGACTCCTCCCTAAACCCCTCCTCCCATCATCCCAGGACCACTCTAGATCCCTCCCACCATCTTCCTGTATATAAGTTTCATCTTGCCACCATGAAGGTGCTCAGATTACCACTTACGAAAACGAGCCTCACAAATGGAGAGGTTTCTTAGACAACCCAATACAGCGAATCTGTAATAAATTTTGTTTCCCTTTGGCTGTAAGAAGGCTTGAGTTGAATACATTCGGCAGGACCCATGATGAAGCTGTTGGTTTTTTGGTGAGTGGAACACTGAAATAGTGAAGCCCTGCCCCCCTCAGCATGGGAAAAGACCTTGTCTCTCCTACCATTCCCCCCCCCCCACTCTGCACCCCTTCTATATTTTTAGAAACTGCTCTCCTGAGAAAGTAGAGATAAGAAATTATATCAGTAGACAGACACCTGTTTTATCTAGCTTTTACTCAACGCCCGTCTTTTTGTTTTTGTTTTCTGTTGCTGGGAAAAGATTCCGTGTTTAGAATGTGTGCTCCAAATCCAGGCAATGGGAAGAGGAGCCAGTAGGGTGGGGGATCTCTGAGTTAGGTCTATATAACTCGCTTTGAGCTGTATCACATACACACGTGCTGGCATCGTCTTGGGCCATACTGAAGTGTGTTCTTTCTCATGAGAAAGCAATAAACTCCTTTTTGCCTTTTCTCAAGAACCGTCTCTGTATATTTTTAATGTGAGTAGTGGTCTCTGACTCATGCATTGAGATTTTAAGCACCCCTAAAAACATGGTGAGATCTGGGACTCTCTTGGTTGAATTGAGCTCATTCACTGTGTAGCTGGTATATTCTTATCTGTATAACTTTTCTGATTTTTGTTTGCTATTGGCTTGTAAAAATAGGTTTATTTGCTATTGGCTATGTGTAGTCTTAGGGCAACTAGATGCCTGAGTGGATAGTGCTAAGCCTGGAGTCAGGAAGACCCGAGTTCAAATCCAGTCTCAGACACTTACTGGCTGTGTGACCCTGGGCAAGTCACTTATCCTCTGTTTGCCTTAATCTACTGGAGAAGGAAATGGCAAACCACTCCAGCATCTTTGCCAAGAAAACCCCATGGACAGTATGGTCCACAGGGACACAAAGAGTTGGATATGATAGAACAACGTGTAGTTTTTGTGTAACTGGCATACTTATTCAGTTCTTACTATGTGACAAACACTATTCTAAGTCCTGGAGATACAAATACAAGCAAAAAGAAAGGCAGTCCCTGCTCTCAACGAGCATATATTCTAATGAGGAAAGAAAACACATAAAAAAGGGGCTGAAAATTGAGGCATCCAAGGGGTGAATGGTAGAGAAACTCTAGAGAGTCTGGAGAAGGACAAGAATGAACACAAGCCAGCCTGAGGCCATCTCTAAGATGGAGGCCCTGGAAGGAACTTACTAATTGGAGAAAGGAACTGCTATGGCAGAAAGACGTTCCAGGGTGAGAAGGCGGCTGAGTCATGATAGCGAAGTACTTGGGAGTCAAAGGCATAGATGGGAAGAGAATGAAACATGGCTGGCCTGGAACTGTTCCCATTCCCAAAATGGAGGCCCCCAGAAAGAACTCACCAATGGGAGAAGGGGGTTGGCATGGCAAAGGACCCTGCCATAGAGAGTAGTGTGAGCAAAGGCAGGAAGTTTGGAAAACCTTAAGCTCTGTTCAGTAAATACAGAGTAATCTCCTTTGATTGGGGGCATGCAGTACATACAGTAATAACAGGAAGAGTTGAGAAGGTAAGGCATAGATTGGGCTAAATGACTTCCGAGGTCCCTTCTAACTCTAGATTCTATGAAGGCCAGGCAGAAGAGCTTGAATCTCAGTTAGCATGTAACAGGGAACCCCTGAAGATTTTTTAGCAGAAGAATGACTTGACCAAATCTTTCCTTAAGGAAGATTATTTTGGTCCAGGCAAGAAGGATAGATAGGCAGTGGGGATGGAGGAGGGTGGCTATTAGATGCTATTAGAATAGTCCAGGTGGATGGTAATGAAAGCCTTTACTAGAGTTGTGCAAGAAATACAGAGAAGGCCATGAATTTGAGGTTTGCAGATCTGGAAGTGATAGGATTTGGCAGCTTAATCTGTGCACACAGCAATACAAACTATAGCTGGCTTCCATTGTCCAAGACTTCCTAGGAGGGGAATCCATCACTTCTTTGTGAGGCAGCTCATTTCACTTGTGGGGCTGATAAACAGTCTAGATGCCCTAGGCTAACTGGGAAATTTGCCCCAGGGTGGAAAGTAAAGAGGATTCAGACAGCACTTGTATTCTTCCATGGAAAAAGGTAGCGGCAAAGGAGTAGAGGAGGGAAGGGAAGCAGACTTAACGACAGGAAGGTAAGAATCCCGAGTTGTTCCCTAAGGAGGACCAGGTCTATAGAAAGTCTAAGTTCCATCTTGGTCAAGGATGAAGAGGGGACAGGGAGGAGGCTGGGGCTAACAGATCTGAACCTTAGCCAGGTTTAGGCTTACAGAAGGGGGACCTACATTCATTTGGTCCCCTATGGTCTCATGCTCCTGAGACCTAGGCCCTCGCTTCCCCAGAGGACCCTACTGGGATGTTGTTCTTGCTGAGGGTGAGCTGGGGCCAGAGTACACCCTGAAAGGATGAATGGTTCCTCTTTCACTGCTTAACTTGCCCATTCTGAGTCTGGAAACCAGGGAAAGTTCAATGCCCCCTTTTCTCAGCAATCTGGACTATGAGTGAGAAAACCTAGATTCTTATTTCTGCTCTAAAACTAACTCTGGATATGAATTTACTCCTTTCTAAAATGAGGGGGTTGGACAAAGTATTCTCCAAAGTTCCTTCTGGCTTTAACCACCTATGAACCTATGAAATTTGGCCTTTATGTGACACCACCTCAGCTCAGCTCCAAAGTTAGCAAGTCTGGAATAAGTCCACCTCTGTGAACTTGGGGGCAAGTTAATAACCTTCTCTGGGACTTCAGTTTCCTCTTTTATAAAATGGAGGAGGACGAGACCATCCCTAAATTCTTTTAGAGTGCTAATATTCTGTTACGATACTTGGGATTTTCTGGAGAGAGGGGAAGAATTGGCTTTAAGCTGTTCTTCATATGTCTCCCCAGAAGTATCCCTCTCTTTTCTGTAATGGTTACCATTCCATCCCTACTCCCACCTTCCCACTCCCCAATAACTAGACTTCTCATCTAGCTGATGGTGAAGAAACAACAGTCTTTATCACCTAGCAGTAAAATACATTAGTTAAAATAGGAAGCTCCCTAATAGACTGCTTCCTGTCCCCTGAAAGGCAAGGAAAATCCAAAGAAGCAGCAGCCTTGTAGTATCAGGATCGCAGGGTCTCTCCTGACCTACGGCATCGGTTTCTACTACCATTGTAATCGAGGGGCCTTTCCTGTCATGTGGTAGGGTGGGAAATGTTGTGGCCATTACCCCAAGCGCAAAATTCCTAGCTATGGCTCTTCAAAGAAAGAATAGTTATAGGGGAAAGAGTGGTTTAATTTTGGACGTGTGAAGCTTGAGATGCTAATGGAACATATCTCTAAGCCTCTAGAGATGAAGGTCTGGAACTCAGAAGGGAGGGCAGAACAGGAGATGGAGATTTGGGAATCATCTGCATGGAGCTGATTGTTGAAGTTGTGGGTGTAAGTGAAATTATTACAGAAGAGAGTGAGGAGTGAACAAGCCAACACACATTTATAAAGTGTCTGCTCTGTACCAGGCACTGTGCTCAATGCTGGGAATATAAAAAAAGAGCAAAAACAGATTTTGCTCTCCAGGAGCTCACAATCTAATGGAGACTCCATGTGAACAACTATGTACAAGCAAGATCTATACAGGATAAATTGGAGATAATTAAAAGAAAGTAAGCATTTAGCATCAAGGAGGATCAGGAAAGGTCTATCACAGAAGGTAGTATTTTAGCTGAGAAGCCCAGGAAGCCAGGAGGAGTGAATTCCAGTGAATAAGGAGGGAGTGAATTCCAGGCAGGGGCAACAGCCCGTGAAAATGCTCTGAGACAGATAGACTGTCATGTATAAGGAATAGCAATGAGGCCAGTGACACTGGGTCACATAATACATGGTGGGAGGTGGGGGAGGGAGGAGAATAAAATGACTGGAAAGGTAAGAAGGGGTCAGGTTGCTTAAATACTAAATAGAGGATTTTGTATTTGATCCTGAAGGCAACAGGGAACCATTGAATGGGGGTTGTGGAAGTGTAAGTGTGACCTGAATTTTGGGAAGATCACTTTTGGTTGCTGGGTGGAGGATGGAATGGAGTGGGGAGAGACTTGAGGCAGAGAAATCAACCAGTGGGCTTTGCAATAGTCCAGGAATGAGGCAATGAAGGCCTTCACCAGGGTGGTAGCAGTGTCAGAGGAGAGAAGGGGGCATGTATGAGATGTTGAGAAGGCAAAATCAGCAGGACTTAGCAACAAATTATGTGTGTGTGTGTGTTTGTGTGTGTGTGAAAGAGAGAGACAGAGACAGAGAGGGAAAAGGAGGGAGAGGGAGAAGGGAGGATAGAACTTTGAAGAAAGTCCACCTTAACAGGCTGATAAGTGAATGAGGGACCAGCATAAGGAGAATGAGGAAATATTATGAGAACTCAGAGGCTGTTGTGTCTCTGAAACTAAGGAACCAAGAGAAGGAGATAGTTAACTATGTCAAATGATGCAGAGAAACAAAGAGGAGGCAGAGCATCATCTCAGGAATTAGCAGGTAACTGGTGACCTTTGAGAGAGTTATTTCCATAGAGTGGTGGAGACAGAAACCACATTACAAGGGGCTGAGGACAGAGTGGGTGGTGAGGAAGTGAAAGCCTCTGGTATAAACATCTTTTTTTCAACAAATTTGGCTCTGAGTGGAAGAAATGAGATCGTAGTTAGAAGAAGCAGAATGGTCAAAAGAAAGGCTTTTTTTTAAGGATGGGAAACCTGGGAATTTTTGTAAATGAATGGGAAAGAACCTATGGAAAAGAAGAGAGTGAGAATTCATAAGAGAGAAGGAGTGACTGCTGGAGCAAGGTCCTAGAGAAAGCAGGAAAGTGGGGTCACAGATAGAGAGAAAAGCTGTAGTGAGGAATGGGGCAGATTATTTTTCCTGCCAAAAAAAGGAGCTTGAATTTCAACCAGCAGGCAACAGGGAGCCACTGATGATTTTTGAGCAAAGGAGTGACCTGACCTACAGATGTTGAAGATTATTTCGGCACTGGCATTCCTATCCTACTCAAAATCTCTTTCATATACTCCAGATGTAGCCCATCTCCATTGTATCAAAAATCACATCAGAGAGATTTCTGATTAACACGTGAGATGGAACTTCTTTTTTGCATTTGTCCTTTTTCAGCACTTTTAATCACTAGGTCTGCTTCTTTCCTCCACGTTCCTAGAGTAATTTCTTGATTTTTAGGTTCTGTGTATGCTATTTGTTTGAGCTTATTACTCACTATTTGCTCTTATGGACTTTTCAGAAAGAAGAAAGTCAAGCCCATGGGGTATATTCTTAGGTCAGGCTAGTTAAAGGGACTTAGAAACTAGGAATTTTGTGGGGGCCACAGCACATTTAGTTGGTAGCTCATCCCAAATTAGTAATCGAAATCTAATCTCTTAAAGTGACAGGCTTCAACATGTCTCAGTGGCTTTGCCCCCGGCTTTCCTTTGCCTAATCTTCTAATGAAAAACTCAATCCCACAATACACTGAGGAATGAGATTTTGAAACGAAAGTATTCTGTCTTAGTTACAAATAGTAATAGCTCATCACAGTTCTTTAACATTTCCAAGGACTTTTCCTCATTTTGTACATATATATGTGTCTAACTGCTGCTTTCCCAAGTGAACTCCTTGTGGGTAGGAACAGTTTTGTTTTTATCTTGGTGTCTCCAATACCTCATACTGTTTCTGGCATATAGTAAGGACTTAAATGCTTGTTGTTGGACTGAAAAGTCCTGTGAGGAAGTTGGTGCAAAATTCACTCTATTTTTAAAATGAGGGACCTGGGGCTCAGAGCTAAGTGACTCGCCCAGGATGTCACAGCTTGTAAATGGCCAAGGCAGGACTAGAAGCCGTGGCTTCAGATTCTGTCCAATGCTCTTTTCGCTAATAGGTAACATAATGCTTCTTGGAAATTGTAGAGGAGTCCTCTCAATGTGAAATATGTCATTAGCATTATACTCATTTCCTGAGAATTTGGTGTTGTACTAGATGAAACGATCTTTTTTGGTAGAAGGGCCAATTTTATAATCATAGTGACAAACACATTTTGAATCTTACTTTGACTTTTCTCTTAAGAACTCAAGCTAATTAGGATCATAGGACCTAGTCCTCCCACCCCATTTTACAGAAGGGAAATCTGAGGCCCAGGGAAGTAATGCAACTTGATGTAAGATCAATCAGAATCATAAAATGCTAGCATTGGAAGGAATCTTAGAGATCATATAATTCAACCCCCTCATTTTACAAGGAAAGAAACGATTTGATTTACTTCCTTTTTACTCCCTTCTTTTTGAATGCCTAGCTCCCTTAAAGGCTCAGTTTAAGCCTCTCGTCCTATATGGGCTTTTCTTATTTCCTGTGTCAGGACCAGACCCTTGCTGGTAACCCCTCCCCTTTATGCCCCCCAATTACTTTTTATATATTTTGTATTTACTTAACTGTGTACATATTATTGTCTTCCAGCCACCCCCAACAGAATATCAACTCCTTGAGGGCAAGGAAGGAAGTTAAGTAATTTGGCCAAGCTCACCTGTCAGAGATAGGACTGGAAGCCAGGTGTCCAGAATCCTAGGCCAGTACACTTTCATGATGTTACTTAGCAAGGTGACCTTTGTCCACAAGAGTCAGAGAAGTGCTTCTCAGTTGTCGCGCAGCCCTCTCACTTGACATTTTCAGGATATTGCCAAGAAGGGCATTTCCTATTATGTAGAAACCATTCTTTATTGCTCAGTGGACATTGATATTTAAATAGGATGCACTCGATCAGAAATCTACCTATAGATAGTTCAATAGATGTGCCAGACATCTTTTTTGAAAGGTGTTAAAATATGTATGGCAGGGGTGGAGACAACTGTCTAAATATAAAGATGCGGTTCACCAGTGTCGTGTATAGATAAAGCTGGTATCTGGCTCACCTTTTCAGGGAGTAGGAGAAAGGCCATGCCAGCACCTCCACCAGCATAACTGGGGAGAAAGGCAGGCAAAATATAAGACTGCTGAATATGGGAGATATTTCCTGTCTCTAGGAGCTAGACATCTCTATCTGCCACTCCTCAAATGTGTCTAATCTAGGGATACCATAATGGATTCAGAAGGAAGAACATTTCCTTCATCACTCTCAAAAGGACAGGGCAGCCCTCAGCTTCTCCTCGCCAATTTTGTTCCCTCCCAACAAATGCTGGTTACACAAAAGACTATTGAAAATAGAGAATGTCAAGTAAACCCATTTATCCAGGCAAAACTGAAGTTGGGAAGTCATATAGACAGATAGGTATATAGAATACAGGGAAGTTATATAGGTTAAAATAGACCAAAACAAACATAATAATGAAAAAAATTATTCCACTGGGAAAAAGGTAAAATGCCTCAACACAAACCAGGAGAAAAAGAATGAACTTAATAAGAGGAAATGGTGAAAATCTAAATTCTACTAGCATTCTCTAGAGTTGCAAGGGAAGTCAAAGGGCGTGATTGGGGGTGGGGGATGGGGGCAAATTCCACTACATGTTCTCTGACCCAAGGGCTCCCAGAAGCCATTCAGAAGTTCACATCTAGACTCCCTTGGCCTATCTCTTCCCCACTTGTCTGTCTAACAAAAGCTTTGCAGCATTATACTCAGTTTTGCTCTCAGGCAATCTGGAGTAACATCTCCTGCATACAGCTTCGCTGAGCTCTCTCTTGGAAATCTATCCCAGGTTTGAGTGAAATTGGACTTACACAAACACTAGCTTCTAAGCATGACATACTATATGGGCAAGCACTGACCATGAAACTGCCAACTACAGCATCTAGGTGTTATTGCCATGGTTATCACATTGGGCCTAGAATCAGGAAAAAACTCTACTTTTCAGCTACACTGAAGCACTTTTACAGCCCGTCTACATGCCCTGTCCTCCTCTACCTGTTAAGACTAGTCATTCTATTCCCTAAACCTCTTCTCTCCTTCCCATCTTCCTCCTTCCACTCCCATTACTCAGAAGTCAACACAGAAATTCAGATCTCTTCATCCCCCTGTCCTTGGGACCTCTCTCCATCTCTCTCTGTCTCTGTCTCGCCCTCCCTCTCTCTCTCTCTCTCTCTCTCTCTCTCTCTCTCTCTCTCTCTCTCTGTCTCTGTCTCTCTCTGTCTCTCTCTGTCTCCTCTCTCTCTCTCTCTCTTTATCATTGGGCACTTGGAGGATGGACATTGGAGAGTTCTCGGATCTTCCACTCACCATTTAGACAGGGCACACAGGGCCTCTTCATTTCACACCTAGATACTTCCCTGGCATTCATCATCTCCAAAAACTCATCATTTGTGTGATGAAATCAACTCAGAAATTCTCACCTTCTTAGACCATTTCCCACCAGCTGTATAGTGTCATCACTCCCCTACCCATAACTTCTCCCCTTATACCTTCTACCTGTTGAAACTATGCTTATTTCTTAATGCCCAACCACAAGCCATCTTATTAAGGAAGCCTTTATTGATTAGTAATGATTTTTTTTTTATCTTGACTTTCATATTGCAAACAAGAGTTAGTCAATCAATTAATCAACATTCTGCATACCAAGCACTGTCCTGGCTATTGGGGATACCAAGTCAAAAATAAAGCAGCACCTGCCCTCCAGGAGAATATAGTCTGTTGGGGAAATTGATATGTAAACACAAATTTAAATACACACTTTAAAAAAGTAATTTGGGAGGGCGGCATTATCAACTGGGGATGTCAGGAAAGGCCTTGTAAAGGAGGGATCGCTTGGATTGCGTTTTGAAGGGAGCTAAGAGGCAAAGGTGTGGTGTGGTGAAAGTTTAGCGCCAGCACAGGAGGTAGCCTTTACAAGTCAATTCAAATCAACAAGCATTTATTAAGCACCTACTATATCCCAGGCAGGGTAGCTAGGTGGCGAAAATAGAGTGCTGGTTGTAGAGTCAGGAAGACTCATCTTTCTGAGTTCAAATCTGGCCTCGAATACTTACTAGTATGTAAGCCTGGGCAAGCCACTTAACCCTGTTTGCCTCAGTTTCCTCATCTGTTGGATGAGCTGGAGAAGGAAATGGCAACCACTCCAGTATCTCTACCAAGAAAACCCCAGATGTAGTCACAAAGAGTCAGACATGACTGAAAAGATGATTTAACACGTATCTTAAGACTATGACATGCCCTAGATATACAAAGAAAGGCAAAAAAAAAAACCCAAACCAAAAAACCAGTCTCTTCTCTCAGTTTAATAGGAGAGACAATACACAAACCATCTATAGGAAGGATAAAATTGAAGATAATCTTAGAGGGAAGGCACAAGCCTTAAGGGGATTGGGAAAGGTTGCTGGAAGAAGGTGGAGTTTTAGCTGGGACCTGAGGGAAATCAGGGAAGCCAGGAGGCAGAGATGAGTATATATATAATAGTATATAATAAATGAAGTATAGTAATAGATTAACTACAAAGGATAAATGAAGGAAGATGCTGTCTGCATCCAGAGAAAGAACTGATAAATAAAAGCATGTATAGGTTGACTTTACATATATAAACATATTTGTGTCTAATAGGGCTAGGGGGGTAGAAGGGGAAGAAAAAAAGGAAAATAAAAAAGAAATTTACATGATAACTTTATTACATATTTAAAAGGAATAGTAATTATACATAATATAATTAAGGTTTCATGTGCAATTATCTTTTTTTAAAAAAATATACTATGTTTGGGAATGCTTGTTTTATTCCATAAATTAATACAATAAATAAAAATTTTTTTTAAAAAGAAGCCTATTGCAAAGATAGTTTTGACAGGACCTGGCAAGTGATTGGACATGGGCAAGAGAGAAAGGAGTTGAGAGTAACAGCTATGTTGTGAGTTTGGGTGACTGGGAGGATAGTGGTAACTTCAACGATAATAGCAAAGTTATGGAGAGGAGAGAATTTTAGGAGAAAAGATAATGATTTCAATTTTGGATACGTTTCAAGGTGTTTAATAGGCAGTTGGAGAGGTGAGATTGAAAGTGTGGAAAGAGATTAGGGGCAGGTGAGATCACCAAGAAAAATAATATAAAGGGAGAAGATAAGAAAGGCTTAGGACAGAGTCTTGTGTGATGCCCTTAACTAGTGGGTGTGATCTGGATGAAAATCCAGCAAAGAAGACTGAGGAGTGGTCAGAGAGGTAAGAGGAAAACCAGGAGAGCAGGGACATGAAGCTCTAAGTATCAAGAAGAGGGTGAATTACAGTGCCAAAAACATGGAGAGAAAGACATGGACAAAAAGGATAGAATGTTATTTTTATGGAATGACAAATAGGTCACTTTGAAAAGGAAAGTGGGTAAGGAGGAATAGGGCAATTAGGTGCAGTAGGTAGAGGGTTAGGCCTAGAGTCAGTAAGACCAGAGTTCAAATCTGTCCTCAGACACTAGCTGTGTGACCCTGGGCAAGTCATTTAACCCCGTTTGCCTCAGTTTCCTCATTTGTAAAATGAGCTGGAGAAGGAAATGGCAAACCACTCCAGTATCTCTGCCAAGAAAACCCCAAATGGGGTTACAAAGAGTCAGATATGACTGAAAAAAACTGAATAACAGCAACAAGTAAGAAAAATGTGCAACAAACCTGTAAAGTTAGGCTAGAGTCAGACTGTGAAGGGCTCTGGATACTAAACAGCTTGTATTTTATCCTAGAGGTAAAAGAGATCCACCGGAGCTTTTTGAGCAGAGGAGTTATGATCAGGCCTGTTCCTTAGGAGTACCACTTTGATAGTTATATGAAAGATGAATTGCAGACAGAAGAGACTGGAGGCAGGGAAATTCATTAGGAGTTTAGTTCAAGGATATATTCAAGAAGTGATCCAGGGATCTGGACTAGAGAAGTGATCTATAGATGAAGATAGGGGTGTGAAAGCTGTTATGGAGGTAGAATCAAGACTTCAGAAACTGATTAGATGTGTGGGGTGAGGTAGAAGACAAGAGTTAAGGATGATTGAGGTTGTAAGTCAGCATTATTTGAAAGATGGTGCTGTCCTTGACAGAAGTAGGAAGGATTTTGGAGAGAAATATGATGACTTCTGTTTTGGACATGTGAAGCTTGAATAGGAAATGTCCAACAGGTGTTTGGTGATATGGGACTAGAGATCAGGAAAATGACTAACACATTGGTTATATCTTTTTTATCTACATATGAATTATTTTCTATTATAGCTCAAAGATTTAGAGCTTAGGGGAATCTTGGAGACTATCTACTCTAACCACCTATCTCCTTCATTTACTTTTAACTGAGACCATGAGAGACTTGTCCAAGGTCACACAAGTAGTATTCGGAGGAGATGGGACTTGATCCCAGATCCTCTTATTCCAACCCAATGCCTTTTCTACTATATCAGTTATTTTCGTACATACTATAAAACAATGTTTATTTTTTTTAAATGGCAGCTGATATCTATATAGTCCTTTAAATTTTAAAAAGCACTTTAAACGCTTGGTTTCATTTGATACTCAGTGCAATCCTGTGAGGTAGGTGCTATTAATATCCCTACTCAACATATGGAGAAAATGACACTCAGAAAAGTTAAGTGATTTACCAAGGGTCAAACAGTCAGTAAGTATCTCTCGTGGTATTTAAACCCAGGTCTACTACAGAGAAAGTTTAGTGTCATTGATAGAGCACTAAACTTAATGTCAAGAAGACCCAAGTTAAAACACTGCAATTGAACTTGCAAGCTGTGCGACCGTGGTGAAATCACTTAACCTCTCTGGGCCTCAGTTTCCTCATCTGTACAATGAGGGGATTGCAGTCAATTACCTCTGAGGTTCCATCCAGCTCTAAATCTGTGATCCCATGATTCTGATTTCACATCCAGAGTTCTAACCATTATGTCACCCTGCCTCCCTTAGTAAACTGAAAATTTCATGAAATCAGGCAATCCAAACATGTACCATGGCATTTGGCTTTGTAAAAATTACATAATATTTTGAGCAACAGACAAGTTTTCCTAATTATGTTCTCCTTAGATTAATATTGAAATTGGTTTTCCTTGGGTATAGTCCAATTTATGGCAGAGGAAGCTGTTCTAAAAGTACATTGGGTGTCAGGAGGAAGAGAGCCTGGAATTAAAAAATTTGCCATAGATATCCCCCATGGTGCATAAACTAAACTCAGAGAATTGGACCATATAGGCCTTCTGTCTGCAGAGGTCCCTCCTGACATCCTGGGAGAGATGGAGAAAGATGGAGAGGACAGTTATGATATAGACCCCAAGACCGGATTGCCAAATGTGTCTTATTCTTAGTTTTAGAAAGCCTTGTTTTCCTGGCCCGGCTTAATTGAGATTATTTAAATTTATCTGTTTTCCAATCGACTTTACTCCTGTTGTGTTTCCTGAGTTTCTGGATTCAATTTGAGATAAATGAAATAAACATTAGCAACCATCCCCAGCACCCACAGATGCTTTTCCTGAAGAAAACAGCTTCTACAGGAACCAGGAGAGTCACCATTTCTCTGTTTTTTTTTTCATATTTCCTCAGATAATTGAGGCTCATGGTGGTTGAAATTGATTTTCAGTTGGGGCAGAGATAGTGGAAGAGAAATGACATAATAATTCTTTGTCCTGAATGGGCTCGGAGAATACTACTTGTCTTTACTATTTCATTCCTGTCCAGACTTCACTACTGAATCTTTGGACTTCTATTTCTATTTCCACCAGCTTACTGCAGCCTTCTCACCCTCGAAGATGATTCTACGTATGACCCTTCCTATGATTGGTCAGTTCCTTCTAGAACCTCCAGTTTAAGGAAAGTGCCCAGGCTAGTTGTGCTCATTCCTCCCAGGATCTCTGGGATCCACTCCTAACTCTCTGAACTTCTTTCCCCATCCATATTCATATTGAGTATCATTCTACTCCATTTGGGGAACCCAATAGCTCAATATGAATTATGTATGGAGCTGGCTATGTGTTGCAACAAAGAACGCAATGCTAATAATCATAGTGCACATTTGCAGAATGGTTTAAATAAGATACAGTATCAACTTATTGCCACAGATGCCATGGTCCAGAAGGCTGATTGTTGAACTTCCTTGGAACATAAAGCAACTTTTACAAGGCTGCTAATAAGCAATTCACATTTCTTTTCTACCCCCAGCATTGGGTGTAGATCAAACAGTCAAGTTTGATGCTCTATCTAGAGACTTCTCTCAGATTCTGACTCTACCCCTACCGGGGCTAATCCTTGCTGTCGCTGCCAGCTCAGTCTTGCCAATGCCAAAACCTCAACTGTGGTGGTAGATTCTGTCACTGCTGAAGACCTGCTAAAGGAAAGGAAGTGGAAAAAGACAGGCCAAATAGTCGGGGGCCCTGGCACAAGCTTACCAGGTTTAGGCCCTCAGTATATGTTGCCATATCAGTGGTTTGATCATGGGTGGAGGAAAGACCCCACCTTCACTGGGATTATATCGTTTCACCTCAAGAGCCACTTGAAGGCCAGTCAGAAATTGTCTCCTCTTTTCAAAGGTGCCTTGAGTCCTCAGCTCTTCCAACTCAAAACCAGTGAGAGAATTCTCAGAAGATGAATCCTACATGGCCAGAAATTGCCTATTAAAGTTCTATCATGGTCCACCAGAATGTCAGTTGTTCAGGGGAGAGGGGTGGGATAGAAGAGAGAAGAGAAGGGCCTCTCTGCACTCTATTCTTAAAGGAAGGGGTAGCCCTTGACCATGCAGGTGCCAGTCCTTCTACTTGTATTCTGGATCTCATCCTCCCATCTCTTCTGGGAGCTGGCCCTTTCATTAGCCCCCTTCTCTACCTAATTTTTACTTTTTCCTTAACCACAGACTCATTACCTTCTAGCCTGCCTAGATCTCCTCTGTCCTTAAAAAAAAAAATCCCTTTATTTCCTATGTTCTCAAGCTAAATCTCTCCTCCCTTTCACAGACAAATTCCTAGAAAATTCCAGCCACACTCATCCCCCACATTTTCTCACCTTGCACTCAACTCTCAACCCCTTGCAGTCTTGGCTTCTGATTTCATCACTTAATTGATAATATTTTTCTCCAAGGTTACCAATATGCTGTTAGCTGTGAAACCTGAAAGCCTGTTCTCAGTCCTTATCCTTCTCTTTTCCAGTATTTGACACTATTGACCACCCTGCGCCCCACCCCCACCCCAAACTCCTCCCTGGGTTTTTATGGCATTTCTTTTTCATGCTTCTTCCCCCTGTCTGGCTACTTCTCAGTCTCTTCTGCATGATTATTATCAATGTCCCATCCTCTATACACGAATATCCCCTCAGACTCTTCCATTCTCATACTATACATTCTCTCTTGGTGATCTCATCAGCCTCCATGCAGTTCAACTACAATCTTGCCAGATCTAAAGATTCAGCTTTACACTCTCACCTGATTTCTAGTCCCAGTTACCAGTCTCACCAACATCTCCAAGTCAATATCCCATAGATGTCTCAAACTCAACATGTCCAAAACAGAACTCATTATCTTTCCCCTCAAGCACATCCCTTTTCCTAACTCCTCTATTTCTATCAAAGGAACGATATACTTCTAGTCACCCGGGTTCCTGACCTGTGACTCTGCCTTTCCCTCATCCCCCAGATCTAAGTAGTTGACAAGTCTTATTAATTCTACCTTTTCATCCTCTCTCTCCTCCATTCCCATCTCTCCACACACAGTACTAATTAAGGTAAGGCCTCATCACTTCTTGTGTGGACTATTAGAATAGCCTACTAATTGGTTTCCCTGCCCCCAACCTTCCCTTCATTAATTCATCCTATATCCAGCTACCAAATGGAGATTCCTGAAGCACAAGTCTAACCACATCACTGCCCTGCTCAAGGAGCTCCAGTGGCACCCTTTTGCCTGTAGAATAAATTACAAACTCCTCTAGTTGTCATTTAAAGACTCACATTATGGGTCCAGTCTACCTTTCCAGGTAGATATTTCCAAGTAATATTTCATATTACTCTTTATGTATGCCACATTCCAGCCAAACTAGCCCATTCTCAGTTACTCAGACACAACAATTCATATCCAGTGTCCATGCCTTTGCCTAAACTGTCTCCTATGTCTATAGCACATTCCCTCCTCACCTCTGCTGTCTAGAAACCCTAAGCTGTTGTCGTTGCTTTTACAAAATTCAGCATGTGTCATCTCTACAGAAAGGCTATCCTGATCTCCCAAGAAAGTGCTCTTTCTGTTACCTAGTATATAGTTTATATTTGTTGCTGTTCAGTCGTTTTCGGTCAAGTCTGACTCTATGAGACCCCATTTAGGGTTTTCTTGACAAAGATACTTGAGTGGTTTGCCATTTCTTTCTCCAGGTTGTTCTTATACATGAGGAAACTGAGGCAAACAGGGTTAAGTGACTTGTCCGGGGTCACACAGCTAGTAAGCGTCTGAGGCTAGATTTACTCAGGGAGATACTCCAGGCCCGGCACTCTATCCACTGCACCACCTAGATGGCCCATATACTATGATAGCTGGTGATGGATACAAAGCTGGGAAAAGGTGAGAATGGAGAAAATACATTTCAGGAGACAGAAATGAGAAAGACCAATGATCTCCTCTCCTCTCCTCTTTTCCTTTCCTTGGCTAATGCAGGAATTTCTTTTGCATGACTGGACATATTAGTAATGGGCTTTGCTTTTCTTGCCTTCTCAATGGGTGATGGAGTGAATAGAGGAGGGAGAGGATTTGCAACTGAAAACTAAATAAAACTGAATTTTAAAAAGAAAAAAATTAAACTGCAATGTTTAAAAGACTACTGCATTTTTCCTCTGTTTCCTGAGAGCCTTGTATGGGGCCTGGCAAACAGCAAGAAATCTTTGGTTTTGAATTGTTGACTTTAGAAATGATCCAGCTCAATCCTCTGATTTTACAGACAGGGAAACTGAGACCCAGGGAGTTCACAACTTGTCTTAGGTCACAAGGTAGCAGCAGAGAGCAAAGATTCAAACCTGGATGCTCTGGTTCCAAGCCCGTGTTCTTTCCACGGCAGCCCCCAGTGTTTATTCTCAGAGCTAGAGAAGACCTAGAAAAGGAAGGAAAAGTAACTAAAATGACCTCTGTGGGATAAGTGGTGGGATACTAAGGGATGCTGTGTTAGATATGATTTATGCATACACACACACACACACACACACACACACACACACACACTGTTCCTTGCTGTTAGTGAAAGACAAAATCTGGAGCCGAATGATTCATAGGACTCACTATGGCAGACTTTACATCTATCCCTTTTCCCTGATGATGATCGAGGGGTCACCAGCTAAAGTTTCTTGAGCTGCTATTCACAAAAGGAAACCCTGAGAATTTCTTACAATTACCTTGTTTTCCTCTTGGAGAGTCTGATTTATCACCCAACTAATGTATTTGGGTGTTAATGGTCATCACCAGACAAGACACATTTACTAAGCGTTAATTATATGCAGACGGGCAGTTAGGTGGCAGAGTGGATAGAACTCCTGGCCTAAAGTCAGGAAGACTCCTCTTCCTGAGCTCAAATATGGCCTCAGAAACTTCCTAGCTGTGTGACCCTGGGCAAGTCACTTAACCCTGTTTGCCTTAGTCTCCACATCTAGAAAATGAGCTGGGGAAGGAAATGGCAAACCACTCCAGTATCTTTGCGAAGAAAACCCCAAATGAGGTCACAACAAGATGGACACATGGGACAGCTAGGTGGCACAGTGAATAGAGCACCAGCCCTGGAGTCAGGAGGACCTGAGTTCAAATCCGGCCTCAGACTCTTGACACGTGTACTAGCTGTGTGACCTTGGGCAAGTCACTTAACCCCAATTGCCCTATCCTCCCCCCTCCAAAAGTAAAAAACAAACAAATCACAACAAGATAGACATGACTGAGCAACAACAACATTTATGTGCAGAATGTGCAACTTGTAGGTATCACACTGGGCCCTGCCTTCACACATCTTACAATCTAGTTGGGGGCATAAGACTATAAATTACTATACAGAATTACATGTGTTGTGTCAATGAGAAGCATAGATAGTAAGAGAGGAAAGGATCCCTGCAGACTAGTGGCATGGCCTAACCTGGCTGCTGCTGCCCGAGGCCTGCTGAGGCAGTGTGATGACAGCTTGAATTGATTGGCAAGGACAATCCAGCCGAAGTGTTGGAAGGGTACTGTCATGACCAGTAAGGAACTGAGCAGGATATGCAACAAGACTTAGCTGTGGCCTTTCCTTGTTGGAATAAATAAATGTTTATCGAATCATCTGGTCTAATCCTCACATTTTACAGATGAGGAAACAGGGGCCCAGAGAGGTTTGGCAACATTTTCAAGGTCACCCAGGTAATAACTGGTGGAGCAGAGATTCAAATCTAAGTTGAATCACTGGTAAGGAGCCAGAGGCTTTTCTGAAACCTCGACTTCACCTGTGTTCTTTCTACTCTACTCATACTGCTCATTCCCAGAGCTGGAGAAGATACAGAAAAGGAAAGAAGGGACAATTTTGTAAAGGGGAGAGGCTTTGGGCCAACATGTGGCCCGAGAGTATAAGCCTCAATATTTCCTTGGGAGATCCATTTCTTAAGGTTAGGAAGAGGAGCCCAGATGTGAAGTTCTGAAGAAATTAGACCAGGAGCATCAACCAATTTAGTAAACAGGATCCAGGAAGCATGAGATGTTCAATGGAGCCAAAAGGAATCGTATAGAGTGGTAGTTCCCACCTTGTGGACCATAGACAAATGGAAGAGCTAAGAAGTTACTGCAAGGGGTCCATTAATCCATCTGTGAATTCATAAATAAGGAAACATGCCACCCGTAAACTGAATAAAGGATATATCTCACATGTATATGTGTAAAATGGATAAGGACCATTGACATGGCAGCAGGAATATTGGCAAAGGATTGCCAGTGCTTCATTTTCCTCCTTTAGGACCACTTGAATGTCAAGGTCCTTATTGGCCAGGGTGGGAGGGAGAACAAGGGAAGAGGCATGATGCCAGTTGAAAGAACAAATGAAAAAAGGGTATGTGTGTTTATCATAAGCCTCAGAAATATTCAGTAGGAAGCATTGACCATAATAGTGGGGGCCTCCTACCTATACTGTATACCTTCAGGTGGGGAAAAGGTAAAGGGACTTGATTCACTCTAATCCCACTAGGAATGCTAGAGGCTTTCCAGGAAAAAATTAGGTATTTCACAAAATTGCTTAAGAAGCAAGGCTTTTTTATGGGCCGGCAAGGTGAAGGCAATGAAGCCCTTTAACAGTAACAAGTGAATGAATGCATGACAAAGTACTTATTAAGCATTTGCAATTACAATAAATAAGGCAGTCCCTTCCCTCAAGGAGCTTTAATTCTAATAGGAGAAGGCAACATATATAAAGGAGTGCTTGCCATGAATAGGGTGTTCTGGCCTGGATAATCACAGGTATGGCGAATGGAGTAATATTCTGCAGGAAACCAAGGCAAAAACAGAGGAAAGAAAGAGTAGGGGAAAACCTATGTGTGACCATTGTGATGATGACCGTAACATGGGTGGAAGATGGTCAGACTGCATTGTATAGGGTCCAGCTATGGTACAGTCTTACCATGGTGGGCACCGGAATGCCCAGTGGGAAGAGTGTGGAGTATGATAACAAAATTATTTTTGAGATAATTTAATCATCCTGTTAGATCTCATCTGTCTTGGTACTCCATGTCATCACTACTCTCTGCCTCTCTGATTGGAGGGTGGGACCATGAACTCCAAGCTTCCATTTAAGGAGAAGCAAAACTCAAACATCTCATTTTTCACCTGGCTGTACTATTTTGAGACTCCTCTGCATGACTTTTCCACTGTGCCGTGTTGGATTCTTGATCTCTCACCTCCTCACTCCCCAACTTTTTAGGTTCCTTTTTTGTCTTCCTTTATTAGATTGTAAACTTCTTGAAGGTAGAGGTCCTCTCTCTCTCTCTCTCTCTCTCTCTCTCTCTCTCTCTCTCTCTCTCTCTCTCTCTCTCTCTCTCTCTCCCCCTGCCCGTGCCATGCTCAGCACAGTGACTGGCACATAGTAGGTGCTTAATAAATGCTTCTTGACTGAAAATAGAGCTGAATATGTATTGGTTAGCCTGGACATTCTCACCCTAAAAGACTGGTTATGCTACATACTATGCTTGTACCAACAGAAGAATTTGAGAGTTTGAGTCTGAGAGCCAGCAGAAATGAAACTAGAACAGAGCTTCTGCAGATGACAGCAGACTGTTGTGGGCTTCCTGGGCCATGTCACCAAACTCAAGAAGGCAGGTGTGCAAACTCAGGCAGAAGGAGCTTTGTAACTAGGGGTAAGGCAGACTCCCCTAGGTCTGAAACCCTTCCTTACCGTGAAACAGGAGCCAAGTGGGTGAGTCGGCAAAGTCTACGCCCAGAAGTTCAGCAGTCTTGGCATATTCCTGAACTTCCAAAGGGCAGGGTGTATTCCACAGAGCAAAGAGAGGAATCATAAGCTGCCAAGGACCGGGAGCCAAACCAGAGCAGCCTGATATCATCCTGTTCTGTTGGTAAAGAATACACTGAGTAGCCGGGAAGGGGGAGGGGCGTGGCACTGGCCAAAAATTTGCTCTTGCAGTGAACCTAAGTTTAGTGGTGTCATTCCAGAAATGGGTGGAAAGCCTATTACGTGTGTACTCTTTTTTTTTTCAAATGCTTTTCAAGTCATCATTGAATTCATAGTGGCTTTGTGTTGTTACATATTTTCTTAATACATAGTATGACTACATATACAATGTATATGTATATACGTATAAATACAATAGTATAACTATTCTCATCACACGGGGGTCCATGAAAACTTTTTTTTACACTGAAGAGGAGTTGGCTGCAGCTAGTTGGTACAGAGGACAGAGCACTAGTCCTGGAGTCAGGAGGACATGAGTTCAAATGCGGCCTCAGACACTTGGTAGCTGTGTGCCCCTAGGCAAGTCACTTAATACCAATTGCCTCCAAAAGAAAGAAAGAAAAAAACAGTGAAAAAGGAATCATGCTCAAAGAAATTAAAGATAGATCATTGCAAAACATGCATATGTAAGGAAGAGATGCTTAGTTTGCTCAAAGACTGCTTGGGCTATTTGCCTTTCAGGCCCTTTCCACCCATGCAGAACTAATGAGAAACAGCTATTGTTGTCCTTCAGTTTTTTCAGTCCTGTCTACCTCCTTCTGATCCCATTTGGAGTTTTCTTGGTAAACATACTAGAGTGGTTTGCCATTTCCTTCTCCAGCTTATTTTTACAAATGAGGAAACTGAGGAAAACAGTGTGAAGTGACTTGCCTGGGGCCATATAGCTAGTAAGTATCTGAGGCTGGATTTGAACTCAGCTCTTCCTGACTCCAGGCCTGGTGCCACCCAGCTGCCACTATAGATAGTTAACACCATCGGGAAAGGTTCCGTAGGGCAGGGTTTAGAGGAATAGAGAGGAGGAAGAAGGGCATCTCAGGCAAGAGCACTGTGTACACAAACAAAGACAACCATGACATATCCAGGAAGGCAACGGATAAACCAGTTCCAAGAGTTTACAAGCTATAAGATAGGAGGCATAGACAAGGGGCCAGACCAGATTGTGACTGGCCTTAAATACCAAATAAAGAACATTATTCTATATGATGTAAAGAGCAATAGCAGATTTTTTAAGCAAGAGGGTGATAGGCATGGAGTGATATTTTAGGAAGAGTCCAGTGAAGTTATGAGGGCCTAGGCCAGTGAGAAAGGAAAAGAACAAAGGTGAACATTAGGTTCTCTGTGACCTAGTTTCCTTATATCACTCTCAGGAGATGGCAATGATAACAGAGAGAAGTCTGGAGTCTTGACCCTCCAGGAATTCCATTTCTTCTTCCAGGCTCCCCTAGCTCTCCTACAAAGTTGCTTTTATTATTGGATATTAATCGTGAAGGACCCAAGTGGAAATTAGTGAAGTCCCTTTAAATCCAAAGAAACCGACCCAATCAAGGCACAACTCAAGACCACTGGACTGAGCAGGAAGGTCTGAGCTACATTAATTTAAGGGGCAGTAGAGCCCCTTACGTAGCTGTTGGAGCTACCGCCATAGGCATCCCTGGGCCACTATAACGGCAAGCTCTAGGGAGCTCTGTCTTTTAACCTAGTCCTTCACCCTACAGTAACTAAGACTAAGCCTCTTCCCCATTGACCACTGACCTGGCTTCACATGCTTGCTTGATGGCACTATTACTTTGTCAATAGAGTTAAACCCTTGTGAACCAGACCTGTGACCTTGAGATTATGTAACCTCCAGCTGGTAAGCACTGTCTGGCTAGATGATCCAAGTTTAACAATGACAGACATTATGAAAACAGGGGAGGAAGTATATGTGGAAGGAGACAGTATGGGAGAGAGGTGCTAAGGATGAATTGAAGGTTTTAAATGTGAGTGGCTGGGATGATGAGTGATGGTATTGTTGTAAAAAAACAAAAAATCCAAAACCAAAACTCAACAAGATGTGATTTAAAGAATTACGAAGAGCAGTGAGGGCTCAGCTGAAATTAAATAGCGTGGTTATGGTCGATCCATCAATATGATTTTGTGGCTTCCTCCAACAGCACTAGGGCCCAAGAGCAGAGAAAGTCTATTGTAGGAGTAACACCTCTCCTAAATACTCTTTCTCTCCTCTGACGCTGCCACCTCTCTGATGCTGGCCCTCTTGGCCTCATGCCTGAACTATTGCAACAGCCTGCTAGTGGGTCTACCTGCCACTAGTCTATGCCCACTCCAGTCCATCCTCTACTCGACTGTCAAAATGATCTCCCTACAGTGGAGGTCAGACCACATTAATCCTCCACTTCCTATTCAATAAATTCCAGCGGCTCCCTGAAACCTCCAGGATCAAATATAAAATCTATTATTTGGCTTTTAAAGCCCTTTACAACCTGGTCCCTTCCTATCTCTTCAGTCTTGTACTTTACTGCCCTCCACACTCTCTGTAATGAGACTGGCCTTCTTGCTGTTCCTTGAACAAGAGACTCCATCTACAATCTGTGCATTCTCACTGTCCATCCCTGCCATTCCCTCCTCACTTCCACCTTCTGGCTTCCTTTAAGACTCAGCTCAAATACCACCTTTTGCAAAAGATCTGTCTTAGGTCCCCTTCCTTTCGAGGTTTCCTACAGTTCATACCATATGTAGTGAATAAATCTTGTTTGTATATTGTTTACGCTTGTCTGACTCTGTGACCCCATGGACCCTAATACACCAGACCCTTCTTATCCTCCACTATCTCATGTGATCTGTCCATGTTCATGTTTATTGTTTCCATGACGCTATCTATCCAGTTCATCCTCTGTCACCCTCTTTTCGTTTTACCTGCAATCTTTCCCAGCATCGGGGGCTTTTCCAATGATTCCTGTCTTCTCATTATGTGGCCAAAGTATTTAAGTTTCAGCTTCAGTATTTGACCTTCCAGTGAATAGCCTGAATTAATTTCCAATACTTATCGACTGATTTGATTTCCTTGCCATCCAAGGGACTCTCAAAAGTCTTCTCCAGCACCACAATTCGAAAGCATCAATTCTGCGGCACTCTGCTTTCTTTATAATCAAGCTCTCACAGCCATACGTTGCTACTGAAAAAACCGTAGCTTTGACTATATGGACCTTTGTTGGCAATGTGATGTCTCTGCTTTTTAATATGCTATCCAGATTTGCCACAGCTTTCCTTTCAAGGAGCAAGCATCTTTTAATTTCATGGCTGTAGTTGCCATCTGCAGTGATCTTTGAGCCCAAGAATGTAGCATAGATAGTATAGTATGTAGTTGCACGCAAGTTGTCTCTCCCATTAAAATGAGAGCCCCTTAAGGACACCAACTTATTTTTACCTCAGTATCCCCAGTGCTTAGCATGGTGTGTGACACATAGAAAGTGTTTATTGACTGACAAACCCAGGGCTGATAGTTGGCAGAGTGGGAAGGCCAAGAGATGGAGGGTGTTAGTATGATAGGCTGAAGTGGCCATCCATGAAGTCTAGAAAACACAGGAAATCAAGACAACTACCTCCCAACTCCTCTGTATGTGTTCATGGCACTACCATTCTCTTGGTCACCCAGATTCAAAACCTCACTTATCCAGGATTCTTGTCAGCCAGCAATCATGGGTAGACCATTACCATTAAGTGGAGAAAATCATGCTACACATAGTTCTCTGCGAGACTATTTCTACTCTAGCTGCACAGAACCTTCCATTTGTGGCTTGTTTAGTGGATTACAGACCAGGTTGTTCTTTGCTCAGCCATTCTTTCCAAGTTCCCATAACCACACTGCTATAGATAGATTGGCTGTGGTTCAGACCCGACATGCATTTCTGGTCTGACCTTTCCCCATGTCTCCACACTGGGTGCTGACTACCATCACAACATTAGCCCTTGACCCAAAGACAGAACTTTTCAAGCCTGAATAGCTGGTAGGATGAGGATAACAACAGCTGGCCTAGAGACTAGGATGGCTGTGACAACTTCCAGCTCTCTCTCATCCTTCACCAACAAATTGGTTGCCAAGTCCCAGTGACTTTTTTGTAATCTCCAAAGTACCTTTGGCATTCAGCTCCCTTTTTCCTGTTATTTCTGTCACACCAGTATCTCTTACATCCAGTCCTTCCTTTTACCATAACTGTAATTTCAAACTGGATGTCCTATAGACATTTCCACCTCAATATGCCCGACTCTTAATTCATTATCTTTCTTGCCAAACTCACTTCTTTTCGGAGCTTCTCTCTTTCTCTAGTTGGAAACACCATTTTTCTAGTCACCCATTCCCCACCCTGAGCCTCATCCTCGACTCTTCTCCTTCAGTCCGTGCTAAGATTTGCCAGTGCTACTTCACCAATATTTTCCATCTCTTCTGCTCTCTCCACTCACATCGCCATCACTCCAGTCCAAAATTCCACCTCCTGTCTCTTTCCAGTTGAGCTTTCATGGCAACTCGATGGCACAGAGGATAGAAGTGAAGAAGACCTAAGTTCAAATCCGGCCTTAGACACCAGTGGTTCAAATCTGGGTAAATCAGGTAACCTCTGTTTGCCTCAGTTTCTTCAACTGTACAATGGGGATAATGATAGCACCTACATCTTAGGATTATTATGAAGATCAAATGGGATAATATTTGTTAAAAAAAAAAGTGCTTAGCGCAGTGCTTGGCACATAGTAGGTAACCTTCCCTCTTCCCCTGACCAAGATGATAATCTGACCATGTGACCCCTCTGCTGAAGCAATTCAGTGGCTCCCTATTATCTCTAGCAACAAAAATAACCTCTTTGGGGGCACATTGTCACAGTGAATAGAGTGCCTGCCCTGGAATGAGGAGGACCTGAGTTCAAATCTGGCCCCAGATACTTGACACTTACTATCTGTGTGACCTTGGGCACTTCCCCCCTAAAAAATAACCTCTTCTGTTTAACATCTAAAGTCCTTCACAGCCTGACCCCCAACTTATGTTTCCTGCTTTATCATTTATTGCTCCCCTTCCAGCACTCCACAATCTAACCAAACTGCTTTCTTGCTGTTGTCGACACATGACATTGGATTTCCCATTTCTGTCCCTTTGTATAGACTGTGCCCCATGCCTGTGATGCACACCCTCCTCACTGAGGCCTCTTAGAATTCCTAGTTTCTCTCAAAGTTCAGCTTAAATGTCACTTCCCACATGATGTTTTTTTCTGATTTCTCCCAACGGCTAGTGCAGCTTCCCCAGGGCAACTAGGCAGTACAGTGGATAGAGAGCCGGACAGGGAGTTAAGGAAAGCCTGAGTTCAAATCCAGCCTGAGGCACTATCTGTCCTGCACAAGTCGCTTAACCTCTGTTTGCTTCAAATTCCTAATCTCAAAAATGGGGATAGTAATAGCATCTACCTTTCAGAGATGTTGTGAGCATCGATTGAGGTAATATTGATAAAGTGCTTTGCACCATATAAATGGTAATAACTGTTATAGAGGAGCCCTACTGATTCATCTGAAAGAGGACCCAGATAAATCAGTGATAAAGAAGGCTGAAGAAAAACAGAAGTAAGTTCCGTCCACTCTCGACTCATACAAAAATATGCTGAAAAGCCATCAGAGGATACGGGAAATGGATTATAAACCAGGGAAGCCAGGACAAGATCTAATGGAGGAGTTTGAAGTATTTTGAAGGCCTATGTCAGGATTGTGAGTTCAAACCCCAGTAAATGGACCTGAAGCCAAATAGCCTTCTGAACAAGAATGTTCCCGGAACGTTACAAGCCAGCACAAATTCTGGTGCTTGGGACCCAAAACCTGATCCGGGTTCTGGTCAAGCAGTGGGCAGAGCTAGTTGCTAGAAATCATTGCTTGGCTCACAATGCACAGAGACAGAGCCCAGCTATGCACTCCTCAGAGAATTGGGAGCTACAGAATGAGACGGTGACAGCTTATTACCATGGTATCTGAAACAAGAGGCCTTGCAGGAAGTCAGAGACCAGAGTCCTCTGCAAAATTTAATAGAAGCTCTCAAAAAAACCTGGAAAGACTTACACGCGCTGATGCAAAATGAAGTGTACTATGTACAGAGTTGTTGCTTGTCCCTTATTCTCAAAGAGGACCATGAAATCAGGAAGATGATGTCATGGCTTGCAAGTGAATTGGATTTAAGTGAGGGAGGGCTGTGCAAGGTCATCAGCCTTACTTTCTCCACCAAAGACATTTGGGTCCAGTAACAAGATATAGATCAGGGCGACTGGAGATAGTTCCCTGTGTACAAAGTAACAGTAGTATTGTAAGATGACGAGTTGTGAATGACTTAGCTGTTCTCAGCAATACAATGATCCAAGGCAACTCTGAAGGACTTAAGATGAAAAATGCTATCCATCCCCAGAGAAAGAGCTGATGGTGTCTGAATACAGATTGAAGCATACTTTTTTACTTTCCTTATTTTTCTTAAGGTTTTTTGGTCTATGTTTTCTTTCATGACTAATATGGAAATGTTTTGTATGACTACACATGTATAATCTATATCAAATTGCTTGCCTTCTCAATGCAGGGGGGTAGGGAAGGAGGAAAGGAGAGAATTTGGAACTCAAAGTTTTAAAAACGAATGTTAAAAATTGTTTTTACATATAACTGGGGAAAAATAAAACCCTAAATATATATATTTTTTAAATTTAATAGCAACTTACCAAGGCCACAATAGAAGACAAAACCACTTCCTGATGAAAGGTTGTATAAGGAGGAGGAGACCAAAATGGAATGGATCCAGTACTCACAGTGGACCACCAGGAAGCCGAGATAGAAGTCAGGGATGGTGGCAAAGGATAGGGGCTTCACACCAGCCACCTCACCCAGAATGACAGTGGCAGTCAGATTAACAGAAGAGACAGTACCAAAAAGGGCCTACTCAGCCCATCCAAGAGTGCCAAAGGTTTCAGAGTCTGTCACATACTGGCACACACCTCCAGTCCAAGAATTGAAGCTGGAAATTTGATTAAATAAGAAGAAAATGCTCAAAACAGTGAAGAAATACTGTGGGTTAAGAGAAACCTAAGAGGTAAACCCAGAAGAAGAGAGTAACCCCACAAAAAGTATAAGCAAAGCCTCAGAGGGGAAAAAAATGACTTGGCCATAAGAACTGCAAGAGTGACTGGAAGAAATAAAGTAATAGATGAAAAATGAAATTACGATTGGGATAAGAGCTCTGGTGCAGGGTTGGGATGAGGAACTGAAAGAAAAATAATTTGGAACAAAAAGTGAAAAATATTACCCAACTAGAGAATACCCTGAAAAATAGAATAGAGTGATCAGAACTCAAAGACTTCAGGAGTTAACAAGAAACATTAGAACAAAGTCAAGCCTGAAAAAAATGAAATAAAATGAAAGATATCCACTATAAAAAACAATTAACCTAGAAAACAAGTCAAAGAGAAAAAAATTTAAGAAGCATTGGAGTTTCTGAAAACCATGACCAAACAAAAAACTTTAATACCATATTTCAAAAAATCTTAAAAGACAACTGCCTAAATCTATTAGACCCAGAGGGCAAAGTAAAAATAGAAAGAATCTAGTGATCACCCCCTGAAAGAAACCCCAAACCTAAAATATCCAGGAATGCTATAACCAGAACAAAGCAATTCCAAGTTAAGGGAAAAAATACCTCAAGCAGAATGAAAGAGAGTTCAAATATCAAGGGACAATAATCAGGATCTCATAGGACTGTACTACAAGTACTATTAAGAAGGAAAAAAAAAATCGGCAACTATATTTCAAAAAGCAAAAGATAAAAACTTACAATGAAGAATGACTTAACCCTGCCAAACTGGGTATAATCTACAAAGGGAAAAAATGTATCCTTAATAGAATAAATGATTTGCAAGCATTCTTGATGAAAAGATTAGCACAGGAGTCAAGAAAAATCTAGAAAGGTAGATACATTTGAGTAAGTTAAACTGGCTAAATGATGGTGAAGAGCTTATATTAAATTAGAAAAAGAAGAAAAAAAAAGTGCTGCTTCAGAATCCTAATGCTTCCAAGGGTCACAGAGGGTAGTAAGTAGACAAACAAAAGGCTTAGATGTGTTTTGTTTTGTTGTTTTTCAAGAAAAGAAAGAAAAAGGAGTGGAAAGGAATACACAGAAGAAAGGAATAAGGGAGAGAAACTTACTATATCACATAATTGGAGGTTATGAGAAAAAGAATATGTAAACATAGAAGAAGAGACAGTAGGCTGGAATATCCCATGAGCAGGAAATGATAAAAAAAATTCTTTTTAAAATATAAAAAATAGAAAATATCTAAGAATCCAGCTATGAATACTTAATAATCAGAAAAATACAATAACAAAACGCTTCATAGAAATAGACAAGGAATTGAAAAAATATTAACTTTCATTGTTAGACTCTGCTAATATAACAAAAAGAACAATACTATCTGAATTAATAGATGATTCAGTACCTTATCAATCAAAATGCTAAAGTGTTACTTTGTAGAACTAGAAAAAAAAATAAAATTCATCTTTAGAATCCAAAAGTCAAGATTCTCAAGGGAAATAATGAAAAAAAAAAGTGGAAAGGGGTCCTAGCAGTGCCAGATTCCAAACTACACTACAAAGCAGTAATAATAAAACCTATTTGGTACTGTTTTAAAATAGAAAGGTTGATCAGTGGAACAGATTTGTTATGTAAAACACAGGTAATTTAATATAGTGACATCATGTTAGATAATCCCAAGGTCTGTAAGTACTAGGATAAGGTTTAACTATTCAAAAAAACCCACTAGGAAAACTAGAAGTCTTGCAGAAATTAGATTTAGGTCAACATCTCACACAATATAGCACAATAAACTCCAAGTGGATATGTGACCTAGATATAAAAGGTTATCTCATAAGAAAATTAGATAGCAAGGTAGAAAACTTTGTGCAACTTTGACTAAGGAAGTTCTTTCTCAGAAAAGAAATGGAGTATATCACAGATAAAATACACATAAATCTATGTGATTTTGATTATTTAAAATTAAAATTTTTCACAGGTTAAATCAATGCAGTTAGAGTTATGTTAGAATTATAATTAGACCATTAACTGTGAGAAAAAAATTCTTTGTAGCAAATTTCTCTGCTAAAGGTCTGTTGTCTAATATGGATAAGGAATTAATACCAATATATATGAACATGAGCCATTCCTCCAATAGAATGAAGGATATGAACAGGCAGTTCTCAAAAATAAGGAAGGCGAACTATCAACAGATATATGAAAAGTCACTCCAAATTACTAATAATTAGAGGAATGAAAATTAAAACAACTCTGAATTTCTACTATGTACACATCTGAGTAGAAAGGATGATCAAAAAGAAAGAGCCAATTGTTGGAAGGACTGGGGAGACAGGTAATTTAGTGCCAATTTTGGAACTGGGAACTGTCCCAATCATTCTGAAAAAGAAATTTGGAACTATACCCAAAAGATCACTAAACTATATATGCCTTTGACCCAGTGGTAACAATTAAGTGTATATCCTACAAAGATTAAAAAAATAAAAAGAGGTAAAGGACTTTTATGCACAAAAATATTTATAGCAACATTTAGATTATAGAAAATTATTGAAAGTGAAGTAAGTGGCTCACTGAATCAAGGCCTGCAACTATGAAAGACTTAAGAACCCTGATCAGTTCCATGATCAATTCCCACTCCTAAAGACTGATGAAGCATGCTTCCCACCTCATGGCAAAGGTAATGGCCTAGAGACAAAGGATGAGAGATACGTTTGTCAGGCATAACTAATATGTGAATTTTGTTTTGCTTGCCTATACTTATTTATTGCAAAGGAGGGTTTTTATTTTATTAGAGAAAGTGCGATGGGTAATGATATTGATGCCCCTTTCCCTCCCCACCCCCAAGAAGAAATAGAAAGGTTTAGAAAAGAAAGAATGTTATTGATATGTTAAAAATAGAATGGATCCATATTAAATATGGACATAAAAAACAGACATAGAAAGAAATTCAGGAGACACAGATAAGCAGAACAGCATTGGAACCACCTTGTTAAACTTAATATGTGCTTTTTAAAAAGCTACCTGTATATAGTAGTTTCACAATGTTGTTTACAATCTTTTTTTTTCTTTTCTTTGTACAAAGAAACATCCATGTTTGGTGTGTGTCAGGTCCAAAATAAATTTTTTTAAAAGAAAGAATTCAGTGGCTATGTTGTTGATGTAATAGTGTTTAAACTCCTGGCTGGCATTTAAGATCCTTCACAGTCTCCCAGCAACCAAAAGAACCTATCTCATAATGCTCTCAGTTGGCTCCAAGAAGCTGTAGCGGGTGCAATGGCCACACTCTGATAAAACCATTTTGGCAGATGAACTAATCCAGGTTAAGAGTAACCAACAGGACTCTTACCCATCAGTGAGTGAGGGGAATGTCTACCCCCAAGCATGTGAAGACTTCCGCAGGTGAAATGAGCAGACGAGAATAATTTGTTCCATTGGCCATGAAGGCCCTGAAGCAGGAACTGTGGAGCATTTAGAACTTGGTCAGTCATAGAAGATGCCAATGTCACCCACTGCATCCTGGGCCATCATCAGCCATCTTGACTTTTGTCTTGCTCCTGGACTCTAAGACTCGGGAAGAAAGAGTGAGGCTGGCTATTGTGCAGCTCTGCCTCACTTAAATCCAATTCAGGTAAACATCAAGACAATGCCTGTGATGTCACAGGTCCTCTTTGAAAAGGAAAGATGAATAACATTTCAGACTAACTGGACTATTCTTTCCTGGGCCTTATATTAACCTCTCCCATTTCCAAGCTTTTGTTCACCCTCATCCCCTATAATTACCTGTTGAAGTCCCTTCCTTCCTCCAAAGTCCAATTAGTAGTCTATCCCCTCCATGAAGCCACTTGATTGTCCCTTCCCCTTGAAAGTGATAGGCTCTTAAGTGTTTCTAATAAAGTGTTTTTCAAGTATGTAGAGAACTGAGTCAAATTTGTAAGAATATAAGTCATTCCTCAATTGATAAATAGTCAAAGGATGTGAACAGGCAGTTTTCAGATGAAGAAATTAAAGCTATCTATAGTCGTATGAAAAAAGATCCCCTAAATAACTATTGATTAGAGAAATGCCAATTAAAACAACTCTGGGGTACCACCTCAAACCTATCAGATTCGCTAATATAACACAAAAGGAAAGTGATAAATGTTGGAGATGTGGGAAAATTGAAACACTAATGTATTGTTGGTGGAGTTGTGAACCGATCCAACAATTCTGGAGAGCGATTAGGAACTATGCCCAAAGGGCAGTCAAACTATACATACTCTTTGACCCAGCAATGCCTGGGTTTACTACTAGGTCTGTATTTCAAAGAGATCATGAAAAAGGGGAAAGGACCTACAGGTACAAAAATATTTATAGCAGCTCTTTTTGTGGTGGCAAAGAATTGGAAATTGAGAGAATGCCTATGAATTGAGGAATGGTTGAGCAAGTTGTGGTATAAGAATGTAATGGAATACTATTGTGCTATAAGAAATAATGAGCAGGTAGATTTCAAAATCCTGAAAAGACTTATATGCGCTGATGCTGAGTGACATGAACAGAACCAAGAAAACAGTGTATACAGAAACAGCAACACTGCAATGATCAACTATGATTGTCATAGCTCTTTTCAGCAATACAATGATCTAAGACAATTCCAAAAGATTCATGATGGAAAATGTTATCCACATCCAGAGAAAGAACTATGGAGTTAGAATGCAGATTGAAGCATACTATTTTAACTTTTTTGTTTGGTTGGTTTTTGTGGCTTTTCCCTTTTGTTGTGTTTCTTCTTTCACAACATGGCTAATGTGGAAATATGTTTCCATGATTGCAAATGTATAACTGATATCTGATTGCTTACCACCCTGGGTGGGTGTGGGAGGTGGTGGTGAGAGAATAAAAGGAGGGAGAAAAATTTGGAACTCAAAAGCTTATAAAAATGAATGTTGAAAACTATCTTTACATATAATTGGAAACAATAAAATAGTATTTACAAAAAAAAAAAAAGCTATAGGCTCTTTCCTTAAACATTTCAGAGTACTTTGACCCTATCATATTTTACTTTGAACACATTGTATTTTGAGTCCAAGAGCTGTCAATTTAGAAAGGCTGTCTTCTTTTTCTATTTGTATCTACAGCACTCAGCACAGTGCTTGGCACAGAGTAAGTGGCATCTAATAAATATTTTTTCATTCATTCATCCATATTTCCATTCCTAGCACTTAGCGCCCCTGTACATAACACCACTTTACAAATTTAGGCTGAATTGAATTGAATTTCTAAGCCAAGTGTTACCACACTAAATTCTGACCTTCATATTCTTGTCTAGACTTCCAACTCAGGTGTCTGCACTGCTACCGGAGTGATTTTGCTGAATCATCATCTTTCTGCTCTAAAGCCTTCAGTGACTCCCCATTGTCCAATATAATTAAGCATGGCATTCAATGCCCTTTACAATCTGGCCCCAACTATTTTTACAACTTTGTCCTAAGCTATTCTCTTCATTTCATCTGAATTCACATTTAAATGTCTGGACACTCCTCTTCCTATTCCACCTACCCAACCAATCTTTGAATGTCAAAATATTGCCACCTCAAATGTCACCTCCTCCAAAAAGCCTTACCTAATTTTTTCCCCAGCTGGAAGTAAGTGTTCTCTCTTCCAAATTCCTCTAACACTTTGATCTAGATCCTATATCATGCACCTGTATACCTTAGGCAAGGCTTGTTTGTCAAAGGTTTGAATACTCAAACCTCTTTTCCTACCTCCTCACCCCAAATGGTTTGAATTGACTCCAGAATACCTATGATCCCTGGAAAGCTGAATTTTTTGCCATGAAAAAATGTGCATTTATAAAAACTAATATTAAAGTTTGCCCTGGTGCATTCCCTTCCCCAGCTGGCTGCTTAGGGTACTCATCCCCTGTGTCTACTCTCTTTTTTGTTCAAACTTGTTAAGGTCCTTCACTTTCTGGTCTTAGATCACAAGGTCAAGGACTACCATTTTATCGAACTAATTATCCTGGAGGGTTCCTGATATTTGCTTAATACAATATAGAGATCAAGAACTATTTTATTGGATGGATGAATGAAAGAGAATATTTAGCGCAACATCTGGCACAAAGTGGCCCCCAAATGAATGCTGGTTGACTGAGATGTAGAGGCTAATTAACCTTGTCTGAACAATGGCAAACAGGACCATGGAAAACTATTCGGACTAGGAGGCAAACAATCTCCAGCTCAAGTCCAATTAAATAGAATCTTCCACTACCTTTCAAATTCTTTTAAATCAAATTCAGAAAGCCTTAACTTTACTGAAGTGGTTTCTAAAAGAGTTGCTTTGTTGTGCCAAGTAAATTCACATTTGTATCACTAATAGACTTCTCTCCCCTCACTCCCACCAAGAGTTTCCTTGGAACCAGATTACCTAACAGGTTTTTTTACTTTCGAATGGGACTTCCTGCTTGATCAGTTGAGGGTAAGGGGTGCAAAGTATGTGCTATCTATAGTGACATTGAGAATGTTTATAAAAAATTGGTAGCTGCCATGTTGGATAAAGTTATAGGCTTGATGCCAGGAGACATGGGTTCAGATTGAACCTAAGAAACACTTGCTAGTTATGTGGTCATGGGCAAAAATTAAGTCTCTCAGAGCCTCTGTTTTTGTAGGTAAAAATGAGAATAATAATTTTGTTAAAAAATCTTTCCAGTCCTAAATTCTCTCCTTCCCTCCACTTCTCCTTCATCCACTGAGAAGGCAAATAATAATACAATACCCATTATAAATATGAAATACTTATGCAGCATTTATGATGTAGGAATGCAAAACATACTTCTGAATTATCCATGTCATGGGGGGAAAGCAAGAAAAAAAATATGCTTCAATCTGCACTCAAGAGTTCCTCAGTTCTCTCTCTCTAGAGATCATGGGGGGAAAGCAAGAAAAAAATATGCTTCAATCTGCACTCAAGAGTTCCTCAGTTCTCTCTCTCTAGAGATGGATAGTAGTTTTCATCATGAGTCCTTTGGAATTGTCATGAATCATTGTATTAATCAGAATAGTTAAGTCGTTTACAGTTGATTGTCGTTACAATAGTGTTATTACTGCATACAATGTTCTCCTGGTTCTGCTCACTTCACTTTGCATCAGTTCATTTCAGTCTTCCCAAGTTTTTTTTCTGAAACCATTCCTCTGGATATTTCTTATGGCACAATGGTGAGGAATAATAATTAGACTGCCCACCTCAATGGGCTGTTGTGAAGAAGGTACTCTGCCAGCCTAAGATTCACAAAATGCTCTTTCAAGTAAGTAGTCTCACTTTCTGTTAATTTCGTTTTTCTGATTTTTGTTAACTGGTGATCTTTGGGAGTGTCTTTGTTTTGTCCTTAAAAATTTCTACTGCTAGGATCTTCCCACTCTTGCATTGCCTTGCATATTTTTTTTATATATTTCTATGGATATATTTTGTTTTCGCCCCTCTCTGCTTTATTTAGGTTTCTTGAGGGTGAGGACTATTCTGCTCTTGTCTTGGTAACTCTGCCTGGCACACAAAGAAGAATTCATAAATATTTGCTGACTGATTTGAACTCAACTCAACATCTCTACTGTTTCCTGAATAAGGGGAGGGGAAGGTACAAAGTTTAGGTAAGATTTGGCCTCTTCTCTAAAGAAGTTTATAATCTAGTTAATGTCTGATATGTCTAAATGGCAACTAGGTGGCATGGTGGATAGAGTGCCACGCCTGGAATCAGGAAAACTCATCTTCCTGAGTTCAAATCTGGCCTCAGATATTTATTAGCTCTGTGACCCTGGACAAGTCACTTAGTTTGCCTTAGCTTCCTTATCTGTCAAATGAGCTTGAGAAGGAAATGGCAAACCAATCTGGTATCTTTGCCAAGAAAACCCCAAATGGGGTCATGAAGAGTCACACACAACTGAAATGACTGATTAACAACATTTACATTACAATTATTATTATAAAATTTCCTGAAAATACTGAACAACACCAAAACGTCTGATTGGTATTTCGTTCTCTACTACTCACCCTCCACTCTACACCCCTTTCTAAATACTCTCTTACTTTTTTCTCTTCCTTTTCTTTTTAGTCTTTTTCTCCAGCTCCTTCCATGTTTTTTTAATAGTACCCCCAAAGCTCTAAATTCCTATATAAAACAAACGAACAAACAAAAACTCTTTAGTGAAGAGAATATCCATGTCTGCATTATGGATTCTCATTTTATTCCTTAGCTGATGTCAGTTAAAGAAAAGGGCTAATGTTAAGGCTTGTGACTATGGGCCTCAGTTCCCTCAGGTAAGTGAGAGGAGTTGGGTTAGACAGCTGTATGGTTATTTTCAACTCTAAACTACAACAGTCTTTTTGAGGCACCTTGCCTCTGATCCTGGTCCATCCCATCATTAATTTTTTTTTGACTGGTTAATGGTCATTTTTTTTTTATGTTTAAAGTTTTATTTTTTCCTTCTGCATTTACAACAGTCATTGCTCCCCTAATCACCCACCAACCCACCATTGAACCCTTCTGAGTCAAACAAGAAAAACATTTAAGCAAATCTAAACCAATATGGAATTAGGTCTGACAGCATATAATATTCTTCACACCTGCAGTCTTCACTTCTCTGCCCATAGGAAGATGTGTTTCTTGGTCCTTCTCTAGGATTGAAATTATTCATTATGTTTCACCAGAGTTCCACCATTTACCTTATTATTATTTATATTATTGTAGTCACTGTATATATTATTATTTTTGGTTCTGATTTCTTCACTTTGTATCACATCATACAAATCTTTCCATGCTTAGTGGGGGAGCCAAGCTGGTAGCTCAGTGGATAGAGTGCTGGGACTAGAATCAAGAAGATCTGAATTCAGGGTCAAGATGGCAGCTGGAAAGCAGGGGCTGGCATGAGCTCCCCACCAAGTCCTTCCAAAAACCTATGAAAAAATGGCTCTGAACCAATTCTAGAGCTGCAGAACCCACAAAGTGGCACAGGGAAGCAGGGCTCCAGCCCAGGACAGCCTGGATGGTCTCTGGGTAAGGTCTATCCTGCACGGAGTTGGGAGCTGAGGGGAGTGGAGCTGCGCGGAGCAGAGCCCAGGAGCCGAGTGGAGAGTGCCCTAGTGTCCTGAATTACTGAGCTGTGGCATTTATCAGAGCCTCACAACCCACAAACAGCAAAGACAACAGAGAAGGTTAGTGGGAAAAGCTGCGGGACTGAGTTTGCTGTTCAGCTACCGCCCCTGGGGCAGCGGAGGTGGGGCAGCTTTAGAACTACAGCTGCAGTTGCTTCTGGCCCCAGGCCCACCTGGTGGGAGGAATTAAGTGGCTGATCAGAGCAGGAGTGAAGAGCCTGCTAAAGATTTAAGCCCGGTCCAGGTTGGGGGTTCTTGGGGAAGGAGGAGTACTGGTGGGGCAGAGCTGGCGCATCCGCCCAAGCGTGGAACATAGAACTCTTTAGTCTACAAGCAGTCATACCCCACTGAAAAACTCAAGGGTTAAGTAAGTTGGCTGGGAACATGGCCAGGCAGTGAAAACATACCCAGATTCAGTCTC